>CM044700.1:64445712-64470712 GCA_024500485.1 Vulpes ferrilata
GGGGATGTTCACGCTCGAACAGGCACTGGAGGCGACCAGCGGAGGGGTTACCGGGCGCTGGGGGCGCTGCTACGCCTGGTGAGCAGCGCGGCGTCGGGCAGTTCTCCGCGGAGGGGAGGTCGCCGCCACGGACTCCAGGCCTCTGTGAAAGGCTGGCGAGTGTCTCGCTGGTGCCGTCAAAGAAGGCGGGAGTGGCGGGGTCGGGCCTGAGTTCAGCACTCACTCCTCGTGCGCGCCCCTGGCGATGATGGCGCTTCGCCAGAACGAAAGAGCGTTTCTCATCAAAGCCATGGGCGCATCGCCCGTCCTCGTCCTCACGGGCCCCACCAAAACGGCGTGCCTAGGGCCGACAGGCTTACCAGGGGAAGTTACGATCTGGATCTCCGGCACATCGGGGATCAGGCACAGGGCAACCCCGAGCGCCTCTGAGTAGCCGTGCCCCGAGGACACCACTTCCACCCGCGAGCACGGCGACCGGGGGACGGTCACCGCCTCACAGGAGGGGGAGCCCTCGACCTCAGGGGCAGGAGCGAACCGTGAGACCCCAGAGTGATATCGGGGAGACGGGCACGATACGCGGCACGGAGCCTTATGTAGAGAGGGGCATAGCCAACAGCCGGGTGCCAAGCGCATGCGCTGGCTTTGCACGGGGTAGCCTACGCGTCCCTACCGCTAATTAAGTCCCCTCTGAGCCACCTGCCTCACTCCTGCTGCCGGCGAAGCTGTTCCGGGGAGGGGGAAGGAAGACGAGGCGCCCGCGCCCCGACCTGGCCACCTGGACTTCCACCACCCGTTCAGCATAAGAGCCGGCGCGCAGGCCCAGGAGTCGACGAAAGCGAAACGACGCCACCGCTCGCCTCAGTGAGCGAAATGACCTGGATTCCAGGGGCACTACGGAGGGGCTCGGCACGCGCGTTGTCCGCCGCCCAGAACCGGGCGGTTCAATAGACACGTGGAAGGTCGCGTTGACCCAGAGCGTCCCACATCTTCCTGGCTGCGGACGCCGTTAACATTCACGATCAGGTCACGCCACGTTCGCCACATGTCACACGCTGTCGCCGAAACACATATGTGTCAGCACCTACCTGGCAACAAAAATGTTCATTTCGGGCGAGAAAATAGCCGCGCCTGCTGGCGGGGACCAGCCGGGACCGTGGCACGGCCACTGTCCCCAAAACCTGCCCCACGGCGCCCCCCACCCCCACCCCACGGAGCCCCCGGCCATCTGGTCGACCCAGGGTGGGGAGGGGAGGGCGATACGCGGAGGTGGAGACGGCCACGCCGCCACGCCACGCCGCCACGCCGCCACGCCAGTGATCTCCAAGAGAGACTTTGAAAATCATCAAAGTTCTCCGAGGCACCGTGCGGAGGCCGTCCCCGCGGCCCTCAGACCGCCCCCCGTGCCTACCGCCGTCCCCAACCCCGGCTCGGGCCAGGGAGGTGGAGGGCCACGCGGGCAGAGGCAGCCGGCCGACCGGCCGGCTGCGCGTGGCACCCGGTCCGACTGGGACCCACCTCCTCCGCAGCGGACCTCGGAAAACGGGGAGAAAATCGCGTCCGACGCCCGGGACCCCACACGTGCCCGCAGCCGGGTCTGTCGCGCCACCCACGGGCTTCCCTCCAGGCTCGACCGGTCCTCGTCGCCAGGGCGTGACAACGGGAGACAACCGCGTGACACGGAAGGCCCGAAGATCGCCCGGAGCCACAGGACGGACGGCGGGACACACCCTGTCCCCTTCCCCCGAGGCGGCCCAGGTCGGTCCTCGCGGGCGGAGGAGGAGCCACCGGCGGGTGCTGGTCGACCCACCCAGGCGGCCCGCACGCCCCTCCGGGAGCGAGGCGGAGGCGACAACAGCGACAGCGGCGACAGCGACACCCCTCGCAGCTCTGGAGGTCCACCTCCGGCGAGCGCATCGCGCGCCGATGCCCCGGCGACAGCCGGACGCCCGCGCCGGGGCCGCCCTCCTGGAACTCGGCCCCGGGAAACCGCCACCAAAGCCTGTTCCTTGCTGTCGCCGCCGAGCCTCCGGAGGGACACGCTCTATAAAAGCGGCCGCCAGGTGGCACCCGACAACCGGCGCGAACGACAGCGGACAGATCCGGGCGGCGAGGTCAGTCAGGACGCCTCGGATCTCGCCTCTCGGCCTGGGGACGGGCGGAGGGCCCTGGAGCACTCCTAGGGATAGCAACGGATGCACTGTTTTTTCTCGTAACCTTCCTTTTTTCCTTTGGGATTTAATTTGTATATTTAGAAGAGGAAGGAAGGAGGGAGGGAGGAGGAGTGGAGGAGGAGGGAGGGAGGGAGGGAGGCTGCAAAGCCACGAAGGAGGTCTCCGGAACCAAAGGCGCTGGAGAGGACGGTGTGTGTGTCCTCACCACCACCACCACCTTCACCCACCACTCTGGTGTCTGGGACCTTGACACACAAACGCCACCTCGCCCCCACCCCCACCCCCACCTCCCCCCACCCACCCTCACCCCCTGAGGAGGAGGACGACCTTGACGGCGGCGGCAGCGACCGAGGAACCAACGGGAGGAACCAACCGGGAGGCCGACTACATCAATTGCCAGTCCGGGCTGAGGACTAGTCACATTCATGGTGAAAGTCCGACCCAGAGTTGATCGGGCAAGCCAAGAACCCAGACTAGGAAAAACTGGCTTCCTGGGGCCTGCCGAAGCAGGTGCTCTCCCTGATCCCGCCTCTAGGTCAGGAACAGACCAAGCTACATCAGCTTAGAGGAAACGCCATGCAGCCCACGCTCTGGTCTCTCTCAGGCCCAACGTAGGTGATCTCGAGCAGCATTTGAGGTTCCGTCCCTCTGGCTCCCATCTGCAGTGGGGACGTTGGCGGACGACCCACGGCATACTGATCTTCTAAAAGCTCTGAGTGGAGAGAAATGCTGGTGCTGCTTCAGCTACTGGAATGTGTTGAAGTTGCCAATGCTCTGCCCTGGCCCCAACCAACCAACCAATGATATTTTGAAGCCTAGAACCTTTTCTCTGTGTGGGCCCTGCAGTCCTTTGTCCTGCACAACGTCCCGAGGGGATGGGTGTCTCTGGGCTGAGCGCCAGACCCTGTTCTTCCCAGTGGCCCGGGGTTTGGAAGCCGACTACAGTGCCCATCCTCGTGTCTCTGGGGCGAAAGGAATCATCCACCCTGACCCCGGTGAGGCCTGCCTGGACCGTGCTGACGCCCCAGGAAGGCAGAACGGATACTTTGTACAGTCCCCGCTGCGATCCTTCCGGGTAGAAGCGTCTCAGACAACACAATCGTTCCTCGTCTCTACTCTGTTGTTCAGCACGGGCCCGGAGGGTCCTGGGCCGGGCAGTTCCGCTGGTGACTCTCCGCCCCATACACAGCGCAGGGCCTGAGGCTCGCCTCGACTACCGGCATGTTTTGGGAATGTCACTGTTCCTCTCGGAGCTTCCTTTCCTCCCTCTGGGAAGGGCTGTGGAAGACGATGAACCTCAAGGGAGAGAGGGAGGGAGGGAGGGAGGCCACGAAGGAGGTCTGAACCAAAGGCACTGGAGAGGACGGTGTGCCCCTCCCTCAAGACCACCTTCACCTCCACCCTCTCAGCGTCTGGGACCTGACCCCCCCCCAAATACTTGTCTATTGGGTTGAATGAGAAGAGGTTGTGGAAGAGGAACTCCATGGGGGGGGGGGGGGGAGGCTCAAAGAACATAAGGATTTTCTTTTCTTTTCTTTCTTTTCTTTTCTTTTCTTTCTTTTCTTTTCTTTTCTATAACACAATCTGTTTCTCCAGAATTCTCCTGCTCATGCTCCACTTCCTGTCCTTGAAGAGAAGAATGTCATTCACTCCTCCTGGCGCTCCTCCAAGGCACCTTCCAGGGGCAGGAGAGGGGGTGTGCTTCTTCTCAGAGGAAAAGGAGGGGAGTCAGCAGGACCTTCTTTCACCTGGGGTGGGGGAGCGGCGGTGTGCCTGTGTTTCTTTGCTGCTGCTGCTACTACTCTATCAAGTGTCTCCAGGTGGGGAGGCCGGGTGGCTCAGCGGCTGAGCGCCTGCCTTTGGCCCAGGGCGTGATCCCGGGGTCCTGGAATCGAGTCCCACAGCGGGCTCCTGCATGGATGGAGTCTCCTTCTCCTCTGCCTGCGTCTCTGCCTCTGCGCAAGGCCCGTGCGTGCGCGGCGCAAGGCATGCAGCGCAAGGCAGGCGCAAGGCAAGGCAGGCAAGGCAGCGCTGCCTCATGACTACCTAAATAAAATCTTCAATCAATCAATGTGTCTATGATTCAAAACAGTAATCTGGTTTCTTCAGATTCAAGTCATATCTCAGATTTGACTTTGACTTTGACAGGAGAAGGGAGGGCGGGCCACATTTTCTTCTGCCGTGGCGTGGCGTGGCGTGGCAGAGAAAGAGAAGATGGGCGGGCACAGACCTGTGCATATTCTTCTCTGTCTGTCGTGGGATGAGCAGAGGAATCGGATTCGGCTCTCACGGGATGGGGTCTAATTTCTCCGTGGACAACTGGGCAGAATGTCAGGCGAACAGAGGACGAGTAATAGTCAGAAGACCATGGACAACAAGATCGGCTATAGATGCTGGAGTTTCCAGAGCAATGATTTCATCAGAGGCATGTGAATGCCAAAGACTTCCAGGGAGCATGTTTGTAGACGCATCGGCCTGTAGGTCCTTTCAAATGGACAGTGCTCCCATCAGGTCAGTCACGTTAGCATATCTTCTCCAGCTCCCGCGAGCAGTGTGGTCATGCAATTCTACTTTGGGCCTAACGGGGGATGGGACCGTGCCACAGAAAGGGAGACAGCATCAAGTCCTTGAGCCTAAGGCATGTCTAAGACAGTGACTCTCTAAAGTACATGGAGGCAGAAGGAGGCCAGCGGGAGTTTTGTTGTGTGGGTTGCGTATCTGTGGCAATGGGGTGGGGGTGGGTGGCTGATGTTTGTTTTCTGGACGAAGTGAAAGAACCCTTTGAGTGCAAGTATTTGCAGAAGGGGTCCGGCGGGATGGGAAGGTGTGGGTCAGTCCATTCACCGAGGAAACCGGAGACTCGGCCTTTTTAAGAACTAGGCAACGGAAGGAGTATAGCTTGGCTCATCGGCAGCAACTGGCAACTCAGCAGAAACAATAGAACAGGGATCCCTGGGTGGCGCAGCGGTTTGGCGCCTGCCTTTGGCCCAGGGCGCGATCCTGGAGACCCGGGATCGAATCCCACGTCGGGCTCCCGGTGCATGGAGCCTGCTTCTCCCTCTGCCTGTGTCTCTGCCTCTCTCTCTGTCTCTCTGTGACTATCATAAATAAATAAAAATTAAAAAAATAAAATAAAATAAAATAAATTATTAAAAAAAAAAACAAAACAAAACAACAATAGAACATTCCCAGAATGAATGGAGTTTGCAGGAGCCAACGTGAGCATGCCCCACCACCCTCCGCGGGTGCGTCCGTGTAAACACACACACACACACACACACACACACACACACACGCCTTCCATTCCCAAATCCACCAGAGGACTCAGGGTTGGTTGGGGGCGGGGATGGAGGGTGGCGGGTGGCAGAAGGGAGGTTCAGGGCCATCCATTCCAATGGCCCTCATTCAATCATTTCATTCAAATGCACATGGTTGTCTGTTAAAGTCCGAGCCTGGGACTTCTCTCCATTGAATGGCTTTCTGCACCTCCCCCAACCCTCAGGCTGCGGCTCCCAAACTGTGGGGGAGGGGAGAGAAGAGAAGAGGAGGGGAGGGGAGGGGAGGGGGAAAGAGAAGGGCAAAGAGGATGTATGAAGAACTCACATTGTTTGGGGTCCAAAAGCGACCCCCCCTGGTTTCCTGACCCAGGAAACCCCAATAAACCCTTTGGGAATCAATCCTGGATGTGGAGGATGCCATCTCACTCTAATGCCTTCCAGGGGTGGGGGTGCATCTGGGAGGGCGTGGCATGGCGGGGTCTGGTGAATCTGATGGGGAGTTAAACACATGACCGTGGTGTCTTAGGGTCCAGAGGCCAAACACAGGCATGGAGTGATAAGGGCGAAGGACTAAGGGGAGGCCTGGCCAGGGACAGTTATGACTTATCCACCCTGGGTGAGGGCCCAACAAGCACACTCTTTCCTCTGAAGCGAAGGGCCAGCAGTTTCCCTGGTTCCCCATCGACCTGTCCTCCCTCTCGCACCCACTTCCCAAGGGAAATCCTCAGTCTCATTCGAAGTAGTCACCGGCTGTGTCACAAGCCACCTTCTGTCTACTAAAAGGAGTAAGGAAGATGGACAAACATGAACCAGCCCGACAGATGGCACCTCCGCACGGAGGGGTTGGGGTGGGGCTGTCCCCGGACAAACGTGACTCTGAGCTTGAAAACAAGAAAGGGCAGAAGCTTCCGCCCCGGGCCCACCCCCCCCCACCCCCACCCCCGCAGGCCCCGCTCAGTCGGAAGAGCACTCAACTTTTGATTGCAGTCAGGCTTGTGAGTTCGAGCCCTACGTTGGGTCTAGAGATGATGAAAAATGAAGGAACGAACTCTCAATAACTTAAGTACGAATGGGGCGCCTGGGTGGCTCAGCGGTTGAGCGTCCAGGGATCCCCGGGTGGCTCAGCGGTTTTAGCGTCTGCCTTCAGCCCAAGGCCTGATCCTGGAGACCCAGGATCCAGTCCCACGTCAGGCTCCCTGCATAGAGTCTGCTTCTCCCTCTGCCTGTGTCTCTGTCTCTGTGTCTCTCATGAATAAATAAATAAAATATTTTTAAAAAAGAAAGAAAGAAAGAAAGAAAGAAAGAAAGAAAGAAAGAAAGAAAGGACTACAACATTCCATTGTAGGTGACGTCTATTTTTCTTTTTACCACAACTGGGAAAACAAAACAAAACAAAACAAAACAAACAACAACAACAACAACAAGACCCCCCACCCACCACCACCACCACCACCCCACCCTGTCCTTGGCTCAGCGTAAGGGAATTCCTGGGTCAGGTTGAAAGAGGGGGAGGGGGTGATATCCTGTCGTCCACAGTGTGGAAAACCAGGGTTCAGCAACCTGGAATTGTTTCCTCTTCCTCACCAGGTAGACAGACGTGGTCACTGTCATCATCCCTGCAAAAGCAAGGCAAGAGGGAAGAACCTCAGCATTTCCAAGCACCTTGTAGGGGCACCTGGGAGGCTCGCTGGGGTTAAGCAGCTGACTCTCGGTTTCGTCCGCCAGGAGGTGGCACTCTTGACTCGCCCAGTGAGGCCGTGGCGACCTCTGGAAGGAAGGTATCAGGCTCAGGGTTTCCGAGGGGCTCGGGCTGGCTCTCGAGAAGTGGATCTGAGTGTCTCCAGGCTGTCTGATCCTATCTGAGTCTTAGGATGCGATTCCAGGGGCCCGTGGCCCGCTCGGTCAGTAGAGAGCACGGCTCTTGACCTCCAGGTCGTGAGTGGGAGCCCTACGTTGGGAGTAGAGATCACTCTGAAATATAAACCTGGGTGGGGGGGGGCGGGGGGCGGCGGAGGAAGAGAAGAGAAAAGAAAAACAGATGCCATTGCACTCAAGGAAGGCAGGCCTTGGTGATACAAGGGATTCTTCCAACAGTGGCCGGTTACAATGAGAACGTATTCCCACAGAACAGACCTCACGCAGATGATTGGCAATTGCCATAAAAGAAAGATAACTCATTAGAAAAAGAGAGAGAAAGAAAAGAAAAGAAAAGAAAAGAAAAGAAAAGAAAAGAAAAGAAAAAAGAAAAGAGATAACTCACTGAGAGTTTCTGAACACTGACGGGTCACAGGTAGGGAGAAAAGATAAGGATTTTAAAGATTTTTTTTTCTTTAGATTTTATGTATTTATTCATGAGAGATACAAACACACAGAGAGAGAGAGAGAGAGAGAGAGAGAGAGAGAGAGATTGAGAGAGAGAGAGAGAGAGAGAGAGAGAGAGAGAGGCAGAGACACAGGCAGAGGGAGAAGCAGGCTCCATGCAGGGTCTCCAGGATCACGGCCTGGGCTGAAGGCAGCGCTAAACCGCTGAGCCACCCTGGCTGCCCAAGGATAAGGATTTTAATTTGTTTACAATCTCACACGTTCCTAAAATTTCTCTAAGGTATAGATATCTCTACAAAGTTTCCTTCAAACTGGAAGAGCAAACATGAGGGGATCAGCAGTGATTTGAACAAGAGTCCTTTAAAAAGGGTCATCAGGATGCCTGGGTGGTTCAGTGGTGGGAGCGGCTGCCTTTGGCTCAGGGTGTGATCCTGGAGTCCCACATGGGTCTCTCCCTGCAGAGCCTGCTTTTCCTCCTCTGCTCTGTGTCTCAGCTCTCTCTCTCTCATTGTGTCTCTCGTGAATAACTAAATAAAATCTTTAAAAAACAAAAACAAAGAAACCAGTCATCATTGTCTTTCGCTCTTTTCAGTTCCATGTTGTTCCTTTTAGTTCTGTTTTTTTAAGATTTTATTCATGTATGAGAGAGAGAGAGAGAGAGACAGAGAGAGAGACAGAGAGAGAGACAGAGAAACAGGCTCCATGCAGGGAGCCTGATGCGGGACTCCATCCGGGGACTCCGGGGTCACGCCCTAAGCCCAAGGCAGAGGCTCCACCGCGGAGCCACCCAGGCGTCCCTGGTTTTGTTCTGGGCAAATGCAGCTATTTCACTAGTTCTGGCAATTCATACTGTTGTTCGATGATCTCGGGGTGACCAGAAACTGAGATGTGTCAAAAGTCCTTTGCGTGGTTCTTCTGGAATCTGGGAAAAATAAATAAATACATACATAAATAAATAAATAAATAAATAAATGTGTCTGTGTGTGTGTGCGTGTGTGTGTGTGTGTGTGCGTGCGTGCGCGTGTGTGTGTGTGTGTGTGTGTGTTGTTTGTTTGTTTTTGCAAGAGCATCAGAACACCTGTACATGACATGGCGGTCACCGGTGGACGTGGTTACAGACCCGAGGAGAGTTGGCTAGAGTGCAGTCGAGAAGAAAAACGGATTATGATTTGTCACACACAGCATTTTAACAATGTACCAGGGCACGTTACCACTTTACGACTTTATGTCGCTTTTGGAACACCCACAGCATTCACACAACCAATATAATCTAAGAGGGCTTATGATTCTTTGTCTGACGCTGCTTCTCACGTGCCTTCACATAGCAGGTAAACGACCTATGTTAGTCAAGAGACTCAACTTAGGGCTAGACTTTTCTGGGATCCGCTGAAAATCCATGAATGAACGGATGAAGGAACCAGCAAACAGCTGAGCAGCCAGCCGGCCAGCCAGATACACAATCCATCCATCCATCCATCCATCCATCCATCCATCCAACCAACCAACCAACATCTCAGAAGCTTTCAAGGCCCAGGCCTATAAAGGATCATGGGTCATTACAAAACTGAAAACAACATCAGTATCTGTTTCGCCAGGGTGGCTCCTAGGAGATCTCCACAGGAGCTTATAGAGTTGTCCCCAAAATGTAGCTCCTTTAATATTGAGAAGTTTTCACTCTCAACGGAGGTAATTCGTGGATAAAAAGGAATATAAAAACCTGGCTGGTCTGGAGAGGGAAAATAATAACATATTTTTTCTTCTCTGTTCACAATCCCTTGCCGTGATTAGACTACCAACGCAAGGGAAATCTCTTCATTTTAACAGAGACAAGAGCCGAGTCTTAATGCTATACCAGTGTACTATAAAGCTCACTTCTCCCAATCTCAGTCTGTCCTGAGCATGCATACAATTCCTTTTCAAAAATCTGGCTTCCCAGGACGCCTGGGTGTTTCAGTGGTTGAACTCTGCCTTTGGCTCATGGTGTGATCCCGGGGCCAGGGATCCAGTCCCACAGTGGGCTCCTGCGTGATCCCACTTCTCTCTCCTCCTGTGTCTCTGAACCTCTGTCTCTGTGTCTCTCTGTGAGTCTCTCACGAATACATAAATAAAAACTTTAAAGAAATTCCTAGTTGTTTCCTTCAGAAACCCTCTCTCTACAATTGGTGTCTTTTTTTTGTTCAGATTCAGCCCTTAAGTGTTCTTTTGTATCTAAAGAAGCAGGCTCTGGGATGCCTGGTGGCTGGTCGTCATTTGAGCATCTGGCTTTGGCTCAGGATCGTGATCCCGGACTCCTGGATCAGGTCCCATACCCGGCTCCTTGCATGGAGCCTTCTTTTCCCTTCCTTTCTGCTCCTCCCCTCTGTCCTCTCTCCCCTCTCCTCCCTCCCCTCCCTCCCTCCCTCTCCTCCTCTATTAAGTAAATAAAATCTTTTTTTTTTTTTTTTAAATATTTTATTTATTTATTCTTGAGAGATAGAAGGAGAGACAGAGCCAGAGACACAGGCAGAGGTGGAGAAACAGGCTCCATGCACCGAGCTCCGACGTGGGATTCGATCCCGGTCTCCAGGATCGCCGCCTCTGGGCCAAAGGCAGACACAAAACCGCTGCGCCACCACCAGGGATCCCAAGTAAATAAAATCTTACAATAAAGGAAAAAAAAAAAAAAAAAAAAAAAAAAAAAAAAAAAACCAGGCTTTGATATATTTCAGGACAGAATTATTTTCTTTCCTCACCAAAACATGTATTCTCACGCTTTGTACGCTCTCCTCACTTGTCACACACGGAAAAGTTGTTTTCCTTATCGTTTCTCCAGGCAGTCTCCATTCCATTGGCAGGCTTTTGCAAAATTGCAATATATTAGCTTTCTTTCTAGAGAGAGAGAGCACTGTGTGGAAGTGGGGAAGTGGGGAGGAGGAGGGAGAGGGAGAGGGAGAGAGGTGCGACTGAGCATCTTTCCTTTTTTAAAACTATTTTGTTTCTTTTTTATTCCCGTGAGAGAGAGAGACACAGACATAGAGACAGAGGACATTGGGCAGAAGCAGGTCCCCGCAAGGAGACATGATGCAGGAAAGGTGGATCCTCGGACCCGCAGCAGATCGGGCTCCTGAGATGAAGGTGCAGACGCTTAAACCGCTGAGAAACCGGGGTCCCGAACGAACGGACACGCAACGAACGGACGGACGGTGGACGGACGGTATTAGAACGAACGGACGGACGGACAGCAGACGGATGATGGGACGAATCATAACGAATTCAGGGAACGAACATAGAACGGTAGAACAGTGAACTTCATCCCAGATCGTGGGAACTTCAGAAATATTGTCACTGGCCCTCTATTCCTCCGAGCTGTCCTGTTCCCGATTTTTTACCACTACGCCTTTGAACTCCTAAGCTACAGTTCCTTTACAAAGGGTGGATGTCAGCAAATAGTAGCATCCTCGAGGGGATAAAACCTCTCCTCGTAGAACTCATAGGGACACGTAGACACAGACGAGGAAAAAGAATGAATGATTCATTAAAAGGACTGACTGACTGACTGACTGACTGAACTGATCGACTGACCGACTGACCGGCTGAATGAATGTATACATAAGCAAGCCAGGAAGCAAGCAAGCAAATGAACAAATGAAATCGGCGAAGGGGTGCGTGACTGCTGGCTGGCACTGTCGGTGGAGTGTGGGACTTATATTTCTCGGGTTATGCAGGATGAGTTCCTAACCTGGGTGTAAACATCGCATACACCTAAAATCTTCTGAAAAAAAAAAAAAATTAAAAGAAAAAGAAAAGAAAAAGGTGGGCAGCCCGGTGGCTCGGGCGGTTGAGCGCCGCTTTCAGCCCGGGCCTGATCCTGAGGCCCGGCATCAGAGTCCCACGCCGGGTTCCAAGCATGGAGCCTGCTTCTCCTCTGCCTGTGTGTCCGACTCTCTCACTCACTGTGTCTCAGGAGAAAATAAACAGCATCTTTACAAAAAGGAAAAACACAAGGTGTCTTGTTTTGTTTTGTTTTGTTTTGTTTTGTATTGTTTCGATCGGATCGCTCGATCACTAAAAGGCAACCTGCCAAAACTGACAATGAGAAAACGGAAGAAAACCTTCCTGGTTCCGACGGAGTTCAAGCCCTACAGCCTTGCCCGTACCAAGATCAGAGAATAAACTGTCCACTTTCACGGGCGTCCCTCCTCCCGAGGACGCCCCAGCTCCTTATGGAGCATGCACACGCACGTGCACGCCAAGACGCAGAAAAGCCGGGGCGAACCGAACCAGACCCTAGAGAACCCTGCAGCGAAGGTTGAGCACACGACACACACACACACACACACACACACACACACACCCCGCCACCCACACCACACTCTCGCCGGCTCCCCCGCGGCTGCTTAGGGGGCCTATACTTACTTGCAAGTGCTCACTGACCTGGGACACGTGGAAGGGGAACCTGAGGCTCAGATGGCCCAAACCGGGTGAATGGGGTGCTTTGCTCATGCCTGAATGCTATGCTCTCCACGATTAGAGAAAGCTGGCAATGAGGCCAGCCCAGGGACCAGAACCTAACCTAAAAATCCCTCTGGCTCCATCAGTAATGTCCCGACTGTTGGTGAGGAACCAGTGCTCGGCTCGCCGGGAGACAGACGCCTGGTCTTCTTCGGGTTGGGTTGTTGCTGCGGCTTTGGGTATCTTTGCAGGAAACCGGCCTCTTCCCTTTCAAATGGAAACCAAAGGATGGATGGGGTCCGACGCGTCACGCCGCTGGCCACTGGAGTTGTTGTCACCCAGCCAGCGGGAGATCGGAACATCGGGTCTTTCGTGACCTCTCCACAGATAGGAGTGAGACCAAGGCTATATACTTTGTTGGCATCTCGTCTGTGTCTACGTGTCCCTATGGGTTCTACGAGGTAGAGGTTTCTACCTCCGGATGCTATATTGCTGACATCCCTTTGTAAAGGAACTGTAGCTTAGGAGTTCAAAGGCCGGGCGCTGGTAAAAATCGGGAACAGGACAGCTCGGAGAGATAAGGACGAGTGACAATATTTCACAAGTTCCTACGATCTGGGATGAAGTTCTGTTCGCTCGCTCGTTCGTTCGCTCGCTCGCCCATCCATCCGCCTGTCCGTCCGTCTGCTTCGTTTCATCCGCCCTGGCCCGTCCGTCCGCTCGCTCGTCTGCTCGCTCGGGACCCCGGTTTCTCAGCGGTTAAGCTGCCTGCCTTCATCTCAGGGCCCGATCATGCGGGTCCGGGATCCTTTCCTGCATCTGTCTCCTTGCGGGACCTGCTTCTGCCCATGTCTCTGTCTCTGTCTGTGTCTCTCTCTCACACGGGAATAAAGAAACAAAATAGTTTAAAAAGGAAAGATGCTCGGTCTCGCACTCTCTCCTCTCCTCCTCCTCCCCCTTCCCCACTTCACACAGTGCTCTCTCTCTGAAAGAAAGCTAATATATTGCAATTTTGCAAAAGCCTGCCAATGGAATGGAGACTACTGGAGAACGATAAGGAAAACAACTCCGTGTGTGACAAGTAGGAGACGTACAAGGCGTGAGAATACATGTTTTGGTGAGGGAAAAGAAAATAATTCTGTCCTGAAATAATGAGCCTGGGTTTTTTTGTTTTTTTTGTTTTTTTTTGTTTTTTTCCTTTATTAAGATTTTATTTACTTGGGATCCCTGGGTGGCGCAGCGGTTTGGCGCCTGCCTTTGGCCCAGGGCGCGATCCTGGAGACCCGGGATCGAATCCCACGTCGGGCTCCCGGTGCATGGAGCCTGTTTCTCCCTCTGCCTGTGTCTCTGGCTCTGTCTCTCCTTCTATCTCTCAAGAATAAATAAATAAAATATTTAAAAAAAAAAAAAAGATTTTATTTACTTAATAGGGAGGGAGGGAGGGAGGGAGGGAGGGAGGGACAGAGGGAGGCAGAGAGAGGGAAAAGAAGGCTCCATGCAAGGAGTTGGTATGGGACCTGATCCCAGGAGTCCGGGATCACGTCCTGAGCCAAAGCCAGATGCTCAAATGACGACCAGCCACCAGGCATCCCAGAGCCTGCTTCTTTAGACAAAGAACACTTAAGGCTGAATCTGAACAAAAAAGACCATTGTAGAAGGGGTTTCTGAAGGAAACAACTAGGGAATTTCTTTAAAGTTTTTATTTATGTATTCGTGAGAGACTCACAGAGAGAGACACAGAGACAGAGGTTCAGAGACACGGGAGGAGAGAGAAGTGGGATCCACGCAGGGAGCCCACTGTGGGACTGGATCCCTGGCCCCCCCGGGATCACACCATGAGCCAAAGGCAGAGGTTCAACCACTGAAACACCCAGGCGTCCTGGAAGCAGATTTTTTTGAAAAGGAATTGTATGCATGCTCAGGACAGACTGAGATTGGGAGAAGTGAGCTTTACTAGTACACTGGTATAGCATTAAGACTCGGCTCTTGTCTCTGTTAAAATGAAGAGATTTCCTTGCGTTGGTAGTCTAATCACGGCAAGGGATTGTGAACAGAGAAGAAAAAATATGTTATTATTTTCCCTCCAGACCAGCCAGGTTTTTATATTCCTTTTTATCCACGAATTACCTCCGTGAGAGAGTGAAAACTTCTCAATATTAAAGGAGCTACATTTTGGGGACAACTCTATAAGCTCCTGTGGAATCTCCTAGGGCCACCCTGGCGAAACAGATACTGATGTTGTTTTCAGTTTTGTAATGACCCATGATCCTTTATAGGCCTGGGCCTTGAAAGCTTCTGAGATGTTGGTTGGTTGGTTGGATGGATGGATGGATGGATGGATGGATGGATGGATTGTGTATCTGGCTGGCCGGCTGGCTGCTCAGCTGTTTGCTGGTTCCTTCATCCGTTCATTCATGGATTTTCAGCGGATCCCAGAAAAGTCTAGCCCTAAGTTGAGTCTCTTGACTAACATAGGTCGTTTACCTGCTATGTGAAGGCACGTGAGAAGCAGCGTCAGACAAAGAATCATAAGCCCTCTTAGATTATATTGGTTGTGTGAATGCTGTGGGTGTTCCAAAAGCGACATAAAGTCGTAAAGTGGTAACGTGCCCTGGTACATTGTTAAAATGCTGTGTGTGACAAATCATAATCCGTTTTTCTTCTCGACTGCACTCTAGCCAACTCTCCTCGGGTCTGTAACCACGTCCACCGGTGACCGCCATGTCATGTACAGGTGTTCTGATGCTCTTGCAAAAACAAACAAACAACACACACACACACACACACACACGCGCACGCACGCACACACACACACACGCACACACACACAGACACATTTATTTATTTATTTATTTATTTACTTATTTATGTATTTATTTATTTTTCCCAGATTCCAGAAGAACCACGCAAAGGACTTTTGACACATCTCAGTTTCTGGTCACCCCGAGATCATCGAACAACAGTATGAATTGCCAGAACTAGTGAAATAGCTGCATTTGCCCAGAACAAAACCAGGGACGCCTGGGTGGCTCGGCGGTGGAGCCTCTGCCTTGGGCTTAGGGCGTGACCCCGGAGTCCCCGGATGGAGTCCCGCATCAGGCTCCCTGCATGGAGCCTGTTTCTCTGTCTCTCTCTCTGTCTCTCTCTCTGTCTCTCTCTCTCTCTCTCTCATACATGAATAAAATCTTAAAAAAACAGAACTAAAAGGAACAACATGGAACTGAAAAGAGCGAAAGACAATGATGACTGGTTTCTTTGTTTTTGTTTTTTAAAGATTTTATTTAGTTATTCACGAGAGACACAATGAGAGAGAGAGAGAGGCAGAGACACAGGCAGAGGGAGAAGCAGGCTCTGCAGGGAGAGACCCATGTGGGACTCCAGGATCACACCCTGAGCCAAAGGCAGCCGCTCCCACCACTGAACCACCCAGGCATCCTGATGACCCTTTTTAAAGGACTCTTGTTCAAATCACTGCTGATCAATTGATGTTTGCTCTTCCAGTTTGAAGGAAACTTTGTAGAGATATCTATACCTTAGAGAAATTTTAGGAACGTGTGAGATTGTAAACAAATTAAAATCCTTATCCTTGGGCAGCCAGGGTGGCTCAGCGGTTTAGCGCTGCCTTCAGCCCAGGCCGTGATCCTGGAGACCCTGCATGGAGCCTGCTTCTCCCTCTGCCTGTGTCTCTCAATCTCTCTCTCTCTCTCTCTCTCTCTCTCTCTCTCTCTCTCTATCTCTCTGTGTGTTTGTATCTCTCATGAATAAATACATAAAATCTAAAGAAAAAAAAAATCTTTAAAATCCTTATCTTTTCTCCCTACCTGTGACCCGTCAGTGTTCAGAAACTCTCAGTGAGTTATCTCTTTTCTTTTTTCTTTTCTTTTCTTTTCTTTTCTTTTCTTTTCTTTCTCTCTCTTTTTCTAATGAGTTATCTTTCTTTTATGGCAATTGCCAATCATCTGCGTGAGGTCTGTTCTGTGGGAATACGTTCTCATTGTAACCGGCCACTGTTGGAAGAATCCCTTGTATCACCAAGGCCTGCCTTCCTTGAGTGCAATGGCATCTGTTTTTCTTTTCTCTTCTCTTCCTCCGCCGCCCCCGCCCCCCCCCCACCCAGGTTTATATTTCAGAGTGATCTCTACTCCCAACGTAGGGCTCCCACTCACGACCTGGAGGTCAAGAGCCGTGCTCTCTACTGACCGAGCGGGCCACGGGCCCCTGGAATCGCATCCTAAGACTCAGATAGGATCAGACAGCCTGGAGACACTCAGATCCACTTCTCGGGGAGCCAGCCGAGCCCCTCGGAAACCCTGAGCCTGATACCTTCCTTCCAGAGGTCGCCACGGCCTCACTGGGCGAGTCAAGAGTGCCACCTCCTGGCGGACGAAACCGAGAGTCAGCTGCTTAACCCCAGCGAGCCTCCCAGGTGCCCCTACAAGGTGCTTGGAAATGCTGAGGTTCTTCCCTCTTGCCTTGCTTTTGCAGGGATGATGACAGTGACCACGTCTGTCTACCTGGTGAGGAAGAGGAAACAATTCCAGGTTGCTGAACCCTGGTTTTCCACACTGTGGACGACAGGATATCACCCCCTCCCCCTCTTTCAACCTGACCCAGGAATTCCCTTACGCTGAGCCAAGGACAGGGTGGGGTGGTGGTGGTGGTGGTGGTGGGGGGGTCTTGTTGTTGTTGTTGTTTGTTTTGTTTTGTTTTGTTTTGTTTTGTTTTCCCAGTTGTGGTAAAAAGAAAAATAGACGTCACCTACAATGGAATGTTGTAGTCCTTTCTTTCTTTCTTTCTTTCTTTCTTTCTTTCTTTCTTTCTTTCTTTTTTAAAAATATTTTATTTATTTATTCATGAGAGACACAGAGACAGAGACACAGGCAGAGGGAGAAGCAGACTCTATGCAGGGAGCCTGACGTGGGACTGGATCCTGGGTCTCCAGGATCAGGCCTTGGGCTGAAGGCAGACGCTAAAACCGCTGAGCCACCCGGGGATCCCTGGACGCTCAACCGCTGAGCCACCCAGGCGCCCCATTCGTACTTAAGTTATTGAGAGTTCGTTCCTTCATTTTTCATCATCTCTAGACCCAACGTAGGGCTCGAACTCACAAGCCTGACTGCAATCAAAAGTTGAGTGCTCTTCCGACTGAGCGGGGCCTGCGGGGGTGGGGGGGGGGGGGGGGCCGGGGGCGGAAGCTTCTGCCCTTTCATGTTTTCAAGCTCAGAGTCACGTTTTGTCCGGGGACAGCCCCACTTCAACCTCCTCCGTGCGGAGGTGCCATCTGTCGGGCTGGTTCATGTTTGTCCATCTTCCTTACTCCTTTTAGTAGACAGAAGGTGGCTTGTGACACAGCCGGTGACTACTTCGAATGAGACTGAGGATTTCCCTTGGGAAGTGGGTGCGAGAGGGAGGACAGGTCGATGGGGAACCAGGAAACTGCTGGCCCTTCGCTTCAGAGGAAAGAGTGTGCTTGTTGGGCCCTCACCCAGGGTGGATAAGTCAGAACTGTCCCTGGCCAGGCCTCCCTTAGTCCTTCGCCCTTATCACTCCATGCCTGTGTTTGGCCTCTGGACCCTAAGACACCACGGTCATGTGTTTAACTCCCCATCAGATTCACCAGACCCCGCCATGCCACGCCCTCCCAGATGCACCCCCACCCCTGGAAGGCATTAGAGTGAGATGGCATCCTCCACATCCAGGATTGATTCCCAAAGGGTTTATTGGGGTTTCCTGGGTCAGGAAACCAGGGGGGGTCGCTTTTGGACCCCAAACAATGTGAGTTCTTCATACATCCTCTTTGCCCTTCTCTTTCCCCCTCCCCTCCTCTTCTCTTCTCTCCCCTCCCCCACAGTTTGGGAGCCGCAGCCTGAGGGTTGGGGGAGGTGCAGAAAGCCATTCAATGGAGAGAAGTCCCAGGCTCGGACTTTAACAGACAACCATGTGCATTTGAATGAAATGATTGAATGAGGGCCATTGGAATGGATGGCCCTGAACCTCCCTTCTGCCACCCGCCACCCTCCATCCCCGCCCCCAACCAACCCTGAGTCCTCTGGTGGATTTGGGAATGGAAGGCGTGTGTGTGTGTGTGTGTGTGTGTGTGTGTGTTTACACGGACGCACCCGCGGAGGGTGGTGGGGCATGCTCACGTTGGCTCCTGCAAACTCCATTCATTCTGGGAATGTTCTATTGTTGTTTTGTTTTTTTTTTTTTTTTTAATAATTTATTTTATTTTATTTTATTTTTTTAATTTTTATTTATTTATGATAGTCACAGAGAGACAGAGAGAGAGGCAGAGACACAGGCAGAGGGAGAAGCAGGCTCCATGCACCGGGAGCCCGACGTGGGATTCGATCCCGGGTCTCCAGGATCGCGCCCTGGGCCAAAGGCAGGCGCCAAACCGCTGCGCCACCCAGGGATCCCTGTTCTATTGTTTCTGCTGAGTTGCCAGTTGCTGCCGATGAGCCAAGCTATACTCCTTCCGTTGCCTAGTTCTTAAAAAGGCCGAGTCTCCGGTTTCCTCGGTGAATGGACTGACCCACACCTTCCCATCCCGCCGGACCCCTTCTGCAAATACTTGCACTCAAAGGGTTCTTTCACTTCGTCCAGAAAACAAACATCAGCCACCCACACCCACCCCATTGCCACAGATACGCAACCCACACAACAAAACTCCCGCTGGCCTCCTTCTGCCTCCATGTACTTTAGAGAGTCACTGTCTTAGACATGCCTTAGGCTCAAGGACTTGATGCTGTCTCCTTTCTGTGGCACGGTCCCATCCCCCGTTAGGCCCAAAGTAGAATTGCATGACCACACTGCTCGCGGGAGCTGGAGAAGATATGCTAACGTGACTGACCTGATGGGAGCACTGTCCATTTGAAAGGACCTACAGGCCGAGGCGTCTACAAACATGCTCCCTGGAAGTCTTTGGCATTCACATGCCTCTGATGAAATCATTGCTCTGGAAACTCCAGCATCTATAGCCGATCTTGTTGTCCATGGTCTTCTGACTATTACTCGTCCTCTGTTCGCCTGACATTCTGCCCAGTTGTCCACGGAGAAATTAGACCCCATCCCGTGAGAGCCGAATCCGATTCCTCTGCTCATCCCCACGACAGACAGAGAAGAATATGCACAGGTCTGTGCCCGCCCATCTTCTCTTTCTCTGCCACGCCACGCCACGCCACGGCAGAAGAAAATGTGGCCCGCCCTCCCTTCTCCTGTCAAAAGTCAAATCTGAGATATGACTTGGATACGAAGGAAACCAGATTACTGTTTTGAATCATAGACACATTGATTGATTGAAGATTTTATTTAGGTAGTCATGAGACGCGCGCGCGCACGCACGCACGCACACGCACGCACGCACACGCACGCACGCACGCACGCACGGACGCACGCAGAGGCAGAGACGCAGGCAGAGGGAGAAGGAGACTCCATCCATGCAGGGAGCCCGCTGTGGGACTCGATTCCAGGACCCCGGGATCACGCCCTGGGCCAAAGGCAGGCGCTCAGCCGCTGAGCCACCCCGGCCTCCCCACCTGGAGACACTTCGATAGAGTAGTAGCAGCAGCAGCAAAGAAACACAGGCACACCGCCGCTCCCCCCACCCCCCCAGGTGAAAGAAGGTCCTGCTGACTCCCCTCCTTTTCCTCTGAGAAGAGAAGCACACCCCCTCTCCTGCCCCTGGAAGGTGCCTTGGAGGGGAGCGCCAGGAGGGGAGTGAATGACATTCTTCTCTTCAAGGACAGGAAGTGGAGCATGAGCAGGAGAATTCTGGAGAAACAGATTGTGTTATAGAAAAGAAAAGAAAAGAAAAGAAAAGAAAAGAAAAGAAAAGAAAAGAAAAGAGAAAATCCTTATGTTCTTTGAGCCTCCCCCCCCCCCCCCCATGGAGTTCCTCTTCCACAACCTCTTCTCATTCAACCCAATAGACAAGTATTTGGGGGGGGGTCAGGTCCCAGACGCTGAGAGGGTGGAGGTGAAGGTGGTGCGGGGGAGGGGGGGGCACACCGTCCTCTCCAGTGCCTTTGGTTCAGACCTCCTTCGTGGCCTCCCTCCCTCCCTCTCTCCCTTGAGGTTCATCGTCTTCCACAGCCCTTCCCAGAGGAGGGAAAGGAAGCTCCGAGAGGAGCAGTGACATTCCCAAAACATGCCGGTAGTCGAGGCGAGCCTCGGGCCCTGCGCTGTGTATGGGGCGGAGAGTCACCCGCGGAACTGCCGGCCCAGGACCCTCCGGGCCCGTGCTGAACAACAGGTAGAGACGGGGAACGATTGTGTTGTCTGAGACGCTTCTACCCCGGAAGGATCGCAGCGGGGACTGTACAAAAGTATCCGGTCTGCCTTCCTGGGGCGTCAGCACGGTCCAGGCAGGCCTCCCCCGGGGTCAGGGTGGATGATTCCTTTCCGCCCCAGAGACACGAGGATGGGCACTGTAGTCGGCTTCCAAACCACGGGCCACTGGGAAGAACAGGGTCTGGCGCTCAGCCCAGAGACACCCATCCCCTCGGGAAGTTGTGCAGGACAAAGGACTTCAGGGACCACACAGAAAAAGGTTCTAGGCTTCAAAAAAACGTTGGTTGGTTGGTTGGGACGCGGGGCAGAGCATTGGCAACGTCAACACATTCCAGTAGCTGAGCAGCACCACCAATTCCCTCCACTCGGAGCTTTGAGAAGATCAGTATGCCGTGGAGTCGTCCGCCAACGGCCCCACTGCAGATAGAACCCAGAGGGACGGAACCTCAAATGCTGCTCGAGATCACCTACGTTGGGCCTGAGAAGAGACCAGAGCGTGGGCTGCATGGCGTTTCCTCTAAGCTGATGTAGCTTGGTCTGTTCCTGACCTAGAGAGGCGGGATCAGGGAGAGCACCTGCTTCGCAGGCCCCAGGGAAGCCAGTTTTTCCTAGTCTGGGTTCTTGGCTTGCCCCGATCAACTCTGGGTCCGGACTTTCACCATGAATGTGACTAGTCCTCAGCCCGGACTGGCAATTGATGTAGTCGGCCTCCCGGTTGGTTCCTCCCCGTTGGTTCCTCGGTCCGCTGCCGCCGCCGTCAAGGTCGTCCTCCTCCTCGGGGGTGAGGGTGGGGGGTGGGGGTGGGGGTGGGGGGCGGGTGGTTGTGTGTCAGGTCCCAGACACCAAGAGGGTGGAGGTGAAGGTGGTGGTGGTGGGGGGGGGGGGACACACACACCGTCCTCTCCAGCGCCTTTGGTTCAGACCTCCTTCGTGGCCTCCCTCCCTCCCTTCCTCCCTCCCTCCCTCCCTCCCTCCCTCCCTCCCTCCCTCCTTCCTTCCTCTTCTAAATATACAAATTAAATCCTAAAAAGGAAAAAGGAAGGACACGAGAAAAAACAGTGCATCCGTTGCTGTCCTAGGAGTGCTCCCGGGGCCCTCCGCCCGTCCCCGGGCCGAGAGGCGAGATCCGAGGCGTCCTGACGGCCTCGCCGCCCGGATCTGTCCCGCTGTCGTTCGCGCCGGTTGTCGGGTGCCACCTGGCGGCCGCTTTTATAGAGCGTGTCCCCTCCGGAGGCTCGGCGGCGACAGCAAGGAACAGGCTTTGGTGGCGGTTTCCCGGGGCCGAGTTCCAGGAGGAGGGCGGCCCCGGCGCGGGCGTCCGGCTGTCGCCGGGGCATCGGCGCGCGATGCGCTCGCCGGAGATTGGACCTCCAGAGCTGCGAGGGAGTGTCGCTGTCGCCGCTGTCGCTGTTGTCGCCTCCGCCTCGCTCCCGGAGGAGGGCGTGCGGGCCGCCTGGGTGGGTCGACCAGCACCCGCCGGTGGCTCCTCCTCCGCCCGCGAGGACCGACCTGGGCCGCCTCGGGGGAAGGGGACAGGGTGTGTCCCGCCGTCCGTCCTGTGGCTCCGGGCGATCTTCGGGCCTTCCGTGTCACGCGGTTGTCTCCCGTTGTCACGCCCTGGCGACGGGGACCGGTCCGAGCCTGGAGGGGAAGCCCGTGGGTGGCGCGACAGACCCGGCTGCGGGCACGTGGGGGTCCCGGGCGTCGGACGCGATTTTCTCCCGTTTTCCGAGGTCCGCTGCGGAGGGAGGTGGGTCCCGGTCGGACCGGGTGCCACGCGGGGGTGGGCCGGCCGGTGGGCCGGCCCCGGTGGCGATGCCCGGTGAGGCTGCCTCGGCCCGCGTGGCCTCCACCTCCCTGGCCCGAGCCGGGGTTGGGGTCGGCGGTAGGCACGGGGGCGGTCCGGAGGGCAGCGGGGGACGGCCTAAGCAAGGTGCCGCCGGAGAACTGTGATGATTTTTCAAAGTCTCCTATGGGAGATCACTGTCGTGGCGGAGTGGCGGCGTGGCGGCGTGGCGGCCTGGCGGCGTGGCGGCGTGGCAGTCTCCACCTCCCGCGTATCGCCACTCCCCCCTCCCCACCCTGGGTCGACCAGATAGCCCGGGGCTCCGTGGGGTGGGGTGGGGGCGCCGTGGGCAGGTTTTGGGGACTGTGGCCGTGCCACGGTCGCGGGAGGTCGCGTTGACCTGTGGCTGGTCCCGCCAGCAGGCGCGGCTATTTTCTCGCCCGAAATGAACATTTTTTGTTGCCAGGTAGGTGCTGACACGTTGTGTTTCGGCGACAGACAGGCAGACGGAAAAGACAGTCGGTCCGTCGCTCGCCTTGAGAGATGTGGGCCTCTGGGCGCGTGTGGGGTTCTGGGCTCGACCGCGCGGCCGAGCCGGTCCCTGTCCTCGCTCACTGGAGCCTGAGCCGTCCGCCTGGGCCTGCGCGCCGGCTCTCGCGCTGGACTCCAGGTGGCCCGGGTCGTGGTGTCACCCTCCGGTCTCTGGCACCCGAGGGAGGGCGGTGTGGGCAGGTGGCGGTGGGTCTTTTACCCCGTGCGCTCCATGCCGTGGGCACCCGGCTGTTGGCTGTGACAACCCCTGTCCCGCAAGGCTCCGTGCCGCGTGTCAGGCGTCCCCCGCTGTCTCTGGGGTTGTCCGGTCGCTCCTGCCCCCTGGGGGTCGAGGGGCTGCCGGTGAGGCGGAAGCAGGTCCCCCCGGTCGCCGTCCTCGCTGGGCTTTTGCTCCTCGGGAAGCCCCCTCGGGGCCGCAGCTTGCTGCCGATCGATGTGGTGATCTCGTGCTCTCCTGGGCCGGGCCTAAGCCGCGTCAGACGAGGGACGGGCATCCATGGCGGATGCGACCGCTCTTCTCGTTCTGCCCGCGGGCCCCTCCCTCCCCGGCTCCTCCACGCCCGGCCGTCGTGACGGCGGGTGCGCGGGGGGGCGCGCGCCGGGGTTGGGGGTGGTGCGGACTCCGGCCCGACCCCGCCCTCCCGCCTTCTTGCCTCGCGGCGCTGGCGGGACCGGGGTCCTCTGACGCGGCGGACACTCTCGCCGGCCTTTCCTGAAGGCCTGGGTCCGTGGCGAGCGGCCCTCCCCTCCGCGGGGAGGGCCTGCCCGACGCCGCGCTGCTCACCGCCCGGCCTGGGCGCGCTTGAGCGCGTTGCGCCCGGCCCTCCGTGGTGCCCCTGGAGCGCTCCAGGTCGCCTCAGGTGCCTGAGGCCGAGCGGTGGCGTCGTTTCCTTTCCCTGTCGACTCTCGGGCCGCCGCCGGTGGCGCGTCCGAGGAGCGGGTGGTGGAAGTCGGCAGGAGGCGCACCTGCACCTGGCGGGGCGCGGGCGCCTGTCTTCCTTCCTCCTCCCCTCGCCGCGCCGGCGGGGTGGTGTGGGGCGGTGTGACTCGGAGGACTTGGTGGGGACGCGTGAGCGCCCGCGGCGGGCCGAGCCAGCGCCCTGGCGCTTGGCCAGCCCGAGGGGCTGCTCCTCTCCCGGCACGGGTCGTGCCCCGTCTCCGTTCCTCGGTCTCGCCCGCCTCGCGGGAGGCGGGGAGCCTCCTCTGGGCGGTGACGTGGCCGCGCCGTGCTCGGGCGAGGTGGAGGGTGGTGTCCTCGAGGGGGCACCGGCCGCGAGCGCTCGGGGTTGCCCTGTGCCTGTCCCTTGCCGGAGACCTGCGCCCGCCCCGCGAGCCCTGTCGGCCCCGGAGCGCCGTTTGGTGGGGCCCGTTTGGGGGGACGAAGGGGGGGGCGATGCGCCCTCGGTGAGAAAGCCTTCTAGCGATCCGAGAGGGTGCCTTGGGGTACCGGAGCCCCCAGCCGCGGCCCCTCCTCTGCGCGTGTAGTGTGGCCACCGACGCGGGGTTGACTACCGTCGCGACGTGTTTGGGCAGAGCGCCGCTCTTCGCCTACTGCGGCCTGCGCCTCCTCCGAGATGGGGGAGGATACCGTCGGGCCGGGCCGGCGTCCGGTGCGGGGTGTGTTGCCCGCGTGCGTGTGCGAGTGTGCGCGCGGCCGGGGTTGGGGCGGCGGCCCGCCCTGCCCCCCCACGCCAGCCACCCCGTGTGTGTTGCGTGCGCCGCGCGAGCGGCTGGCTTGGCTGGCTGGCTGGCTGTCTGTCTGTCCGGGCCCCCGCCCGCTCCTGGCGGAGTCGCCGCCGCCGGCGGTGGCGCGGCGGGCGCGCACGGGTCGGGCCAGCTCCCGCCCGGGGCGCCTCCCGGGTCGTGACTCCGGGTTGGACCGGACGGATGAACGGACGGACGGACCGGCGGATGGACGGACGGAGGTTCGACGGGTCCCCGCGGCGGGGTCGCGCGTGCCTTGGGCCCCGGCGGTGTGGGGCCCGGTTTGCGGGGAGGTCTGCCAAGGGTGCTGAGGCCGGCCGGCGTCCTGGCGTCGCGGGACCGCCCTCGTGCTGGTGGCGGTGGGATCCCGTGCGCGTTTACCCGGTGGCCCGGCTCGCGCCTTCGTTGGCGCGCCCTTCCCGGGACCGGCCATTCCCCACGCGCTCCCGGCCCTGGCACGCTGT
>CM044700.1:64483212-64485712 GCA_024500485.1 Vulpes ferrilata
TCTTTCTTTCTTTCTTTCTTTCTTTCTTTCTTTCGTCAGAGACGGAGAGACGGAGTATCAGGCTCCATCCAGGACGCCCGACGTGGGACTCTGAGCCCGCGTCTCCAGGACCACGCCCTGGGCTGAAGGCGGAGCTCGACTGCCCGGGCCACCCGCCGTTGCCGCAAGTTGGCCTTTTTTTTTTTTTTTTTTTTTTTTTTTTAGTTTTTCTTTTTCTTTCTTTTTCTTTCTTTCTTTCTTTCTTTCTTCTTTCTTTTTTTTTTTGTTTTTAGATTTTTATTTATTTACGATAGTCACTCACACACACACACACACACACACACACACACACACAGAGAGAGACAGAGACAGAGACAGAGACACAGGCAGAGGGAGAAGCAGGCTCCATACACTGGGAGCCCGATGTGGGATTCGATCCCGGGCGTCCCTAACGCACCCCTCTTACTCCCCATTGCTTCCCCCAAGGCCTTGCGTGTTCCTCTGCTTCCCGCACGCGACCTCGTGCTCTACGTCTATCTCTAGACGACACCCTACCGTATCCGCCTAGGGAATAAGCTAAGACGGGGCCGATTCTCATGGGACCGTTCTTGTGCTGAGGACGTGTTCTTGTCTGCTGTAGCGGTGGCGACAAAGCGGAGGGCCCCTCTCCCTGCGCACACGGTGCCGGGGCGTGGGGACGTGAGGCAGGAAGGAGGGCTTTGGGGTTGTGGACATTTCTTTTCTTTTCTTTTCTTTTTTTAAGATTTATTTATTTATTTATTTATTTATTTATTTATTTATTTATTTATGATAGAGAAAGAGAGAGAGAGAGAGAGAGAGAGAGAGAGAGAGAGAGAGAGAGAGGCAGGGACACAGGAGGAGGGAGAAGCAGGCTCCATGCCGGGAACCCGACGTGGGACTCGATCCCGGGACTCCAGGATCGCGCTCTGGGCCAAAAGCAGGCGCTAAACCGCTGAGCCACCCAGGGATCCCCTTGCGGACATTTCTACAACCGATCGGGAACGACGCCCGCCGTCCGGTGTCCCGGATCTTTGGGGGTGAGGGCTCCAGGACGCCTCGGATGACGTTTCCAAGTGCGCCCTTCCCGGGGGCTGGAACCGGAACCGGAACCGGGGCGGCATGGGTGGTTCGGAAGACGCTGCCGCCGCCGGCGGCGGCCGGTGCGCCTCTAGCGGTACAGACAGTTCCGTCCCGGGAGGGGAGGGGAGGGGAGGGGAGGGGAGGGGAGGGGAGCGAACCATCCCTAAGGAAGGCCCCGCTTGGGCGCCCGCCGGACGTTTTCCTGAGTCGGGAAACGCTACATGACCTGGGTGGATCCGGACAAGGCTGTGTCCCAGCTGCCCTGCGATCCCATATGTCTCACACCTGGACTCCCCGGGCGGGCGAGCCAGCTTTCTGGCCCTGCCTGCCTGAGCCTACCTCTCTATCTCTGGCATCCAACTTGCAACTTCAAGTCCCTGAGGTCGAGAGCTTCGGCTCTCTGGGTCCTGCTAGTAACCCAAACACACAGACACGTTTGCCATGCCATGCCATGCCATGCCATGCCATGCCATGCCATGCCACACCACTCCATTCCATGCCATTCCATTCCATTCCATTCCATTCCATTCCATTCCATTCCATGCCACTTGCAATCAGGCATCTGCGAAATGAATATTGAGCAAGGGAATTCTCAGCCTTGAACGTTTCTGGGCCCCGCTTCCTTGGCTTTCGTGACCGGCCAAAGGTCCAAAGGGCTCCGAGAAACCTCAGCACACGGGCTCTGTTTCCGTCCCTCTGAACACACGTTGCCTGTCTGTCTCCCTTATAATACAGAAACGGGGACGCCTGGGTGGCTCCGTGTGGAGCATCTGCCTTAGGGGCACGTCGTGATCACAGGATCCGGGGATCCAGCCCCACATCGAGCTCCTTGCATTGGAGCCTGCTTCTCCCTCTGCCTAGGTCTCTGCCCCTTTCTCTCTCTCTCTCTCTCTCTCTCTCTCTCTCTCAAAATAGAAAGAAAGAAAGAGAAAGAAAGAAAGAAAGAAAGAAAGAAAGAAAGAAAGAAAGAAAGAAAAGAAAATTCCCTACGTTCGGACTTCCAGGTCACCCCATCAGAAAGATGCCTCGTGGGATGGGACCCAAGAGGTGGTCCAGAGAAATAAGGACCCGACTCCCCCCGCCACACACACACACACACACACTTCCCATGACTCCAAATCATGAAGAAGACGGGGAAAGCAGGCCAGGCAGGCAGACGCCAGAAATCCGAAGTCCGCACGCACGCACGAGCACCAGAACCGATGCCCAACCCACTGCCTGCGCCTCCACCTCTCTCAGAGGGCTGAAAGGCAACCACGGACAAGGCCTGTTTTCCAGGAGGAAGCTGACATGAAGGAACAGGCGGCGTTGGAGGCGGAAGGCTGGAAGGTTGACGGATAGAGAAAGGAAAAGAGGGACAAGAGGGACGGTGGACACCTGGGTGGCTCAGTGGTTGGGCGGCTGCCTTCCTCTCAGGGTG
>CM044700.1:64490712-64503212 GCA_024500485.1 Vulpes ferrilata
TTTTATTTGTTTGTTTTTGGGTGTGTGTGTGTGTGTGTGTGTGTGTGTGTTTCTCCCTTTACCTGCCCAGAACAGCAAGGTTTTTAGATTCCTTTTTTTTTTTTTTTTTTTTTTTTTTTGGTTGTTGTTGTTGTTGTTTAACTTTTTCTGTTATTTACTTATTTATTTTATTTTTTGGATTCGTTTTTATCCGGTCTTCCCCTACGTAAGAGTGAACACTTCTCCACGTTAAAGGAGCTTCATTTTGGGGGACAACTCTAAGAGCACCTGTAGAATCTCCTAGGGGCCACCTTGGCGAAAGAGACAATGAAGATTTCCGTTTTGTTATGATCCGTGATCCTTTGTAGGCATGTGCCTTGAAAACTTCTGAGATGTTTTTGGTTGCCTGGTTGGCTGCCTGGCTGTCTGTCTACTGGTTCCTTCATCCGTTCGTGGATTCTCAGCGGATCCCAGAATGCCAAACCCTAAATAGAGTCTCTTGACTACTATAGGTCGTTTACCTGTTATGGGAAGGACCGTGAGAAGCACTGTCAGACAAAGAATCATAAGCCCTCTTAGATTATATTGCGTGGGTGAATGCTGCCGGTGTTCCAAACACGACATGAAATTCCTAAACTTGTAACGTGTCCTGGTTGAGTGCCATCACTCCACATTCGAACTCGTTAAATGCTCTGCGTGCCTGCGTGTGTTGTGTGTGAGTGTGAGTGAGTGTGTGTGTGTGTGTGTGTGTGTGACAGAAACTGGTCGGATTTTCCTCTCGACTGCATGATAATGAATTCTCATCGGGTCTTTAGGCACGTCCGTCCGTGGGTGAGCTCCCTGTCACGTGAAGGTGTTGTTCGGAAGGTCTTGCCACAATAGGGTCCGCCTTTCAGAAGATTCGCGAAAGCGCCTGGACGAATCCCGGTGTCTGGTCATCCTGAGATCGTCCAACTACATACAGTAGGAGTTGCCGGAACTAATGAAAAAGCTGCATGGAAGCCGAACAGAAAGGAACAACGTGGAACTGAATGAGTTCCACGAAACCCTGAACAGAGTTCAGAAACTCTCAGCGAGTCATCTTCCTTTTTTTTTTTTTTGGCGATTGTTAAATCCTCTTCAGAAGGTCGGTGGGAATCCGTTCTCATTGTAACCAGACACCGTTGGAAGGATCCCCTGTATCACCAAGGCCTTCCCTGAGTAGAACGGCGTCTGTATCGCTATCTATCGACCACCCCCCCACCCCCCCCCCCCCCCCCCCCTCCCCCCCCCCCGCCCCTCCCCTCACCCCCCCCCCCCCCCGGGGTCCATTTGTCAAAGTGATCTCTACTCCCAAGGTAGGGCTCGCACTCACGACCTGGAGGTCAAGAGCCGTGCTCTACTGACCGAGCGGGCCACGGGCCCCTGGAATCGCATCCTAAGACTCAGATAGGATCAGACAGCCTGGAGACACTCAGATCCACTTCTCGGGGAGCCAGCCGAGCCCCTCGGAAACCCTGAGCCTGATACCTTCCTTCCAGAGGTCGCCACGGCCTCACTGGGCGAGTCAAGAGTGCCACCTCCTGGCGGACGAAACCGAGAGTCAGCTGCTTAACCTCAGCGAGCCTCCCAGGTTGCCCCTACAAGGTGCTTGGAAATGCTGAGGCTCAACAACACCGGAACCACAACAACCGGAAGAACAGAAAAGAAGAGCCAAAGCGATGCTGAAGTTCTTCCTTCTGGCCTTGCCTTTACAGGCGTGTGCCGTCTGCGACCACGCCTGTCTCCGAGGACAGGAAGAAAAGAGTCCAGATGGCTGAACCGGGGTTCTGCACTCTGCGGACCACAGGAACCCCCTCCAGCCTGACCCAGGAACTCCCTTACTCTGAGCCAGGGACAGGGGGTCTTGTTTTGTGTTTCGGTTGTGGTCCAAAAGACAGGCGTCACCTACGGTGGAGCCTTGTAACCCTTTCTAAGCCTAGAGTCGCTCAGCGGCATTACATACCCTCACACATCCTCCTCGCCAAGTTATCTGTCCATTCCATTTTTTAACTCTCTTTTTTTTAATTTTTAAAATTTTATTTATTTATTTATCTATTTATTTATTTATTCATTCATTTATTATTCATTCATTCATTCATTCATTCATTATTTTTAAGGATTTTTTTTTTAGTCAGGGAGAGAGAGAGAGAGAGAGAGAGAGAGAGAGAGAGAGGCAGAGACACAGACAGAGGGAGAAGCAGGCTCCATGCAGGGAGCCCGATGTGGGACTGGATCCCGGGTCTCCAGGATCACACCACAGGCTGCAGGCGGCGCCAAACCGCTGCGCCACCCAGGGATCCCTTAAGTTTAATTTCTTAAACTGTATTGATCGGGCGTGGGATCTCTGCCTCTCTCTCTCTCTCTCTCGAATAAATACATACATACATACATACATACATACATACAAAAATAAAATCTTTAACAAATAAATGAATAAATAAACTGTATTTATTCAAGGGAGACACACAGAAGGAGGCCGGGAGGCAGGCAGAGGGAGAAGCAGGCTCCACGCGGGGAGCCCGGTGCGGTGCTGGATCCCCAAAACGCTGTGATGATGCCGGGAGCCGAGTGGAAGGCAGCCGCTCAAACGCGGGTATGCCACCCGGGCACACCTCGTCCGCACCTCTTCCTTCCCACCGCCACCCACGGTCTTGCGCGTTCGTTCATCTGGTTCCCACACACAGGACCTCGTGCTCCAGGTCTATCCCTAGACACACCCTAGGGTCCCCAACTAGGGAATAGGTTCAGATGGGACCGATGCTCATGGGACCGTGCTCCTGTTTGAGGACTGTCCTCGGTTGCTGTAGCGGTGGCGGCGAGACAAAGGGTCTCTCTCCACACACCGCACAGGGTGTCGCGCCACGTCGTGGGGAGATGACGCGGGAGGGACGGGTTGCGGTTGGCGGACATTTCTACATCCCATCTGGGAACTGCTCCCACCTCTCACCCTCCGGTGTCCCGGATCTGTAGGAGTGAGGGCAGCAGGAAGCCTCCCGTGGGTGATATTTGCAAGTGCGCTTGCCTGGGGCCGGAGCCTGGGCCGGAACTGAACCGGAACCGGACATGGAACCGGTGCAGCCTGGGTGGTTCGGAAGGCAGGCGCTCATGGACCGACCGGTGGCCAGCGTGTGGGGTGGGCGCTGGCGGGTGGGGGCATGCCCCGAGTGGGGCAGATGTCCCCATCCCAAGGAGGCGGAGGAGGAAAGCCACCCCAAGGCCCCTCTTGGCGCCCTGTCCTGCCGCCCTGTGTCAGGAAACGCTACTGACCCGGGCGGATCCGGACCAGGCTGCGACCCAGCTGCCCTGCGATCCCACATTCCTCACACCTGACTCACCGGTGTGGCGCCTGCCTTCCGGCTCTGCCTGCCTGCCTGCCTGCCTGCCTGCCTGCCTAACTATCTCTGCATCCAACTGGCGACTTTCAGTCCGTGAGGTTGGGGCTTCGACTCTCTGGGTCTTGGCTAGAAACCAAACAGAGAAAGACGTTTGACATACGATAGGTAGATACCACTTTCAATTAAGCTGCTGTTAAATGATTATGGAGGAAGGAAATTCTCAGCCTTGAACGTTTCTGGGCCCTGCTCCATTGGCTTTCACACTGACCCAGGGCCAAACGGCTCACAGAAAACTCAGCACTAGTTGGGCTCTATTTCCGTGCCACTGAATGCACGTTGCCTGTCTGCCTCCCTGAAAAGTCAAGCAACGGGACGCCTGGGTAGCTCCGTGTTCGGCATCTGCCTTGGGGTCAGGTCATCATCCTGGGGTCCTGGGGCCCTGGCTCACTTGGGGCTCCCCGCGGGGAGCCTGCTTCTCTCTGCGTCTGTCAAATGCCTGTCTCTGTGTGTCTCTCATGGATAAATAAAGAGCACCTCTAAAACAGGAAAGAATGAATGATTCATTAAAAGGACTGACTGACTGACTGACTGACTGAACTGATCGACTGACCGACTGACCGGCTGAATGAATGTATACATAAGCAAGCCAGGAAGCAAGCAAGCAAATGAACAAATGAAATCGATGAAGGGGTGCGTGACTGCTGGCTGGCACTGTCGGTGGAGTGTGGGACTCTATATTTCTCGGTTGCTGCAGGATGAGTTCTAACCTGGGTGTAAACATCGCATACACCTAAAATCTTCTGAAAAAAAAAAAAATTAAAAGAAAAAGAAAAAGAAAAGGTGGGCAGCCCGGTGGCTCGGCGGTTGAGCGCCGCCTTCAGCCCGGGCCTGATCCTGAGGCCCGGCATCAGAGTCCCACGCCGGGTTCCAAGCATGGAGCCTGCTTCTCCTCTGCCTGTGTGTCCGACTCTCTCACTCACTGTGTCCCAGGAGAAAATAAACAGAATCTTTACAAAAAGGAAAAAAAAAAGTTGTGTTGTTTTGTTTTGTTTTGTTTTGTTTTGTTTTGTTTCGATCGGATCGATCGATCACTAAAAGGCAACCTGCCAAAACTGACGATGAGAAAACGGAAGAAAACCTTCCTGGTTCCTACAGAGTTCAAGCCCTACAGCCTTGCCCGTACCAAGATCAGAGAATAAACTGTCCACTCTCTACGGCGCCCTCCTCCCGAGGACGCCCCAGCTCCTTATGGAGCATGCACACGCACGTGCACGCCAAGACGCAGAAAAGCCGGGCGAACCGAATCCAGACCCTAGAGAACCCTGCAGCGAAGGTTGAGCACACGACACACACACACACACACACACACACACACACACACCCCCACCCACAGGAAACTCTGGCAGGCTCACCCTGGGCTGCTTAGGGGGGGGCCTATACTTACTTGCAAGTGCTCACTGACCTGGGACACGTGGAAGGGGAACCTGAGGCTCAGATGGCCCAAACCGGGTGAATGGGGTGCTTTGCTCATGCCTGAATGCTATGCTCTCCACGATTAGAGAAAGCTGGCAATGAGGCCAGCCCAGGGACCAGAACCTAACCTAAAAATCCCTCTGGCTCCATCAGTAATGTCCCGACTGTTGGTGAGGAACCAGTGCTCGGCTCGCTCGGGAGACAGACGCCTGGTCTTCTTCGGGTTGGGTTGTTGCTGCGGCTTTGGGTATCTTTGCAGGAAACCGGCCTCTTCCTTTCAAATGGAAACCAAAGGATGGATGGGGTCCGGACGCGTCACGCCGCTGGCCACTGGAGTTGTTGTCACCCAGCCAGCGGGAGATCGGAACATCGGGTCTTTCGTGACCTCTCCAAAGATAGTAGTTAGAACAAGTCTATATACTTTGTTGGCATCTCGCCTGTGTCTACGTGTCCCTATGGGTTCTACGAGGGAGAGGTTTCTCTACCTCCGGATGCTATATTGCTGACATCCCTTTGTAAAGGAACTGTAGCTTAGGAGTTCAAAGGCCGGGCGCGGTAAAAATCGGGAACAGGACAGCTCGGAGAGATAAGGACGAGTGACAATATTTCACAAGTTCCTACGATCTGGGATGAAGTTCTGTTCGCTCGCTCGCTCGTTTCGCTCGCTCGCCCATCCATCCGCCTGTCCGTCTGGTCTGCTCGTTTCATCCGCCCGTCCGTCCGTCCGCTCGCTCGTCCGCTCGCTCGGGACCCCGGTTTCTCAGCGGTTAAGCCGCCTGCCTTCATCTCAGGGCCCGATCATGCGGGTCCGGGATCCTTTCCTGCATCTGTCTCCTTGCGGGACCTGCTTCTGCCCATGTCTCTGTCTCTGTCTGTGTCTCTCTCTCACACGGGAATAAAGAAACAAAATAGTTTAAAAAGGAAAGATGCTCGGTCTCGCACTCTCTCCTCTCCTCCTCCTCCTCCCCCTTCCCCACTTCACACAGTGCTCTCTCTCTGAAAGAAAGCTAATATATTGCAATTTTGCAAAAGCCTGCCAATGGAATGGAGACTACTGGAGAACGATAAGGAAAACAACTCCGTGTGTGACAAGTAGGAGACGTACAAGGCGTGAGAATACATGTTTTGGTGAGGGAAAAGAAAATAATTCTGTCCTGAAATAATGAGCCTGGTTTTTTTTTTTTTTTTTTTTTTTTTTTTTTTTTTCCTTTATTAAGATTTTATTTACTTGGGATCCCTGGGTGGCGCAGCGGTTTGGCGCCTGCCTTTGGCCCAGGGCGCGATCCTGGAGACCCGGGATCGAATCCCACGTCGGGCTCCCGGTGCATGGAGCCTGTTTCTCCCTCTGCCTGTGTCTCTGGCTCTGTCTCTCCTTCTATCTCTCAAGAATAAATAAATAAAATATTTAAAAAAAAAAAAATGATTTTATTTACTTAATAGGGAGGGAGGGCGGGGGGGAGGGGGGGAGGGAGGGACAGAGGGAGGCCGAGGGAGGGAAAAGAAGGCTCCATGCAAGGAGTTGGTATGGGACCTGATCCCAGGAGTCCGGGATCACGTCCTGAGCCAAAGCCAGATGCTCAAATGACGACCAGCCACCAGGCATCCCAGAGCCTGCTTCTTTAGACAAAGAACACTTAAGGCTGAATCTGAACAAAAAAGACCATTGTAGAAGGGGTTTCTGAAGGAAACAACTAGGGAATTTCTTTAAAGTTTTTATTTATGTATTCGTGAGAGACTCACAGAGAGAGACACAGAGACAGAGGTTCAGAGACACGGGAGGAGAGAGAAGTGGGATCCACGCAGGGAGCCCACTGTGGGACTGGATCCCTGGCCCCCCCGGGATCACACCATGAGCCAAAGGCAGAGGTTCAACCACTGAAACACCCAGGCGTCCTGGAAGCAGATTTTTTTGAAAAGGAATTGTATGCATGCTCAGGACAGACTGAGATTGGGAGAAGTGAGCTTTACTAGTACACTGGTATAGCATTAAGACTCGGCTCTTGTCTCTGTTAAATGAAGAGATTTCCTATGCTGGTAGTCTAATCACGGCAAGGGATTGTGAACAGAGAAGAAAAAATATGTTATTATTTTCCTCTCCAGACCAGCCAGGTTTTTATATTCCTTTTTATCCACGAATTACCTCCGTGAGAGAGTGAAAACTTCTCAATATTAAAGGAGCTACATTTTGGGGACAACTCTATAAGCTCCTGTGGAATCTCCTAGGGCCACCCTGGCGAAACAGATACTGATGTTGTTTTCAGTTTTGTAATGACCCATGATCCTTTATAGGCCTGGGCCTTGAAAGCTTCTGAGATGTTGGTTGGTTGGTTGGATGGATGGATGGATGGATGGATGGATGGATTGTGTATCTGGCTGGGCTGGCTGCTCAGCTGTTTGCTGGTTCCTTCATCCGATCATTCATGGATTTTCAGCGGATCCCAGAAAAGTCTAGCCCTAAGTTGAGTCTCTTGACTAACATAGGTCGTTTACCTGCTATGTGAAGGCACGTGAGAAGCAGCGTCAGACAAAGAATCATAAGCCCTCTTAGATTATATTGGTTGTGTGAATGCTGTGGGTGTTTCAAAAGCGACATAAAGTCGTAAAGTGGTAACGTGCCCTGGTACATTGTTAAAATGCTGTGTGTGACAAATCATAATCCGTTTTTCTTCTCGACTGCACTCTAGCCAACTCTCCTCGGGTCTGTAACCACGTCCACCGGTGACCGCCATGTCATGTACAGGTGTTCTGATGCTCTTGCAAAAACAAACAAACAACACACACACACACACACACACACGCGCGCACGCACACACACACACACACGCACACACACACAGACACATTTATTTATTTATTTATTTATTTATTTATTTATGTATTTATTTATTTTTCCCAGATTCCAGAAGAACCACGCAAAGGACTTTTGACACATCTCAGTTTCTGGTCACCCCGAGATCATCGAACAACAGTATGAATTGCCAGAACTAGTGAAATAGCTGCATTTGCCCAGAACAAAACCAGGGACGCCTGGGTGGCTCGGCGGTGGAGCCTCTGCCTTGGGCTTAGGGCGTGACCCCGGAGTCCCCGGATGGAGTCCCGCATCAGGCTCCCTGCATGGAGCCTGTTTCTCTGTCTCTCTCTCTCTCTCTCTCTCTCTCTCTCTCATACATGAATAAAATCTTAAAAAAACAGAACTAAAAGGAACAACATGGAACTGAAAAGAGCGAAAGACAATGATGACTGGTTTCTTTGTTTTTGTTTTTTAAAGATTTTATTTAGTTATTCACGAGAGACACAATGAGAGAGAGAGAGAGGCAGAGACACAGGCAGAGGGAGAAGCAGGCTCTGCAGGGAGAGACCCATGTGGGACTCCAGGATCACACCCTGAGCCAAAGGCAGCCGCTCCCACCACTGAACCACCCAGGCATCCTGATGACCCTTTTTAAAGGACTCTTGTTCAAATCACTGCTGATCCCCTCATGTTTGCTCTTCCAGTTTGAAGGAAACTTTGTAGAGATATCTATACCTTAGAGAAATTTTAGGAACGTGTGAGATTGTAAACAAATTAAAATCCTTATCCTTGGGCAGCCAGGGTGGCTCAGCGGTTTAGCGCTGCCTTCAGCCCAGGCCGTGATCCTGGAGACCCTGCATGGAGCCTGCTTCTCCCTCTGCCTGTGTCTCTGCCTCTCTCTCTCTCTCTCTCTCTCTCTCTCAATCTCTCTCTCTCTCTCTCTCTCTCTGTGTGTTTGTCTCTCTCATGAATAAATACATAAAATCTAAATAAAAATAAATCTTTAAAATAGTTATCTATTCTCGCTAACTGTGACCCGTCAGTGTTCAGAAACTCTCAGTGAGTTATCTCTTTTCTTTTTTCTTTTCTTTTCTTTTCTTTTCTTTTCTTTTCTTTCTTTCTCTCTCTTTTCTAATGAGTTATCTTTCTTTATGGCAATTGCCAATCATCTGCGTGAGGTCTGTTCTGTGGGAATACGTTCTCATTGTAACCGGCCACTGTTGGAAGAATCCCTTGTATCACCAAGGCCTGCCTTCCTTGGAGTGCAATGGCATCTGTTTTTCTTTTCTCTTCCTCCGCCGCCCCCGCCCCCCACCCAGGTTTATATTTCAGAGTGATCTCTACTCCCAACGTAGGGCTCCCACTCACGACCTGGAGGTCAAGAGCCGTGCTCTACTGACCGAGCGGGCCACGGGCCCCTGGAATCGCATCCTAAGACTCAGATAGGATCAGACAGCCTGGAGACACTCAGATCCACTTCTCGGGGAGCCAGCCGAGCCCCTCGGAAACCCTGAGCCTGATACCTTCCTTCCAGAGGTCGCCACGGCCTCACTGGGCGAGTCAAGAGTGCCACCTCCTGGCGGACGAAACCGAGAGTCAGCTGCTTAACCCCAGCGAGCCTCCCAGGTGCCCCTACAAGGTGCTTGGAAATGCTGAGGTTCTTCCCTCTTGCCTTGCTTTTGCAGGGATGATGACAGTGACCACGTCTGTCTACCTGGTGAGGAAGAGGAAACAATTCCAGGTTGCTGAACCCTGGTTTTCCACACTGTGGACGACAGGATATCACCCCCTCCCCCTCTTTCAACCTGACCCAGGAATTCCCTTACGCTGAGCCAAGGACAGGGTGGGGTGGTGGTGGTGGTGGTGGGGGGTCTTGTTGTTGTTGTTGTTGTTTGTTTTGTTTTGTTTTGTTTTGTTTTGTTTTCCCAGTTGTGGTAAAAAGAAAAATAGACGTCACCTACAATGGAATGTTGTAGTCCTTTCTTTCTTTCTTTCTTTCTTTCTTTCTTTCTTTCTTTCTTTTTTAAAAATATTTTATTTATTTATTCATGAGAGACACAGAGACAGAGACACAGGCAGAGGGAGAAGCAGACTCTATGCAGGGAGCCTGACGTGGGACTGGATCCTGGGTCTCCAGGATCAGGCCTTGGGCTGAAGGCAGACGCTAAAACCGCTGAGCCACCCGGGGATCCCTGGACGCTCAACCGCTGAGCCACCCAGGCGCCCCATTCGTACTTAAGTTATTGAGAGTTCGTTCCTTCATTTTTCATCATCTCTAGACCCAACGTAGGGCTCGAACTCACAAGCCTGACTGCAATCAAAAGTTGAGTGCTCTTCCGACTGAGCGGGGCCTGCGGGGGTCCGCCAGCGGGTAGCTGGGCCCGGGGCGAAAGCTTCTGCCCTTACATGTTTTAAAGCTCAGAGTCACGTTTTGTCCGGGGACAGCCCCACTTCAACCCCTCCGTGCGGAGGTGCCATCTGTCGGGCTGGTTCATGTTTGTCCATCTTCCTTACTCCTTTTAGTAGACAGAAGGTGGCTTGTGACACAGCCGGTGACTACTTCGAATGAGACTGAGGATTTCCCTTGGGAAGTGGGTGCGAGAGGGAGGACAGGTCGATGGGGAACCAGGAAACTGCTGGCCCTTCGCTTCAGAGGAAAGAGTGTGCTTGTTGGGCCCTCACCCAGGGTGGATAAGTCAGAACTGTCCCTGGCCAGGCCTCCCTTAGTCCTTCGCCCTTATCACTCCATGCCTGTGTTTGGCCTCTGACCCTAAGACACCACGGTCATGTGTTTAACTCCCCATCAGATTCACTCAGACCCCGCCATGCCACGCCCTCCCAGATGCACCCCCACCCTGGAAGGCATTAGAGTGAGATGGCATCCTCCACATCCAGGATTGATTCCCAAAGGGTTTATTGGGGTTTCCTGGGTCAGGAAACCAGGGGGGGTCGCTTTTGGACCCCAAACAATGTGAGTTCTTCATACATCCTCTTTGCCCTTCTCTTTCCCCCTCCCCTCCCCTCCCCTCCTCTTCTCTTCTCTCCCCTCCCCCACAGTTTGGGAGCCGCAGCCTGAGGGTTGGGGGAGGTGCAGAAAGCCATTCAATGGAGAGAAGTCCCAGGCTCGGACTTTAACAGACAACCATGTGCATTTGAATGAAATGATTGAATGAGGGCCATTGGAATGGATGGCCCTGAACCTCCCTTCTGCCACCCGCCACCCTCCATCCCCGCCCCCAACCAACCCTGAGTCCTCTGGTGGATTTGGGAATGGAAGGCGTGTGTGTGTGTGTGTGTGTGTGTGTGTGTGTTTACACGGACGCACCCGCGGAGGGTGGTGGGGCATGCTCACGTTGGCTCCTGCAAACTCCATTCATTCTGGGAATGTTCTATTGTTGTTTTGTTTTGTTTTTTTTTTTAATAATTTATTTTATTTTATTTTATTTTTTTAATTTTTATTTATTTATGATAGTCACAGAGAGACAGAGAGAGAGGCAGAGACACAGGCAGAGGGAGAAGCAGGCTCCATGCACCGGGAGCCCGACGTGGGATTCGATCCCGGGTCTCCAGGATCGCGCCCTGGGCCAAAGGCAGGCGCCAAACCGCTGCGCCACCCAGGGATCCCTGTTCTATTGTTTCTGCTGAGTTGCCAGTTGCTGCCGATGAGCCAAGCTATACTCCTTCCGTTGCCTAGTTCTTAAAAAGGCCGAGTCTCCGGTTTCCTCGGTGAATGGACTGACCCACACCTTCCCATCCCGCCGGACCCCTTCTGCAAATACTTGCACTCAAAGGGTTCTTTCACTTCGTCCAGAAAACAAACATCAGCCACCCACACCCACCCCATTGCCACAGATACGCAACCCACACAACAAAACTCCCGCTGGCCTCCTTCTGCCTCCATGTACTTTAGAGAGTCACTGTCTTAGACATGCCTTAGGCTCAAGGACTTGATGCTGTCTCCTTTCTGTGGCACGGTCCCATCCCCTGTTAGGCCCAAAGTAGAATTGCATGACCACACTGCTCACGGGAGCTGGAGAAGATATGCTAACGTGACTGACCTGATGGGAGCACTGTCCATTTGAAAGGACCTACAGGCCGAGGCGTCTACAAACATGCTCCCTGGAAGTCTTTGGCATTCACATGCCTCTGATGAAATCATTGCTCTGGAAACTCCAGCATCTATAGCCGATCTTGTTGTCCATGGTCTTCTGACTATTACTCGTCCTCTGTTCGCCTGACATTCTGCCCAGTTGTCCACGGAGAAATTAGACCCCATCCCGTGAGAGCCGAATCCGATTCCTCTGCTCATCCCCACGACAGACAGAGAAGAATATGCACAGGTCTGTGCCCGCCCATCTTCTCTTTCTCTGCCACGCCACGCCACGCCACGGCAGAAGAAAATGTGGCCCGCCCTCCCTTCTCCTGTCAAAAGTCAAATCTGAGATATGACTTGGATACGAAGGAAACCAGATTACTGTTTTGAATCATAGACACATTGATTGATTGAAGATTTTATTTAGGTAGTCATGAGACGCGCGCGCGCGCGCACGCACGCACGCACACGCACGCACGCACACGCACGCACGCACGCACGCACGGACGCACGCAGAGGCAGAGACGCAGGCAGAGGGAGAAGGAGACTCCATCCATGCAGGGAGCCCGCTGTGGGACTCGATTCCAGGACCCCGGGATCACGCCCTGGGCCAAAGGCAGGCGCTCAGCCGCTGAGCCACCCCGGCCTCCCCACCTGGAGACACTTCGATAGAGTAGTAGCAGCAGCAGCAAAGAAACACAGGCACACCGCCGCTCCCCCCACCCCCCCAGGTGAAAGAAGGTCCTGCTGACTCCCCTCCTTTTCCTCTGAGAAGAGAAGCACACCCCCTCTCCTGCCCCTGGAAGGT
>JAJBZS010000019.1:1200000-1521703 GCA_024500485.1 Vulpes ferrilata
TTTTTAAAATAAGAAGTCTCCTTTTCCACATAGCATACATGTTCAAACTAAAAGTAGACTTCAAATATTTTGCACCATACAGATTCCTTTAAAGTAGCTTCAGTTTCTCTTAATGTGAAGAATTGCATATTGACCTAATCTCTTCCTCTCCTTTTCTCTCCCTTCCTCCTCACTTTTCTTTCCCCTCCCTCTTTTTTTTTTTTTTTTTTTTTGTCTCTCTCTCTCCCCCACTTTCTTTTTCTTCTCCTTTCCCTTCTATAAAAGCTACCACCTCATCCTGGGCACCCTGGTTATATCAACTTCAGCTATGAGGTAATTTTTCTCTTTACAAAATTTTTTCTTTTTTTTTTTCCTTTACAAATTTTGACCATTGTTTGAGTGAACAATGCCCTGGGCTCTGCAAAGAATAGTGTATTGATTCTTTAAGACATTTCTTAGTCCCACCTTTTCAGTTTATATTACCAGATTTCTCCTTTGATGAGTTGCCTCAAGCCTGCATTGCCTCTGCACACTCCTACTTGGCCTCTCTGACTCTGTGTCTCCTTCTTAAACGGTTATGAAGTTATCTATCATAAACTACTGCTCAGGGAGCGGCTGCATAGTAGGGCAGAAAGTGAACTCTGGCTGAAGAGCTTTGTTCTATTCTAGTCCTATAAAAGATGGGGGAGTCAAGTAAGCTGTTATTTAGGTTCCTTTCCAGCTAGAAACTCATAATTCTAAGATTTTCACAATCTGTGTCTCCCTTCTTTGTCTTTACTGAAAGATCAATGATCAAGAAGTCTATGAGACATTCTCACAGAAATGGAAAGCATGAGGCTCTCCTTAGCAATATACTAGCCACAGGAAGTTGGGCAAATCATTTTTGTCTCAGGAACTTTGGTTTCCTCATCTGAAGAAAGGAAATAATTTTAAATGCCCACACTTCAAATAGTTTGAGGAGCGAAATAGTTAAGTAATATAAAAAGTTCTTCATCAGATATAACTTGAGCAAAGTTATAATTGTTTCTTGTACTGATATAAAATGCTATACTACTACTTGAAGGCATCTTCCATCTCCTTAACCTTTTCACTATGACATAAAGACAAAAAAGTGTATAATTAATGTTATATCACATTAATTTTTTGTTTTGTTTTGGTCTTGCAAAGAAGAACAGGAGCTATGGAATTAAACAAAAACACCCCAGTAAGACTGTGAACTTCCTTAATTCCTCATGACCTTGTCTGTAAAAATGACAGTGTTGATATTTGTCTCAGAGTATATGAGAAAGCATGAAACGTGTGTGTGATTGACATAATACACTGCCTAACACATAAGAAGTACCTGGGAAATGTTTACTTTATTCTTTCTTCTGGAGAACTCAATTTTCAGACTATCAATATTGATGAGACTTTAACAGTTAGTTTGTATTTTATGCAACTAAATTAAGGCAAATGAATTCTAACATCTCTTTCTCTTAAGGTGCTTACACCTCTGAAATGGTACCAGAATATAAGGCATCCGGTATGCAGACTTTTTGTTCTTTATTCCCTTAGAATATAAAATGTATTTCAATTTTCTTTTAAGTGAAATAACATACCTATGCCACATACAGATCCTAATGGGAAATCTAGTTTGTAAAATGTCATATCTATGTGCACAGTTAGAAATTTCTCCACAAGGGAAAGTGCATAAATATTCATACTATCATAATGACAAAGAAAACATGATTATATCTCCTGTTGGAAGTCAGTGTGACTGAGTCACTGTGACTGAGTCAGTTGTGTGAGCTAATGATGAACCTGATTCTTTGTTTCCCACCAGTACCCTTCCTATGGTTACGAACCCATGGGTGGTTGGCTGCACCAGCAAATCATTCCCATGCTGTCCCAGCAAAATCCCTCGAATCAAGCCCTGCAGCCTCATCACCACATCTCCATGGTGCCAGCTCAGCAGCCTGTGGTCCCCCAGCAACCAATGATGCCAGTTCCTGGCCAACACTCTATGACTCCAACCCAACATCACCAGCCAAACCTCCCTCTGCCTGCACAGCAGCCCTTCCAGCCACAGCCCGTCCAGCCACAGCCTCACCAGCCCATTCAGCCACAGCCACCTATGCACCCTATCCAGCCCCTGCTGCCACAGCCACCTCTACCTCCGATGTTCCCCATACAGCCCCTTCCCCCCATGCTTCCTGACCTGCCACTGGAAGCTTGGCCAGCAACAGACAAGACCAAGCGGGAGGAAGTGGTGAGTAACCCCTGAAGACACTACAATATCTGAGAAAATGATATTTGGCATGGAATATATATTGTAGGTTAAAAATCTATAATTATTTTGAATTTCAGCCACACTATAGACTACTAAAGTCCATTCATTTTATGGCTAACAGTATGAGAAATATCAGTCTTACCTTTCAATCAATTCATTAGCAAGAGCAGGTTAGAATTATACTGAATGATACCAAAACTAATTTTTCAGGGAAGGCAATGAAAATATCAGAACATAAAGCATGATAAGTGGAAAATTTCTTTAAAGACCTCAGATAGACCTGTGTTAGGTGGTTTTCAATGTAATTGAAGGCAGCTAAGCTGAACAGACTTATATGTTTGTCCTAGCATTAATCCTAGCAATTAATGCTAGAATTAAATAGATCGATAGATTAATATGTAATAAGAATTTTTCAATTTTAGCTTAAAATATTCTTTCATTAGTGGAAGTTTTGAATTAGGAAATAAATTAGAGAGAACAATAGGGTGCCCTTCCTCCATTCCCATTAAGTCTCAGTGTGGTGTATATAATTCTTTTGAATTTATGAGTCTTTATATTTATCACTAAAATGGGTTAAAGTGATGGATGAGATAATTTGAAAAGCTTTCTCCAACTGTTTGTATTTATAGTACACATAGTAAAACAATTTCTCAATTAAAAATTATGTTATTTGTAATATAGGGTTTAAAATTATGATTAATTTATGAGGGACAGAATTTTTGAGAATTGATTGTATAACAATGTGGTTTCTACAGTCAAACATTTTATGTATCTATTTATCTTAAAGTTTAGGAAACAACAGTTGTTTTTAAGACTTTATTTATTTGAATGAGAGAGAGAGAACATAAGCAGGGGTAGAAAGGAAGGAGTGGAGAGAGAAAGAGAAGCAGACCCCTTGCTAAGCAGGGAGCTCAACTACAGGTGACCCTAGGTCCTTGGGATTAGGACCTGAGCTGAAGACAGATGCACAACACACTGAGCCACAGAGACACCCCTGTAGTCAATTACTTTAGTCTAAACTGTACATTCTCTTGTAAAGAGATACAGATTCCAGATAATACATGTATTTTTGTATATTATATAGAAAAAATACATTTCTTGTTTTTAATAAATAAGGCTGTTTGTTTATTCATACCATATCAAAACTATTTACAAGAAGGTGACTTTGAATACATAGTTTCAACTATTTGTTTATTTTAGTTTCAACATTTAAAACTTAGTTTAGTTTCTGCATATGTAAAATTAGATTATAAGTGGATGACTTCTTAGAGTTGTTTATGGAAAAAAATAAAGTGATTGAGAATCTAGCAGTCAGGAAGTCCTCCAAGAAAGATACCTATGTAATTTTAATATTATAAAGCAGGTTTCAGTCCTAAAGGCAGGGGCTACCTTTGTGGACAACTCCTATCTAACAACAATGAAACAACAAAGAAATTTTGGATATTATAGAGGTCAACTTAAATTGTAGTATATTTTCCAAGTAAAACTGAATCTATATTTTTATTACTATATTGTACCCTAAAAATATTTGTAGATCACTTTAAGTGTTTTTTTTTTTTTTTGCTTTTTTTTCAGGATTAAAAGATCAGAAAATGACAGAAGTAGATATTTCAGTTCCTTTTAGAAAAGATACAAGAACACAAATGATTTCTGCCTACAGTACGCTTACTAGTAAATTCTGTAACTAAATGTCAGTACTATTAGAAGGCAATAAAGTGTTTTTAAAACATCCATGTATTGTTTGTGAATTAAACATAAAATTTCATATCACTTGAGAGGATATGAAATTTACAAACTATTAACAGATGGTTTTGCAAGAAAAATAACACTTGTTTCAGAGAAAATTTAAAATATAGTACTTAGGGCAGTGCGGGGGGTTCAGTGGTTTAGCAGCACAATCAGCCCAAAGCGTGATCCTGGAGACCAGGCATTGAGTCCCACATCCGGCTCACTGCGTGGAGCTTGCTTCTCCCTATGCCTGTGTATCTGCCTCTCTCTTTCCCCGTGTCTCTAATGAATAAATAAATAAAATCTTAGAAAAAAATAAAATAAAATATAGGTCTTAAAATCTTTTTTCTTTTCTTTTAAAAATAAATTAATTTTTTAGTGGTGTTCAATTTACCAACATACAGAATAACACCCAAGCTCATCCTGTCAAGTGCCCCCCTCAGTGCCCATCACCCATTCACCCCCACCTCTCGCCCTCTTCCCCTTCCACCACCCCTAGGTCGTTTCCAAAAGTTAGGAGTCTTTATGTTCTGTCTCCCTTTCTGATATTTCCCACACATTTCTTCTCCCTTCCGTTATATTCCCTTTCACTATTATTTATATTCCCCAAATGAATGAGACCAAATAATGTTTGTCCTTCTCTGATTGACTTACTTCACTCAGCATAATACCCTCCAGTTCCATCCACGTTGAAGCAAATGGTGGGTATTTGTCGTTTCTAATGGCAGAATAATATTCCATTGTATACATAAACCACATCTTCTTTATCCATTCATCTTTCGATGGACACCAAGGCTCCTTCCATAGTTTGGCTATTGTGGACATTGCTGTTGGAAACATCTGTGTGCCGGTGTCCTGGCGATTCATTGCATCTGAATCTTTGGGGTAATCCCCAAGAGTGTAATTGCTGGGTCATAGGGCAGGTCTATTTTTCACTCTTTGAGGAACTTCCACACAGTTCTCCAGAGTGGCTGCACCAGTTCACATTCCCACCAACAGTGTAAGAGGGTTCCCTTTTCTCCGCATCCTCTCCAACATTTGTGGTTTCCTGCCTTGTTAATTTTCCCCATTCTCACTGGTGTGAGGTGGTATCTCAATGTGGTTTTGATTTCTATTTCCCTGATAGCAAGTGATTCAGAGCATTTTCTAATGTGGATCTTGGCCATGTCTATGTCTTCCTCTCTGAGATTTCTGTTCATGTCTTTTGCCCATTTCATGATTGGATTGTTTGTTTCTTTGCTGTTGAGTTGAAGAAGTTCTTTATAGATCATGGAAACTAGCCCTTTATATGATACATCATTTGCAAATATCTTCTCCCATTCTGTAAGTTGTCTTTTAGTTTTGTTGGCTGTATCCTTTGCTGTGCAAAAGCTTCTTATCTTGATGAAGTCCCAATACTTCATTTTTGCTTTTGTTTCTTTAGCCTTCATGGATGTATTTTGCAAGAAGTTACTGTGGCCAAGTTCAAAAAGAGTGTTGCTTGTGTTCTCATCTAGGATTTTGATGGAATCCTATCTCACATTTAGATCTTTCATCCACTTTGAGTTTATCTTTGTGTATGGTGCAAGAGAGTGGTCTAGTTTCATTCTTCTGCATGTGGATGTCCAATTTTCCCAGCACTATTTATTGAAGAGACTGTCTTTCTTCCAATGGATAGTCTTTCCTCCATTATCGAATATTAGTTGACCATAACGTTCAGGGTCCACTTCTAGGTTCTCTATTCTGTTCCATCGATCTATGTGTCTGTTTTTGTGCCGGTCCCACACTGTCTTGATGACCACAGCTTTGTGGTACAACCTGAAATCTGGCATGGTGATGCCCCCAGATATGGTTTTCTTTTTTAAAATTCCCCTGGCTATTCGGGGTCTTTTCTGATTCCACACAAATCTTAAAATAATTTGTTCTAACTCTCTGAAGAAAGTCCATGGTATTTTGATAGAGAATGCATTAAACGTGTAATTTGTCCTGGGTAACATTGGCATTTTCACAATATTAATTTTGCCAATCCAGGAGCATGGAATATTTTTCCATCTCTTTGTGTCTTCCTCAATTTCTTTCAGAAGTGTTCTATAGTTTTTAGGGTATAGATCCTTTACTTCTTTGGTTAGGTTTGTTCCTAGGTATCTTATGCTTTTGGGTACAATTGTCAATCGGATTGACTCCTTAATTTCTCTTTCTTCAGTCTCATTGTTAGTGTATAGAAAAGCCACTGATTTCTGGGCATTGATTTTGTATCCTGCCACGCTACCAAATTGCTGTATGAGTTCTAGCAATCTTGGGGTGGAGGCTTTTGGGTTTTCTATGTAGGGTATCATGTCATCGGCGAAGAGGGAGAGTTTGACTTCTTCTTTGCCAATTTGAATGCCTTTAATGTCTTTTTGTTGTCTGATTGCTGAGGCTAGGACTTCTAGGACTATGTTGAATAGCAGTGGTGAGAGTGGAAATCCCTCTCTTGTTCCTCATCTTAGGGGAAAGGCTCCCAGTGCTTCCCCATTGAGAATGATATTTGTTGTGGGTTTTTCGTAGATGGCTTTTAAGATGTCGAGGAAAGTTCCCTCTATCCCAACACTCTGAAGTGTTTTGATCAGGAATGGATGCTGTATTTTGTCAAATGCTTTCTCTGCATCTAATGAGAGGATCATATGGTTCTTGGTTTTTCTCTTGCTGATATGATGAATCACATGGATTGTTTTACGAGTGTAGAACAAGCCTTGTGTCCCAGAAATAAATCCTACTTGGTCATGGTGAATAATTTTCTTAATGTGTTGTTGGATTTCTTAATGTGTTGGCTAGTATCTTGTTGAGAATTTTTGCATCCATGTTCATCAGAGATATTGGTCTGTAATTCTCCTTTTTGGTGGGGTCTTTATCTGGTTTCGGAATTAAGGTGATCCTGGCCTCATAGAACGAATTTGGAAGTACTCCATCTCTTTCTATCTTTCCAAACAGCTTTAGTAGAATAGGTATGGTTTCTTCTTTAAACGTTTGATAGAATTCCCCTGGGAAGCCATCTGGCCCTGGACTCTTGTGTCTTGGGAGGTTTTTGATGACTGCTTCAATTTCCTCTCTGGTTATTGGCCTGTTCAGGTTTTCTATTGCTTCCCGCTCCAGTTTTGGTAGTTTGTGTCTTTCCAGGAATGCGTCCATTTCTTCTAGATTTCCTAATTTACTGGCGTATAGCTGTTCATAATATGTTTTTAAAATCGTTTGTATTTCCTTGGTGTTGGTAGTGATCTATCCTTTCTCATTCATGATTTTATTAATTTGAGTCTTCTCTCTCTTCTTTTTAATAAGGTTGGCTAATGGCTTATCTATCTTATTAATTCTTTCAAAGAACCAACTCCTGGTTCTGTTGATCTGTTCCACAGTTCTTTTGGTCTCGATTTCATTCAGTTCTGCTTGAATTTTAATTAACTGTCTTCTTCTGCTGGGGGTGGGGTCCATTTGCTGCTTTTTCTATAGTTCCTTTATGTGTAAGTTGAGCTTTTGTATTGGAGTTATTTCCAGTTTTTGAATGGATGCTTGTATTGCGATGTATTTCCCCCTGAGGACTGCTTTTGCTGCATCCCAAAGATTTTGAACGGTTGTATCTTCATTCTCATTAGTTTCCATGAATCTTTTTAATTCTTCCTTAATTTCCTGGTTGACCTTTTCATCTTTTAGCAGGATGGTCCTTAACCTCCACGTGTTTGTGGTCCTTCCAAACTTCTTGTTGTGATTAAGTTCTAATTTCAAGACATTATGGTCTGAGAATATACAGGGGACTATCCCGATCTTTTGATATTGGTTCAGTCCCGATTTGTGACCCAGTATGTGGTCTATTCTGGAGAAAGTTCCATGTGCACTTGAGAAGAATGTGTATTCAGTTGAGTTTGGATGTAAAGTTCTGTAGATATCTGTGAAATCCATCTGGTCCAGGGTATCATTTAAAGCTCTCGTTTCTTTGGAGATGTTGTGCTTAGAAGACGGATCGAGGGTATTGAAAGAGCTAGATTGAAGTCACCAAGTATAATTGTATTATTATCAAAGTATTTCCTCAGTTTGGTTATTAATTGGTTTAAATATTTGGCAGCTCCCACATTCGGGGCATATATATTGAGGACTGTTAAGTCCTCTTGTTGGATAGATCCTTTGAGTATGAGGTTTCCGAGGCCCTGATCCAAGAGGTGGCCAATAGTGTCAGGGTCCCCCTGCAGGATCTCATGGTGCGGAATGACTCTCCCTGTGGGACCCCATCGGACCTATCTTGGCTTCTTGGCTGGGCCTGTGGGTTCTGGATTTAGGCAGCCCCCAGCTGGCCATGTACTCTATCCGGGAGACCGCCTGCACCTCAGGAGTCCTCCGACCATCACCCTGTTCAAGGGCTTCTTTGAGCTGTTCCCTTCTCTGAGCCATAACCTCTTAGTGGATTGAGGCCTCTTGGAAAGACTTCTCTTACACGTGAGAAGTTGTCAGCTGAGCTGAAGCTGGATTATTAAAGTGGATTTTTCACTCAAAAAAAAAAAAACTTCAAGATATCCTAAAGACGGGAGAAAACATTGTCAAATCATATGTCTTTTTAAAAAAGATTTTATTTATTTATTCATGAGAATACACAGAGAGGAGAGAGAGATCAGAGACACAGGCAGAGGGAGAAGCAGGTTCCTTGCAGGGAGCCGGATGTGGGACTTGATCCCAGGTCTCCAGGATCACACCCTGGGCTGAAGTAGGCGCTAAACCACTCAGCCACCCGGGCTGCCCATATGATTTTTTGTAAAGTATTTTATGTATTTATTCATGAGAGTCACGGAGAGAAAGAGGGAGGCAGAGACACAGGCAGAGGGCGAAGCAGGCTGCATGCAGGGATCTTGATGTGGGACTCGATCCCAGGACACGAGGATCATGCCCTGGGCCAAAGGCAGGCACCAAACCGCTGAGCCACCCAGGGTTCCCCCTGCAAATCATATGTCTAGGGAGAGTCTAGCAACCAGAGTATAGAAAGAACCCTTACAACTCCAACCAAATGAAGAAACAAATAAAGATGGGAAAGAGATCTGAGTACATATTTCCCGAGGGAAGATAAACAAAAGGCCAAAAGTCACATGATAATATGCTCAATATTATTAGTCACTAGGAATTGCAAACCAAAGCCTAACAATAGCTGTTAACGCCCCTAGAATGTCTAACATTAAGGGGAAGGAGTTGGTCTTTCAGAAAGCATCTCTGATTTGGAAAGATTGGCCATGGGTGCTTCCCACTATTTTCCCACCCCTAAAACTACATAGGCTACATACATGGAGGCTCTTGGTATGCCTCTTCCTCTCCTCTTCACCAAGAACCTTTCGAAAGCCTTCATTCAGGTGGCACACAGTTCTATGTAAAAGTACAGCTTGCCCTGCTCTCGTGGATTGCCCGTAGAACAAGAGGGCTTTGTCTGGCTCTGGAATCTGGGGTCCAGGGCTGTGCTGGGTCTGTCTGGGACTGTCACCTTGTGAGGGCTGATTTGGGGCATCACTTGCCAAATCAGCATTCGGTGACATCGTGTCAGTGGTTCGAATTTGGCCATCATGGTAGTACTTGCAACATGGAAATAGGAAAGCCCTGGAGCTCGGAACTGCAATCTCCCCTCCCGAAAGCCTGTTTCCAGCACATCACACTGCCCAGGACTGGCCACAGAAGAATTGCCTGGAGCTCATTAACAGGAAACAAGAGCTACGTCACAGGGCACCTCTGTCCCCTAATGTAGATGACTATGAGAGAGGAAGTGTACGTTGTGTGCCCTTCTGAGAGGAGTCCTACCTCTGGGCATAGCCTTCATTGGCAGTGTGGTCGCGGCAGTACAAGCTGAGCGCACATCCCAAATGTGAGAGGCTCATCTCTATCTCCTTATAAATCCATATCCAAACAGGATATCAGGGACATTTTCGGGGACTCGCCTCTCTTCTCAGGAACCACTGGTGTCCTGAAAACCTTGTCAGTACATAGTTGTCCAAGGGTACACTGAGGGTCATTTGGTCTTGTTGCAACCCGAGTTTCTAGTTAAGGCAAATGGACCTCTGACATCCAGGGCCTTTGTCCTGAGACGTCTTCTCCTCTTGGGTCACTTTTAATTGACTGAGAGTCCTTGAATCCCACCCACACAAACACACATGGCCTCATGTGTCTTGGCACGTTGAAAGGAGGTCCTTAACGGAACCTGGATCCTAAGCGTGTGTGTGTGTGTGAAGGGAAGACAGAAGCTGTTATCTTTCCACTTTATTTCTTCCATAACCCATTTTGCAGAAACTCCCCTGCCCTCAGTGCCTTTTCTGAGACCATCAGATATTGTCTTCAATGTTTCATTCATTCATTCACTCACAAACTCATTCATTCATACACTGGATTGGTCAGGGTGTAATTGACTGAGACCACGATCAACGCTCTGCATCTGAGGAGGCATTACTACTTCCTGGTTTCCAGAGCAAGCGAACATCAGGAAGACGGTTTCTGATGACATTCTGGTTTCCATGACAACTGGGGTAAGCCATTCTTTCCTGGAGACAGAAGAAACATTTGACAAGGATATTTACAGACTGGAGAGATGGAGTACCTGTAGAAACATCGGACTAGTCGGTGTCTGCTATCAGTGTGTGAGTCGTGTGTGTGTTTGTGTGTTGCCAGTGTGTGGTTTTTAGTTGGACTTTAAGAGCTCTAATCCCTCCTGTTTTATCAGAGGGGATGGAAGCTTCTCTTGGGGCTGGGGAGCTTAGGTGACTGAATAACTCTGTCACACCAGGGCCCCTTTCTGCTGTCCTAAGGTGACACCATTGCCCGAGGGCATTGTTACCTGACTTCTTGAAAGCAGAGATCCCCAAATATTCCTCATCATGTACCTCGGCTTGATGAGTGTCCCATGAACCCTTAAAGATGTAAGTTGACTCACTTGCACTGACTTATAGTCCAGTTATTATGTGTGTGAAATGAGAGAACAAAAGAAGTCAGCAAATGAGGCAAATGGGTAGGATTGGAAGATCTAATGTGACTCCGTGTAGCCTAGGGGATGATATTGTGCTCACTCTGAGTAGCCGACACACACATGATCTAAGAAACATCTCTAACAGACAAAGTCGGAGCCCACGCTCTGAGGACTCCTCTTCAGATGTCACGGCTTCTCAGGACCACCGTAACCTCCGCTGGGTTCTCTGGAACTACAAGTGCCCACTCTTCCTGTCATGACACTCTTGTGTCGTTGCTCAATTGTTCTTTTTTTTTTCCTTTTTTGATCTCCAAATAACTCAAGCTCTCTTTCACAGAAAATGGAAGAGAGTGTTGCCCAAAAGTCATGCTGGTTTTCCTTCTTTGCTTTTAAAGCTGTTCTTTTCCCACTGGGTTCTAGAAGTTTAACCATGATGAGCCTAGACCTGTGTCTGTGTCTCTGTGTGTGTGTGTGTGTGTGTGTGTGTGTGTGTGTGTGTGTTAGAGAGAGAGGAGGAGACAGGAGAGCAGGGAGAGGGAGGGAATATATTATGCTTGCAGGTTGGCATATCAATACACCATCTGATATTTTTCTTTATTTTGGAACATTGTTGCCTATTGTTCCTTCACACATTCAGCAGCCCTTCTCTCTTCTTGGACTGCAGTACAATATATCTTCTGTGGTTAAATATATACATTTTAATAATGAACATTTCCTTTGATCCCTAGAAAATGTACCTCAAAGACATTTCCAATGTATTTGCATTGTTTTCTATGCAATGGTTGGTACTGTTTTTGCTTGCCTGCTTTTTGTTCACTTACATCCAGGATTTCATTTCATATCACCTTAGAATCTTTGCAAAGTAAGGTGTCGGTGCCTATGTACACATAAATGTGTCCTCCGTGTAATGTTTTAAAACATTTGAGAAATGATGTCTACCCTCACCACCAACTTCTGTGCTTTTCCTTCCTCTCTTGCCAATGCAACAGTGCCATGACATTTCTGTTTATCATTCTGGACTCTGCTCTTGCATTGACATGTCTTTCGTATCCAAAGATGAAATAGACACCGTTGCTCTCATGTGAATGTGTGCCTTACGGAAAGCATAATATTTGCGCTTCATTGGTCTCTAGATATGTTTTTGTGTGTGTGGGGGGGGTGAATGAATTTTTTTCCTCTGTCAGCACATGAAGGTCTGCATCAGTCCTTGTGTTGGATGCATAGCATGCCCTTGTTGGCTTAGATTATCAGTTTGTTAGTCTATTCCCATGGGTATCAAGCACCTGGCAGATATCCAATGCCATTAGGACAAGCTACAATGCAGTGAGTTGTCTTGTGAATTAGGGCACCCTTTTCTCCTTGTGCACGACACAGGGAAATTAATAGGTTCTGAAATACACACTTTGTCCACTCACCTGGGTATCAGTAACTATGGAAGTTCGCCTGCAGGAAAGACCAGGATGCCCTTGACTTTTTCAGTCCTAAGGCTGTGCTTGATTTCATCACTGTTAGAGAGGGAAGTGGACGTCTCCCTGTGGCAGGTAACAGTGACTGGAGGGGTAACAGAGAATCTCTGGAAGAAAATTGGCCTGCTTGATGGGAGAAACCACCTGAGTTTGCTAAAGGAATGGGACAGAGGTCACTCTAGTATTAAAATAAGGCCCTGAGGGGAATCTTAATGTTTGTGTAGTCCTTTGCACAAGCACTCATGCTTCTGCTCCTCTGGGCAGCTCTAGAGCTCTTGATGGTATGTGCCTGCAAGCATAGTTGCTGTGGTTCCTTCTTTCTTAATGGAAAATGGGGGGCATAGTTTGGCAATTTGAATGTGTAGGTGCTTTTAGTGTTGTAGCTGATCATTTGTAGGTGAGAAGCAAGCCTAGGTTTTTCAGTTCTTTGATGGAATTGAGGGCGGTTCACGAGTTTTCATTCTGCGCTACTTGCCATTGAAATGTTTATACAAAAATGGTCCACATTTCCAAATAGGTGTGACCTCTATGAGTTTATGAAACTAGTGAGCAACATAAGGGAACGGTCTGAAGATGCAATTCCCACTCAGTTGCTCTACAAATGGAATGGGGTTAAAAACTTTGACATGTGGAAAGTTCATGCTGGATTCATGGGGCACTGGAAAGGTGTAACAGTAGGCAAGAACGTGTTTTCTCTCTAAGTGAAATTGCATGAAATGTGCCTTTATAGCCAAAAGGGGGAACTGCTAACTCGTCCATTCATGGAAATACATGTTTTGGGGGACAGTTTAAGGTCACAAAGCCTACAGCTTAAAAGATGCTCCAAAGTGTGCCTGGGTGGCTCAGTCGGTTGGGGACACCACTCTTGATTTCAGCTCAGGTTATGATATCAGGGTCATGAGATGGAACCCCGTGTGGGGCTCTGCACTGGGCATGAGCCTACTTAAGATTCCATCTCCCTCTACCTATGGCCCCGCCTTCCTCCTCCATCTCAGAATGAAAAACACACACAAAAAAAGTCCAATAAATAAGCACTGGTTTTAGGGAAGGGATGAGAGGGTGTTGGGGTAAAAATGAGAGAAGTTCTGCCCCTGGGGAGTGGAGGGGTGCGGGAGTCCTATCAAGGACAGTGCCCTTGTTTTGACACAACACGTTCAGAGGGTTGTTTTCGTTTTTGTTTGGAAGTGATCACAGCACTCAACGGGGAAAGCAGTTAAGGAACAAAGCTTCCAAAATCATTCTTCCAAAAGTCATTGCCATTGATTGGAGAAACAAATATTGGTTGCCACCACGGTCTCTCATTCCTTAGCCAAGGAGCAAATGGACTAGAGTTAACAGCAGGACTTACAAATTGAAGCTGGTTCATCTGAGGGTTCTATTTCTTGATGGTCTGGAATTGACCCTGAGGTTACAAATTGTGGAGTTGTTACTTCTACGATTCCCCTTCTGTTTTATTCTACTCATTTTTACTGGGCAGGCATGTTTGGTATGATTGTAAACTAGAATTGTGGATACATGTTCAGTTCCAAGCCCTCCAGGATTGGGGGTCACTTTAATAGTTACTTCAGTGTCATTCATGGTTCTATTTTTAATACTTGTTCCTGGTGTGCAGAAGAGGATCAACATTTACATATAATTCCCTCTATCTGTCCCTCTTTCTGTCCAACTGCCACGTGTCTGTCTACACACCCACCTGGATGCTCCCTTAGAGGGAAAGAAGAGAGCTGTGCTCCTGTTAGGATGAAAAAATAAGGAAATCATCTGCAACATTATGTGCCAACCCTTATGGAAGCTGTTTGGACAGTGGGCCAAAGCATATGGTGAGTAGGCCACGGAGGATTTTATATTTCCCTTAAATACTCTTTCCTTCTGACTGCATCTCTCAAGGAGGCATCGTTTTGGTAACCGGACAAAATGACTGCAATTGATGTTTTGGTTGTCCGTTACTCCATTAAAGAGCTTTGTAGTTGAACAGATGTACACAAACGTGAATGGGAGAGAATATTCAAATAGGTGCTATGGTTTTTAAAGCCCTTTCTAATATCTTATAGAAAATAGGTTTAAACAGAATTTAAAAGTGCAAGACTCATATATTTGCAGTTCGCATTCCTTTTGGGTGACCAGCGTACTGATCGTTAACGTTTTTCCTACTTTATAATCTTAAATAGCATTTTAGATTATCCATGTGTATTTCCAAGTTAAGGAACTGAGGGAAGCTGGAAAGAACCCCTGCCCTGGAAGCAACAACATTTGCATGCATGTGTAGAGCAGAAAGCATGGATTCCATACATCAATATCAGGCATCCTGCGTCTCTAACCTCATCACTCTGACTTTGTGTATTACCTGTGAGGGTGTGTGTGTCTTGGGGGTCTGGTTGGAGCTCAGGTGACTCAGGCACTCCTGTTCTGTGTGAGAGACTGGCAGGTCATGCTGCAGGGAGACTGCAGTTGGTTGAGTTACCTGTTTTTCCTTCTCCTCTCTGTTCTGTGTCCTCACCCGACACCCGTGATCTAAGAGCCAGTACACTGAGTTCTGTAAAGCAGAAGACACAATACCTGCATGATCATACATTCTGGCAAGAAAAGGTTTGTGCAGGCTGGGCCCAAAGTCTGTGTCATTAGTCATCATACGTTTCATATTGTAGCTAGGAGTATGTGTGAACAATGTCCTGCTTACATGCGTTTTCTTAGGGAAATAATCTGTTGTAAATCAAAGCGTACCATTTGAAACCAATCCTGGATGAACTAAAACCTGTAAGCGAACTGTGATACATAATTAAACAGTATATGTGGAAAAGTAGAACCCATTAACAGGTATTTCTTGATGGGTGGGAAGGGGGATTGAGAGAACAACTGCATTTTCTGCATGACACAGCTAAAAGTTTGAAGTGTATTTAAATGAAGTTTTTAAATGTCAGGGAAACCGCATTGCAAAAAGTGATTCACAAAACTGATGCAAAAAATCAGATTCCCACTAGAGAGTGATCCCATACTGCTCTTGAGTGAAGAAATACAGTCCTAGGCCATATGTGCACGCGTGTGTATATGGCGCATTGCGGACGTGCACTGAACCCTCATACCGTCATGTAGACAGTAAACATCTAATGTATTGCCCCCCGTGTATACCCAGTTTTTCTCTTCACAATTTTACTTTAGAAACACCAACACACACTTACATAATAGACACCGTTTTTTTCACACACACACACACACACACACACACACACACACACACACGCTCCTACTATTAAATCCTTGCATTTAAGACGGACAAAAAGGCTATTATGAAAGCCGTAGTCGCCATGGTTCTGAAATAGGAGGACTAGCCTAAACGGGTTAATGTGGCAATATTTTTGAAATGCAAAAGAAGGAAGCAGAGAGACAGGTCTACATTCCAAATGAGATGTAACTAACATTTCTGTTTCGGAATAGCCTATAGTCCAGAGCTGGGGAAGGGAAAATGATGACTCCATCCCCATTTTGTTGGCTTAATTTCCCATCTGCCTTTCCAATTTTCTAGATTAACATTAGAGGTACGTACGTCCTGGGTATCTACATTTGAGGCCATTTGATCCCTGGAAGGACTGTGCTCCTCAGAGGCACAGAGTAGAGGAAAGGGTCTGCCGGTCAAGCCCTTGGAAGGTGTGAACCAACAGGTGCCGCAAATAGACACACGCCTCCCTCGATCTACGTGGTGTTTTGTAAGATGTTCCTATTTTACTAAACATTTCACTTGCAGTCATTTCATGTTGACATTTGGAGTGTGGCTTATTCCGCTCCTCGCTCTACACCCTAAATTTCTCTTTCCGAAATTTAGCGCTGGGGGCGGGGAGGGGGTGAGCAACAGCCTTTTGAGCCACCATAGTGCAATGCAAAAGGGCAGGTCACAGCCAATGGCCCATGCCTGTAGCAATCCTTATGAAGGATGGCACCAGTAACCACCAGGATGATCTTGGTGAACCTCTGGATTCTAAGCTCATGCTCTTGAACCCAAGATTGGGCTGGCTGGCGTTCAGTATCTTTAGGCTGGAGATCGTCCCTTGGCTTCCTTGGTCGACCCAGGCTTCCTTGGGTGCACAAGGTGGCATCAGTGCCCCCCAGAAAATAAGGGCGGAGTGAAACATCCCCCCAGGATGAGCCCCAGGGAGCACCAAAGGCACAAGACGGCCAATAACACAAATGAGATCTGGAAAATGACACCCGCCTCCCCACACAGATGCTCTTTAATATGGAGTGACAACAAGCAGGGCAAGAAGTTGGGTATGGAAGGTTAAAAAACTCCTCAGGTATCTTCTGTATGTTCCCGATACTTGCTTTATATTTACCCCCTGTGTGACACACACACTCTTTATAGTTCTTTGTTTTATCTCCTTTCAATTCTCATTGACCGATGTTCTTCTACGTTCACAAAAGGAATTTTTTCCCCTAATGCTTTTCTTCTCTTCCTTTTCCACATTCCAGTGTTCTCCTATACAGTCTGTTCCGATCACAAGTCCCCGTGACCCTGGGAAACTCAGGTGAAGAAGGACGGTCCACAAAAGCCCTAAACCCTTTGTGGCCCGAGGCCAAAAGGCGTGCTGAAGGACATTATTTTAGGGAAGATGTGCCTTGCCTGTGTGTCTGATGGCCAGACCCCTCAACCTCTATTAGTCACCTCTTGAGGGGACACCCAAATCACAGTGGATGCTGACTATGTCCTATGCAATTGGAAAGGCCACTTGTGGCCAGCAAGGGTTTTGTCCAGATCCGGGGTCTCACCAAGAAATAAGAGGAAAGGAGCACTTTCTCTAGAAGTTGAAATACTCTCGGTAGTTGAAAAAATTAAAGTCAAAAGCACAGACGTAAAGATCCTAAACGAGTCTCAGATTGAATCCATTACCTCCTTGCTAACAGCCCAGTCGAAGGCCAGTGTCCCAGCAGGACAGGAAGCGCCTTACAGAAACGCTCTTACAATGCCATTGGAGATTCTGAAGGAGAGAGCAGATGTGCGCCCAGGTGGAGCATCGGATGGTCCAGAGACCACTACACCGTCCCGAAGGGGACCAAGAAAGCGATCTCTTAAAAACTACCGGAAGGCCAAAGGGATCTTACTGAGGCGTCTCAGGAAACGGAGAAACCTCAAATCGCGGCTGGTGCATTCTCAGAGACCAGACGCCCCAGACGGAGGCCAATCACAGGCACACACAACCATCACTCCCCTTCCAAGGAAAAGGCGAGCAAAGTCCTCACCAAGCTCCAGCAGGCACCCGAACTTACCAGTGCTTTCAGAAGCTGGTGGTGAGAAAGAGGGCAAGGAAAAGAGGGACACCTCAAGAGTTAGATCCTCGCATGGCATAGCCAAGGAGGAGGGTACCGGGGCTGAAGATGGAGGCATCCTTCCATCTCCGCCACCAGATCTCAACCTCACTGTGCCCGAGGAGGCTCTGAAAGAAGAGGCACCTGACACCCATGCACAGACCCCGGCTGCCTCCTCTGAGCGCTCTGCCTCCTCCGGGAATGTTGAGGACCATGGAGAGGGTCCCTGGGAGCCAGGCTTGGAAGGTGTGGCAGCCTCCTCCAGTGCCCCTAACCTGAGGCCGCGTTGTTCACTCCGTCTGGCAAACAGGAGAAGGAAGCCGCAGGTACCAGAGTTTGAGAAAGGGCTGCAGGAATCTCGACCTTCGGCCAGCTCAAAGGCTGTGAACCCCACCACTGCTATTAAGAAGGATGTCAGCCAGGAAATGGGACAACTGACCAGCACGCTTTCTCCACAGGAGCCTTGTCCCATTGAAGGAGGAATGATGGTCTGGTTTAAATTTCAAAATCACCCCTTTTGGCCAGCAGTGGTAAAGAGCATCAGCCAAGCAGAGCAGACTGCAAGGGTGCTTTTGATTGAGGCAAACATGCATGCTGAAATGAGTGGCATTCGAGTTCCTCTTCGAAGATTAAAGCCCCTGGACTGCATAGAGAAAGAAACACTGATGAAGAGAGCCAGGAAAGTGTACGAGCAAAGTGTGAACTGGTGTTTCTCCCTGATTTCTCACTACAGAGAAGGGCTCACTTGTGGGTCTTTTGCAGGCTCCTTCCTGGACTATTATTCTGCTGACGTCAGTTACCCAGTTAGGAAAGCCATCCAGGACGGGGATCTGGAGGCTGACTTCCCAAAGGTCAATTATGCCGACCTGGAGGATTCTGAGGAGGAGACCTCCGTGGGCGGGAAGAGGCCCCCCAAGAAGATTCTCCCTGACCGGATGAGGGCTGCTTGGGACCGAGCCAACCAGAGGCTCGTGGACTTCATCGTGAAAACGAAGGGGGCCGATCACCATCTTCTGGACATTGTCAAAGGCAGGAAACAGTCCAGGTGGCTGACATCGTTTCTGAATTCCAACAGGTACAGGCTCTGCATTGAAACATACCTGGAGGATGAAGACCAGTTGGATGTCCTGGTGGGACATTTACAAGAAATCTACAAACAAATAGACAAGAAGAGGCTGTCTCTGGCAAGGGACGACAAAGTGAGTTTTGTTGTGGAAGTTCTTCTGCCAGAAGCAATCATTTGTTCAATTGCTGCACTTGACGGATTAGGTTATAAAGAGGCAGAAGCAAAGTACCTACGGGGCCCACCCGTGCATTACTGGGAAAAAGAGCTGTTTGATAAAAATATCTTAAAGAAAATGCGAAAGAGATCGGCACCAAGGCGCAAGGCTAATAAGTAAGCCCTCCTGTGCCCACACTGCAGCAGGGAGACCTCTCATTGCCCTGTCTGTATGCAATGCGGGATCCTTCCATTCTCTATGCCATGTACAAACGTTCTAGAAATCTGAGACCCCGGGAACATGCTGGGTTCATTTGGGATCCATCTGTGGCACTTGTGCGTAGCACGCCCACCATTGTTTCTGGTTCCCAAACACCTGGCAAACTAATTTGATAAAAAAAAAATACTGCAGACAGTCGTACTTCTCTCTACTTACTTGGATGTGTCATTGTCTAGATGTTTTCATAAGGTTGCTTTGGACAGCACTTCACATTTTAAATACGGGACGCATGATCTCTTATGACGTGAAAGAGCCCTGGTGTCAGACATGAAGCAACAATATCGCTTTTAAAATTTAAGATGGATTTTCGCAGAAACATCACATGGATTTCTCACTCTCTCTGTGACACCTCACACAGGTGTAAATGAGTGCATTTGTTCTTAGGATAATTCCTTGAATTTGATCTGCCATGCTTATCTGTGTGGAAGAAAAGCCCTGAGGGGTGAAGCCAACGGCACAGATGTTTGCGATATACTGTCACTACCTTCTCACGGTTCCTGGAAAAGCCGTCTGGAACCCAAAGTTAATGACTGGTCATCTGCGTGTAGTCCACATGGGAGTGAACGGCATCTCAATGTGCGGTGAACATTTTGTCGGTCTGTGCGAGACTGTGACCTCTACACTTGCCTGAGATTCCACTTAGGGAAGCACTTCTTGCTCAGTGGCTAAGTGGTTTCCTAAAACAAACAGGCTCCTAGCTGTCTTCCTGACTGATGGGATGCTTTGCATGTAGTGGCTTATTCCCCTGTGGAAGACAACTAGAGTAATCGGACACACAGTTTAGCGATTTTAGACCTAGCTGGAGTCCAGGTTCACTGCTGGGCACCCATCTAAGTGGCACGCATTGTAGGAGAGCATGCACTTTGTTCCGGAACTGTGTCCCCTAAGACGCAGTCATCTGTCTCAAACCAAGACAGGACTCTCTCGATTTATTCACTGGCTAGCCCTGACAGGTTCCGACAGTTATATATGCAGGCTGGTAAGTCGTTCCAGGCTGTGTGAGCAATAGATGGACCGGGATCTGGGAACCTGGAAATGAGCTACAGAAAAGCTTTCATTTGCCTAAATGTGGCTATTGTCAGGGTACAATGAAATGTGCATAACTAAGAGATAAACCCTGAAGCCTATGAATTGTTATCTTAACTTGAAAGTGAGGATAGTAACTTTAGGAAAGTAAGATTTCTTGAAGGAAAAAAATTTTAGAAAAGCTAGTTTGCTTTTAAAATGTGATGTGAAAATGAGCCCTATTGGTCGGACATGAGTGCATTTCTATTCTTGGAGTCAGCTGTCACTCACAGGCCTATGTTATGTGTTCACATGGCCATGTGATTTGTGTGAATGTGTGTGTAAAATTTGCAAGAGTTAGCTGTTTTGATTCCCAATAAAGCATTGTACCTTTCACTGTGAACTTGTGCTTCTTCACACTTTAGATTGTACAACTACGCAGTTGTGTCTAAATACATGCACACACACACCTGTGTGTGTGTGTGTGTGTGTGTATACTATATTGGAATTTCAGTGATTTAGTCATCATTTTTACAAGTTCCTTATGAACTTTCTTCGCATCCTAAATCAATATTCACTTTCATGCTCATTTTGCATAAGTTTAGAAGAGGGCCTTCCAAATTGTGTAAGCTTCAGGCCCAAAAGCACCTTTTTTGGATGCTGCCTGAGAGATGCCAATGACTCCTGAGGCGTTCTGCTTGGGCTAATCCACATGACATCCTCATGGTACTGAAAAGACACACATGGAAGCCTACGAAGCTGATATGTCCTTACAATATAAGAAAATAAAAGCAATAGTATAGTAGGAAAGGAGAGAAGATTCAGGTTACAAAGACATCTCATGCTCTCTGTGGGTCTTTTACACTGGAACAACACACTCTAGTTCTTCTATGAACATCGTGTCTCCCGAGCCAAAGAGACAACTCAACTTCAGCCTTCTCATATGGCCATATCTGGCTGTACATTCTAATATTTTCTTCACTACCTCATCCATCCATCCATCATCCATCCACCCACCCACCCAACCACCCACCCATCCATCCATCCATCCACCCATCATCCACTCCTGGCACTGTGAGTCAGTAGATTAAGTAAGATATAGTTGAAGACTCTCTCATTTCGAAGGTGACTGTGAGGCACTACTTTGCCTTCTTAGTAAGAAATCATTACCAGTATCATGGTTTGATGGCCTATATGTGAAACAAGAACCCCAGATTAACCCATGCCTGTGAAATTGCGGGTGTCCTTTGCTTTGGGGTGAAGGGGGAAGACCCTCTCCTTCTTGGGGTGTCATGTATGCCTGAGGCATCCACTGAAGAGGACAGACATGCATCTCTTCTACTCCACAAGGATCCCATGTGAACCAGGATCACATTTGGGGTGTGCAGCCGAATTGGGGGGCTGGCTGTGTAGACTCTGAGATACCTTCCAGCCTGAGAAGTTGTTAAGGGGTTCTAAGATCGCCCTAAACTGGTTCTGTAGCATGGGCGCGCACGTGTGTGTGTGTGTGTGTGTGTGTGTGTGTGTGTGTGTGTACGGTTGAGTGTCTGATGGGCTAGCCCAACCTGTCACTCACCTTAACCTAGTGGATTAAGGAGGCCTCCTCTCCTATGGTCACAAGGCAGGGGGTGGAACATCGGGTCCTGACTCTAACTGTTGGTTGGCAGAGCTGCACGGAGACGGCATGCACAGAATTGACAGGTCTCCATATTTAAGTGTGCATCTGACAAAGACATAGTGGAACCGCGAGACACACTAAGGTGATGAGCATGGAAATACTGAATACCCAGAATCCCCTGAAACCTCACCTGGGCATTAGCAACCCCCTGACCCTTGTTACCGGAGAGTAGCTTCCTTGTTCTCGGAGACGCTGCAAAGACTTCATCTAATGTACCTACTGGGACAGATGTTGCTTCACTCATTCGACATTAATCTCTGCTAACCTCCATTACCTTTGGAATAGTAACAAGGGCAAGTGAGAATGGTCAGAAACCACCAAAAAAAGAAAAAAAGAAGTTCACTTTGGATGGGAAATGCCTTGTATTCAGAAGAAAACTGTACGTGCAATGGATTTTGAGAATGCTGGACTCCCGAGAGAGAACAGAATATAAGTCGGTATGGGGAGCACTTATTAATGTGGGAGCACAGAGCTGTGACTCGGGGTTTGATGTCCTTAAAGGGGCCAACTCAGCAGCCTCCTGTACATATTATATAAGTGTGGACAACAACAGTCCACAGCAAATGACCTGGAAATACTGGAGCTTCCTAGGCAGAGAAAATTGAAGAATAGGTGAGAAGGTCCAAGGGAGTAGGATTTTAGATGTGATATATAATGTGAGATCAGATGTCCTAACTCCAGGCTCTGTGTCTTTGGGAGGCAGAGAAATCCCTGCTCAAAAAAGGAATGTGCTGGTGAAGTAGTGGCACAAGCTTCGTTGAGAGGCCCAGTGCCGACTCTCCTCTGTAAACCATGGTTGGAAGCAAGATATACTGGCATGCGACTGGCAATCAATGGAGACAACAGAAAGGGAGACAGAACATAAGAGACTGCTAACTCTGGGAAACGAACTAGGGGTGGTGGAAGGGGAGGTGCGCAGGGGGTGGGGGTGAATGGGTGACAGGCACTGAGGGAGGAAGGCATTTGATGGGATGAGCACTGAGTGTTATTCTTTATGTTGGCAATTGAACACCAATAAAAAATAAATTTATAAAATGAAAAAAAATGGAGACAACAGGATCCTCCAGAAGCAGAGTCCTAATGGTGGCACAAACCTATGTGGAACAAGGTAGGCACCATTACCATACTGGACAGCAAGGCCCCGTGGGGCCAGTCTCCTGTGACTGACCAGAATCTGCGGCAAGAGAGATAGTATAGAGAGTACATAGTAGTGTTCCGTGTTCTAGATATAGGGACATCTGGCTGGGGTATTACTTGATTTTTCTAAGGAGAAAAAAAATGAGAACTGGCAAGCAGAAAACTGATGTTAGCAGCTCTAACACCGGAAAAATCCGGTCCCCCACCAAGTGTCCAGTTCTAAGTCAGCCCACGGGCCCAGGGCCCTGTGAGGAAAGTGGAGGTCAGAAAACACCGGCAAAGCCTTTCCCAAAAACCTGTGCCTATTTACGAAGGTAAGGTAAATGAGCACTGTGGTAAGGACCATACCTGCATTTAAAGAAAAGAATATTGAATATGAGTCCTTTAGTTATAAAGGAACGTATGAAGTCTAGATAATAATGGAGTTCTGCCTCATCTCACGTGACAGGAAACCAAAGTTTCTGTGGATCATCCAAGTTTTGTTTATTTCTCTCCAGACTCTCCGTATACAGCTGGCAGTAATGTACTTGGTAGGTGGTAGGACCTACATGTTAGCACAAGTAGCATTACATGGAAAGACACACATGGAAGCCTACGAAACTGATATGTCCTTACAATATAAGAAAATAAAAGCAATAGTATAGTAGGAAAGGAGAGAAGATTCAGGTTACTAAAATCAGAAATGTCCCCACTAAGATCAGAAAGTGGGGACATTACTATCAGCCTTGCAGAGATTAAAAAAAAATGATTGCAAGGGAATTCCATGGACAATTGTACACCAAAATTTAGGCAAGTTTGGTGAAAAGGTCAATTTCCTGGAAACACACAATGTAACAAAACAGACTCACTAGAAAATAGAAATTCTCCATAGACCCATGAAAAAAGTAAAGAGAGTGAATCCATCAACAAGAACTTAGAACAAAGAAAAGCTCAGGACTTGTTGGCCTCGCTGGTGAATTCTACCAAATGCCTCAAGAATTATACCCTGTTGGTGGGAATGCAAGCTCTTGCAGCCGCTCTGGAAATCAGTATGGAGGATCCTCAAGAAGTTAGAAATAGAGCCACCCTATGACCCAGCAATTGCGCTAGTAGGTATTTACCCCAAGTGTACAAAGGGAATGATCTGAAGGGGCACAAGCACCCCTTTGTCTACAGCAGCACTGTCCACAATAGCCAAACTATGGAAAGAAACAAGATGCCCATTGATAAATGAATGGATAAGGAACTTGTGGTATACACACACACACACACACACACACACACATTATGCACACACGGAGACAAAGCATGAGAGACTCTTAACTCTAGGAAACAAACTCAGAGTCACTGGAGGAGAGGTGGGGCGTCGGGTAATTAGGTGGTGGACATGAAGGACACGTGATATGATGAACACCGGGTGTTATAGGTAACTGATGAATTATTGAGCTCTACCTCTGAAACTAATGATGTTGGCTAATTGAATGTAAATTTTTTAAAAAGGAAAAAGCATTATAAATCCTTCTATAAGCCTTCCCAAAAAATACAAGGGGGGCGGGGAGCGAATTCCGAAATCATTCTATGAGGCCAACACTACCCTGATAGTAAACGGAGACTAAGACACTACAAAAAAAGTGCAGACCAATACACGTTACAAGTATAAATGCAAAAACCTAAAACGTATACTAGGAAACCAAACCCAACAACTTTCTTGATTAAAAGAATTTTAATTAAAAGGATTATACATCATGGCAAATTGGGATTTATCCCACGATTGTAAAGGTGGTGCAACGTATGAAAATCAACATGATATGCCACATTAATAAAATGAAAGGAACAAACCACACGATTACCACAAAATGATGCAGAAAATACATGTGACAAAATCCAGTACTCTCTCAGGAAGAAAAGCATTCAGAAAATGAAGATTAGAAGGGAACTCCCTCAACTTGAAATTGGGCATTTATGAAGAACGCACAGCTACTATCCTATTCCATGGTAAAAGAACTGAAGCATCCCCCTAAGACCACGGACAAGTCAAAATGTTCACTCCTGCCACTTCTATTCAACATTGTACTACACATTCTAGGTGGAGAAATCGGTCAAGGTAAAGAAACAAAATGCACCAAATGTGGAAAACAAAGAAAACTATTTGCAGATGACAGAATCTTAGATATCAAAAAAATCCTAAGAAATCCACTACAAAAGCTACTAGAGCTAATACTTGAATTCAGCACACAAAATCCAGTTGTGTGTCCAGATTAAAGTTTAGTATACTAGCAGTGAACATCCTGAAAAGGAAACTAAGAGGGGTGCTGCGTGACTCAGTTGGTATAGCATCTGACTCTTGATCTCAGGTCCTGAGGTCAAGCCCCACTTTGGGTGTGCTGCCTACTTTACAAAAATGGGAAACTAAGAAAATAATTCCTTTTACAAAAGCATCAAGGCGAATAAAGTACTTAGAAATAAATTTAGCTGAGGAGATGCAAGGGTCCTACACTGAAGACTACAAAATATTGTTGAAACAAGGCAAAAAGACCTAAATAAATGAAAAGACACATTGTGTTCATGGATCAGAATATGTCCTATGGTTAAAGTGGCAACACTCTCCCAATTTATCTACTGTGTCAGTGTGATTCCCATCAAAATTCCAATGCCCTACTTGTAGAGGCAGATAAAGCAATCCTCAATTTCATATAGAAGTGCAAAGGACTCCCAACACCAGAACAAACTTGAGAACAAAAAGCAAAGTTGGAAGACTCGCATTTCCCGAAATCAAACCTACCACAAAGCTGCAGGAATTAAGACAGTGTGGTATTGTCACAAGGCTACACATATAGACCGGCAGAGTAGAATTGAGGGCCCGCAAATGAACCCATACACACATGGCCCCTGATTTTCAACAAGGGTGCCAAGACCATCCGGTGGGAAAAGGACAGTCTTTTCGACAAGTGGTGCTGGGACAACTGGGGATGCACATGCAAAAAGAAGGAAGCTAGGCCCTTCTGTCAGAACGCACAAAAAAATCAACTCAAAATGGACCAAAGACTTAGTTATAGTGTTTATACAGAATAACACCCAGTGCTCCTCCCGTCAAGTGCCCCCCTCAGTGCCTGTCACCCATTCACCCCCACCCTTCGCCCCCTCCCCTTCCACCACCCCTAGCTCGCCTCCCAGAGTTAGGAGTCTTTATGTTCTGTCTCCCTTTCTGATATTTCCTACACATTTCTTCTCCCTTCCCTTATATTCCCTTTCACTATTATTTATATTCCCCAAATGAATGAGAACATACACTGTTTGTCCTTCTCCAATTGACTTACTTCACCCAGCAAAACACCCTCCAGTTCCATCCACGTTGAAGCAAATGGTGGGTATTTGTCCTTTCTAATGGCTGAGTAATATTCCATTGTATACATAAACCACATCTTCTTTATCCATTCGTCTTTCGATGGACACCGAGGCTCCTTCCACAGTTTGGCTATAGTGGACATAGCTGCTATAAACATCGGGGTGCAGGTGTCCTGGCGTTTCATTGCATCTGAATCTTTGGGGTAAATCCCCAGCAGTGCAATTGCTGGATCGTAGGGCAGGTCTATTTTTAACTCTTTGAGGAACCTCCACACAGTTTTCCAGAGTGGATGCACCCGTTCACATTCCCACCAACAGTGTAAGAGGGTTCCCTTTTCTCTGCATCCTCTCCAACATTTCCGTCTATCTTTTTAGAAATGATCTTATTAATTTATGAGAGAGAGAGACAGACAGACAGAGACAGAGAGACAGACATAGGCAGAGGGAGAAGCAGGCTCCCTGCGGGGAGCCCGATGCGGGACTCCATCCCAGGACCCTGGGATCATGCCCTGAGCCTAAGGGAGATGCTCAACTACTGAGCCACCCAGACATCCCTCTTTCCTCCAACTTTATTGAAGGTCTCACTGCAACAACGTGGATGGATCTAGAGGGTATAATGCTAAGTGAGGTAAGTCAGATAAAGACAGATACCATATGATTTCATTTATATTTGGAATTTTGAAAACAAAGCAGATTAACAAAGTGAGAAAAAAAGAGAGAGAAAGCCGACTCTTAAATACAGAGAGCAATCTGGTCGTTGTCAGAGGGGTGGCAGGGAAGGGAGACAGGTGAAACAGATTAAAAGGACTAAGAGTACACTCAACGATTGCAAAGAGTAATGTATAGAGTTACAGAATGATCATATGGTACACCTGAAACTAATATAACATTGTACGCTAACTTTTAAAAAATATGAAGGATTGACTTACATAAACCACATCTTCGTTATCCATTCATTTTGCGATGGACACCGAGGCTCCTTCCACAGTTTCGCTATTGTGGACATTGCTGCTATAAACATCAGGGTGCAGGTGTCCTGGCATTTCGTTGCATCTGTATCTTTGGGGTAAATCCCCAACAGTGCAATTGCTGGGTCGTAGGGCAGATCTATTTTTAACTCTTTGAGGAACCTCCAACAGTTTTCCAGAGTAGCTGCACCAGCTCACATTCCAACCAACAGTGTAAGAGGGTTCCCCTTTCTCCAGATCCTCTCGAACATTTGTGGTTTCCTGTTTCGTTAATGTTCCCCATTGTCACTGGTGTGACGTGGTATCTCATTGTGGTTTTGATTTGAATTTCCCTGATGGCAAGTGATGCGGAGCATTTCCTCATGTGCTTGTTGGCCATGTCTATGTCTTCCTCTGTGAGATTTCTGTTTGTGTCTTTTGCCCATTTCATGATTGGATTGATTGTTACTTTGCTGTTGAGTTTAATAAGTTCTTTATAGATCTTGGAAACTAGTCCTTTATGTGATAGGCCATTTGCAAAGATCTTCTCCCATTCTGTAGGTTGTCTTTGAGTTTTGTTGATGGTATCTTTCACTGTGCAAAAGCTTCTTATCTTGATGAAGTCCCAATAGTCAATCAGAGAAGGACAAACAGTATATAGTCTCATTCATTTGGGGAATAGAAAAAATAGTGAAAGGGATAAAGGGGAAAGGAGAAAGAATGAATGGGAAATATCACAAAGGGAGACAGAACATGAAAGTCCCCTAACTCTGGGAAACGAACTAGGGGTGTTGGAAGGGGAGGTGGGCGGGGGAGGGGGTGACTGGGTGGTGGGCACTGAGGTAGACACTTGACGGGATGAGCACTGGGTGTTAGTCTATATGTTGGCAAATTGAACACCAATAAAAAATAAATTCAAATCAAAAAAATAAAAAATATGAAGGAAAATAAGTGTTGGCAAAAATGTGGAGAAATTGGAACCCTCATGCATCGCTGGTGGAGCTATAGAATGGTACAGCCACCATGTAAAACAATTTGGTGATTCCTCAATCCATTAAAGATACAACTACCATAAGACTCATCAATTGCATTCCTAAATATACACCCAAAATAGCTGAAAAGAAGCATTTAAACAAAGGATGTACGAGAATGTATATGGAAGCACTACTCACAACAGCCAAAAGATGGAAACAGTGTAAATTTCCACCAAATGAGGAATGGATAACAAATTTGGTATACCCAAACCATGGAATATTACTTCATCAATTAGAAGGAACGAAGTTCTGATATATGCTACAACATGGATAAACTTTAAAGACGCTATGTTGAGCCAAAGATGCCAGACGCAAGAGACCACATGTTATTTGATTCCATTTATATGAAATATCAGGAATAGGCAACTCACCAGAGACACAAAACACATCACTGTTTGCCAGATCCTGGGAATTGAGGGAATGGAGAGCGACTGCTTTTTTTTTTAAGATTTTATTTATTTATGAGAGACAGGGAAAGAGAGAGAGGTAGAGACACAGGCAGAGGGAGAAGCAGGCTCCATTCAGGGAGTGTGACATGGGACTTGATCCCGGGTGTCCAGGGTCAGGCCCTGGACTGAAGGTGGCGTTTAGGCACTGAGCCACCCGGGCTGCCCAGAGAGTGACTGCTTAATGGGTAAGGGTTTCCTTTTGGAGTGATGGACATGTTCTGAAGCTAATTCGTGGTGATGGTTGCACAACTTTGTGAATGTACTAAACACTCCTGAATGACTAAGGTGGCAAATGTTATGCCAACTTTACCACAATAAGAAAATAAAGAGAAACAGGAAAAATGTGGAGGAAGATCCTACAGATTAAAAGCGACCTTAAGAGACATTTCTACCCATCTCAGTGTATGGAACTTATTTGGTTTTTGACTCAAATAATCAAACTGTTTTTAAAAACTTTTTTTTTTTTTTTACTGTTGCTTCCTGTTGCTTAATGGTTTTGAAGGGTTTTTTACACAATTGAAGAAACTTTATCACTAACTGGATATTTAACAATATAAGAAATATTTGATAGCAGCCAGGGCAAGATGGCGGAGGAGTACGGTCCCCAAGTCACCTGTTTCCATCAACTTACCTAGATAACTTTCAAAACATCCTGAAAACCTACAAATTCGGCCTTAGGTTTAAAGAGAGAACAGCTGGAATGGTACAGTGAGAAGAGTTTGCACTTCTATCAAGGTAGGAAGACTGAAATAAATGAATAAATGAATAAAGAAATAAATAAATAAACACACACACACACACACACACACACACACAAACAAGCATCCAGCGCGGTAGGGAGCCCCGAGGAGCCAGGCTAACAACGCGCGGCAAGGGCCTCCAGGACAGGAAAGCCCAGTCCCAGAGAAGTAGGAACTTTACCAATCTTTCCAGACAGAAAGGCACTCACAGGGAGCTCGGACAGGATCCCAGGAGGGACAGTGGAGCCCCCAGGGTCCCCCGGTCACTAACAGAGGAAGTGCGCCCATGGGGAGAGCGTGCCACACACCTCAGGCCGAGCTCCCTAAAGGGTTGGAGCGCACGCCCGGCGGGCCCCGGGAGCAGCTCAGGTAGTGGCAAAGGCAGCGCCTATGCGCGGAAGGGGCTGCGCAGGCCCACCAGCGTGATTCCAGTGGTGCAGGCCCACAAGGAGCCGGGCGACACAACCCAGGATCCGGCACTCCCCTTGGGACAGGCAGTGGCCAGGAAGACACAGGATAGCGAGGATGCTCCTGCCGCTGGGTAACCCGAGCGGTGCAGATCAGCTCCCCTCGCTCCTAGAACATCCAGGAGCTGCTGGAATTACTGATGGGGCTGACTCCAGGGCCGGAGAGCTGGCCGCCAGCACTGTTGTTGTTCCTCCTGATGTCACCTTTTCCCTGGGACTGAGCGGGGTCGCCAGGGAGCAGGGGCATCACAGGGCCAACAGCTCCCACTGAGCCATGCACCTGGCAGGGGTCGGGGCAGCTCCCCCAGGTGCACACACTGGGGGAGTGAGAATCAGCACAGCAGGCCCCTCCCCCAGAAGACCAGCTGGAAGGACAGGGGAAGAGCAACTTCTTAATCAAGCAGCACTGGAAAGCTCCAGGGGAAGTCGAGGGACTTGCAGTGAATAGAATCAGAGGATACCCCTCCTCGGTTTTTTTGAGGGGGTTGTTTATTTGTTACCCCCTTTTGTTCTTCTCTCTTTCCTTCCTTCTTCCAGTACAACTTGTTTTTAGCCACTCTGCATTGACTGAGCAAAATGACTAGAAGGAAGAACTCAGCACAAAAGAAAGAATGAGAAACACTACTCTCTCCCACAGAGTTACAGAATTCGGATTACAATTCGATGTCAGAAAGCCAATTCAGAAGCACAATTATAAAGATACTGATGGCTCTGGGGGAAAAAAAAAGCAAAAAGGAATCAAAAGACTTCATGACTGCAGAATTGAGATCTAATCATGCCAAATTAAAAATCAGTTAAATGAGATGCATTGCAAACTGGAGGTCCTAACCTCGAGGGATAATGAGTAGAAGAACAAATAAGTGACATAGTGACATAGAACACCAGTTGAGGGGAAGGAAGAAAGCTGAGGAGAAAAGAGAAAAACAATTAAAAATCATGAGGAAACGTTAAGGGAAAGAAATGAGAGCCTCAGAAGGAAAAATCTACATTTAATTGGGGTTCCAGAAGGCACTAAAAGGGACAGAGAAATGGAAAGTGTATTTGAACAAATCATAGCTGAGAACGTCCCTAACTTGGGGAGGGAAACAGGCATTCATCTCCAGGAGATAGATCCCCCCCCAAAAAATCAGTAAAAACCAATCAACACTCCGACCTTTCATATGAAACTTGCAAATTCCAAAGATAAAGAGAAGATCCCTAAAGCAGCAAGAGACAAGAAATCCCTAACCCTTATGGGGAGAAGGAATAGGTTAACAGCAGACCTCTCCACAGAGACCTGGAAGGCCAGAAAGGGCTGGAAGGATATATTCAGGGTCCTGAATGAGAACATGCATCCAAGAATACTCTATTCAGCAAGGCTCTCATTCAGAATAGAAGGAGAGATAATGGGCTTCCAAGATAGGCAGAAACTGAAAGAATATGTGACCACCAAACCAGCTCTGCAAGAAATATTAAGGGGGACACTGTAAAAGAAAGAGGAAGTCCAAGGGAACAATCCACAAAAACAGGGACAGAATAGGTATTATGATGACACTAAATTCATATCTTTCAATAGTAACTCTGTACGTGAATAGGAAAGTTTTCAGCTATAATTTGTTCAAACACCTATTCTGGCCCTCTGGCCCTTTCGGTGCCCTCGGGAACCCCAATTAAACATAGGTTTTTCTTCCTCAGGATGTCATTTATTGCCCCTAATCTGTCTTCATGGTCTTTTGTCTGTCTCTTTTTTTCCTCAGTTTCCCTCTTTGCCATCAACTTGTCTTCTATGTCACTTACTCGTTCTTCCACCTCATTAACCCTCGTCGTCAGGACTTCTGGTTTGGATTGCATCTCATTCAATTGATTTTGAATTAGCTTTCTGACATTGAATTGTAATCCAGATTTTGTAACTCTGTTGGAGAGAGGACTGTTTCTGATTCTTTCTTTTGAGGTGAGGTTTTCCTTCTCGTCATTTTGCTTAGTGCAGAGTTGCCAAAAACAAGTTGTATTCAGAAAAGGAGCAAAAGAGAGGAGAGAAAGAAGGAAAGAAAAAAGGAAAAAAGGAAGAAAAAAAGGAAAAAAGAGAAGAAAAAGCAAAGAAAAAGAGAAAGAAAAAGAAAGAAAGGGGAAAAATGTGGGTGGGGAAAGCAATCAGAAATAAAATAAAAAAAAGAACAACAACAAAAAAGAAAACAAAAAACAAAACAAAACAAAAACCCAAAAAAACAAAAAACCACGGGGGAGTATCTTCTGATTCTGTATACTTTAAAACCCTTGAATAAAAAAAAAAAAAAAAAAAAAAAAAAAAAAAACCTTGACTTCCCCTGAAACCTGCCTGGTGCAGGGCTCAGTGGGGGTTGTTTACCCCGTGAGGCCCCGGGAGGAACAACTGCAGGGGCGGCGGCCAGCTCTGCAGCCCTGGAGTCAGCTCCCACAGTTACTCCGGGGCTCTCCATCTGCAGGGCCTGGAGGCTCCAGGGCGAGCCGCTGATCTGCTCAGGTCGGGGCAGGAGTGTCCTTGCTGTCCTGGGCCATCCCGGCCTCTGCCTGTCCCAGAGGGAGGCCGGACCCTGGGCTGTGTCTCGGCGCCCTGTGCTCTGGAGCCTGCTCTGCTGCATTCGCGCTCCCGGCCGTGCAGCCCCCTCTCCGCAGAGCCGCCGCCCCAGCCCCTCGGAGCTGCTCCTGGAGCCGCGCAGCCCCCTCCGCGGAGCCTCTTCCTCCGCCCGAGCCCCCACGAGCTGCTCCCGCCCCGCAGCCCTCTCCGCGGAGCCTCTTCCTCCGCCCGAGCCCCCACGAGCTGCTCCCGCCCCGCAGCCCCCTCCGCGGAGCCTCTTCCTCCGCCCGAGCCCCTCCGAGCTGCTCCGGGTCCTGCCGTGCGCGCTGCAGCCCTTAGGGAGCTCGGGGCATCTCCTGGGGCGCAGGTGCCTGTTAGTGTCCCAGGGAGCCCGAGGGCATCCCCGCCCTCCTGGGTCCTGCTCCAGCTCCCTGCCGGCCCCTTTCCACCCGGGAAGGTTGGTGCAGCTCCTGCTCCTCCGGGACGGGGCTCTCCTGTCCTGGGGACACTCGCCCCGGCCTCAGCCCGGCTCCTCGCGGGGCCCCTCCCCCTTGGAGGCCTTTTGTGTCTTTATTTCTTTTTCCCAGTCTCCCTACCTTGATAGAAGCGCAAACTCTTCTCACTGTAGCATTCCAGCTGTTCTTTTTAAATCTCAGGCCGAATTCGTAGATTTTCAGGATGATCTGAAGGTTATCTAGATAATTTGGTGGGGACAGGTGACTTGGGGACCCTACTCTTCCACCATCTTGCCCCTCCTCTCCTAGTTGTGACCTCTTAAGACAAGTTTGGAAATATTCTGTCCTCTTCCACTCTTTCAAAGTGTTTGTGAAGATTTGTATTAATTAATTCTGCTTTGAATGTTTATAGAATTTACTGGTGATGCTGTCTGAATCTGGACTTTGAGGGTTATACCTTGAGATTTTTTAAATTATTGATTTAATCTCTTTACAAGTAATAGATGTATTCAGAATTTCTATCTATTCATGATTTTGTCTTTAAAATTTGTATGTTTCAGGTTCTTATCTCTCAGTTACAGTTATTAAGAGTAAGAATGTTTGGAAACCTGACTGGCTCAGTTGGGAGAACACTCAACTCAATCTCAGGGTGGGGCAATTCAAATCCTTTGTTGGGTGTGAACCTTACTTTGAAAAAAAAAAAAAAGAATTGGAGGCTTTTTGAAGGATATAGACTTTGGTTTTTCAGTAAGGAGGTCCAGATTCCTAAGATTCCTCCTAATTATGGGTCTTTTCACCCATAATGGTGACATTACATCTTAGTCTTTCCTACCCATATCAAGATGTCCTTTTCTCATTTGTAGTATAGCAGATAGGTGGTTTTCGGGTCTTTTCAAGGGAACAGTTCTTAGTAGTTATAGATTGAGAGTATCCATGGGAGAAAGGTAAGACAATTAGAATCACTTAAAATGTTAGTTTCTTCTTATTTTTCTTTCAAAGTACAGATGCCAGGTCATGCCTTCACTCCATTCACGTAGTTATAAATCCTACATCTTAGAGTGAAGAGTGAATGAAGGCCGGTTGTATATTTGTGATAAAACTACATTTAATTCTGTTAGTTCTTTCTCTCCTCATTTTATTTTCCACCTATTGAAAAACAACCACTCAAAAATTTTATAATATTTGTGGGCTTTCTTTATTTCTGTCGTTTTGGATATATTTTTAAATTGGAGTTTGATTTGCCAACATATAGCATAAAAATATATTTTATATTTTTAAATTTGATTTGCCAACATATAGCATAAAAAATATATTTTATATTTTTAAATTTCCACCTATTGAAAAACAACCACTCAAAAATTTTATAATATTTGTGGGCTTTCTTTATTTCTGTCTTTTTGGATATATTTTTAAATTGGAGTTTGATTTGCCAACATATAGCATAACACCCAGTGCTCATTCCATCAAATGCCTCCCCTCAGTGCCCATCACCCAGTCACCTCAAAAACCCAACCAACTCCCTTGCCACTAACCCCTCTTTATTTCCTGGACTTAGGAGTCTAATGTTCTGTCCCCTGACTGATATTTCCCACTCATTTTCTCTCCTTTCCGCTTTATTCCCTTTCTCTATTTTTTATATTCCCCAAATGAATGAGACCATATAATGTTTGTCCTTCCTCCATTGACTTACTTCACTCATCGTGATACCCTCCAGTTTCATGCACGTTGAAACAAATGGGGGGGGGGCGGGGCAAGATGGCAGAAGAGTGGGGTCCAAATCACCTGTCCCCACCAACTTACCTAGATAACTATCTTTTTAAAAAAGTATTTTATGTATTCATTCATGAGAAACACACACAGAGAAAGAGAGAGAGAGACAGAGACAGAGAAAGAGACAGAGACACAGGCAGAGAAGCAGGCTCCATGCAGGGAGCCTGACGTGTGACTCAAGCCTGGGTCTCCAGGATATGGCCCTGGGCTGAAGGCACCGCCAAACCACTGAGCCACTCAGGCTGCCCCCTAGATAACTTTCAAATCATCCTGAAAACCTACGAATTTGGTCTGAGATTTAAAGAGAGAACAGCTGGAATGCTACAGGGAGAAGAGTTTGTGCTTCTATCAAGTACAACTTGTTTTTGGCCACTGTGCACTGAACAAAAAGAATAGAAGGAAAAACTCACCACAAAAGAAAGAAGCAGAAGCAGTCCTCTCTCCCACAGAGTTAAAGAATTTGGATTACAATTCAATGTCAGAACGACAACTCAGAAGCACTATTATAAAGCTAATGGTGGCTCTGGAAAAAAGCATAAAGGATTCAAGAGACTTCATGACTGCAGAATTTAAACTAATAAGGCTGAAATTAAAAATCAATTAAATAAGATGCATTCCAAACTGGAGGTTCTAAGCACGAGAAGTGAGTGACATAGAAGACAAGTTGATGGCAAGGAAGGAAGCTGAGGAAAAAAGAAAAAAACAAGTAAAAGATCATGAGGGCCTCAGTGTCCATGGAAGGATGAATGGATAAAGAAGATGTGGTTTATGTATACATTGGAATATTACTCAGCCATTATAAATGACAAATATGCACCATTTGCTTTGACGTGGATGGAACTGGAGGGTATTATGCTGAGTGAAGTAAGTCAATTGGATAAGGACAAACATTATATGTCTCATTCATTTGGGGAATTATAAAAAATAGTTGAAGAGAATAAAGGGGAAAGGAGAAAAAAATGAGTGGGAAATATCAGAAAGGGAGACAGAACATGAAAGACTCCTAACTCTGGGAAACAAACTAGGGGTGGTAGAAATGTAGGTGGGCAGGGTGTGAGGATGACTGGATGACGGGCACTGAGGGGGGTGCTGATGGGATGAGCACTGGGTGTTATTCTATATGTTGACAAGTTGAACACCAATAAAAAATATATATATATATATATAGAGAGAGAGAGAGAGAGTTGACTACATAAAGAAACAGGGATTCCTGGGTGGCTTGGAAGTTTAGTGCCTGCCTCCCGCCCTGGGTGTGATCCTGGAGTCCTGGGATTGAGTCCCACATCGGGCTCCCTGCATGGAGCCTGCTTCTCCCTCTGTCTGTATCTCTGCACCCCATGCCCCCCGTCTCTCCGTCCCCCAGTCTTTCATGAATAAATAAATAAAGTCTTAAAAAATTAAAAAAGAAAATAAAATAGATGTATATACCAAGACGGTGTTGGTGATATATATGTTGAAGTATGGTACAACACAGAGGGAGGAGCACTTTCTTTTTGTTCTCTATCCTCTTTATCCTGTAGGATTTTATTTCTAATTTTACTTTTTAATATAATAAGCCTGATTTATTTTTATTAACAAAAATAGATAATTTTTTTTCCAATCTCACATTCCAAGTTTGTATAAATGATTGTATTGTTTTGTAAGTGCAAAATTTCTGCCTTGTTTTCACATTTCAGTAGAGGAACTCCAATTCATATTTGAGATATGTTTATAGAGCCCAAAATCCAACTTGGTCATGTGACTTCATCATTTTTGTAAGAAAAAGTTGTTGAAACCACAATAGTGGGTAGAGACTTTTTTTTTTAAATTTATTTTTCATTGGTGTTCAATTTGCCAACATATAGAAAACACCCAGTCTTATCCCATCAAGTGCATAGTGGGTAGAGATTAACATGCAAGGGATGTCTAATAAATTTTCAAAATCTAATTGAAATTTCATAATCTTTTAAAGTAAAACTATATGATAATAACTGTATGTTGAAACAGGTTAAACATTTCAGATTAATTTTATAAGTTAAAAACAGGTCAAAAGGCAGGAAATGAAAACTTGAAGTGAGCAAAGAAAATCTCAGTAGAAAAGTGTTCAATGACCATTCTTCCAGAGTGAATGTTGTTAAGATTTTTGGTAGAGGATATATCTTGATAGAACATGTGCCCAAAATAGGAGATACCAAAAAATGAGGAAGAATACATTTATCGTAATGCATGAGTTATGCTACAGTTATTACCCTACAGTCCTGTGAATGGAGACTTGGGACCAGAGAAATGGCCTCTATTGGGCATGTCCTCATTGTGTTGGCTCAGGAAGAGGATGTTGCTCTGACCTGGACCCACTTACTTGGGTCGTGCCATTTTTGCTCATTGCTTAATATCTGCTTTGGAGTTCTATTTGTATCCATCCAAATGACATTCTTCCCAGTAGGGTGATATCTGTCTTGTGCTAGAAACCTATCAGGTCAACTCACCAGATGAAACTCAAAATATTTAGGGTGCTCATAAGAAAGTTGTGTGGGGACAAATTTATATGAATCTCCATATAAGATTCTGTATCTAATTTTGTATTCTTGCTCCAACCAAATTGTATAATCCTCAGATCCAGGTAATGAGAACAGTAGCCACTACCTGTTGAGTGCTCATTTTGTGTTCTATACTAGTCTGCACTGGATTTCGTTTTACAGTCACACTACTCCTGAGACAGACACTACTTTTCTCACTTTGGAAAGTAGCTGCCATGGATTTGTTTCTGGAATGTGGTATTACCAGGGCACTGTACTTAATATTAATAATTAACTACTAAAATGTTTAAGTGATTTCATATCTTAAATACACTTAAAACATAGCTCAAAATCACAAGGAATCCCAGTATTGTTTACATTTGCCCAATAGGCATGACCTCCTATCTACATGTAACCCAAGTTCTTGACATCCAGGCCATGTTCTCTGATGAGTTCTCCAAAACAGGCAAGATGTTTCTATGTAGCATCAGCCATTTTCAATGTGAAGGACAAAACTCAAGAACAGTGAGCCAGGATCCTGCAGGCCTTGGTTTCAGAAGGTAGGCATGGCTGCCCCCACTGAGGGATGGGGGATGGGCTTAACGCCTAAAGCTGAGTTCTTTGCCTACTGTGCCTCCAGGTCAGCAGACCATAGGGGACAAACTCCAAATCTTGAAAAGAATGGAAGAATTGTCTACCAGAAAACCTGAACCACACTGAAATCATTTCCACACTGAATCATTTCCTGGTCTTAACTGTCTTTTCCTTTATTCAGTTCTGATTGAATTAGATTCAATTAGATTCAAGATTGTTTATCATCAGACAGTATAGCACTAATCATGGGCTTTGGGATTGAGCCAAGATTTTATGCCTTTGATTCTTTTTTTTTTTTTTTATTCCTTTGATTCTTAAATGAAAAACATTCCTGACTTAATAGGCCCAAGTCAGACATTCCCCTGGTAAGTTAGGCCTTTCAAAAACTTAATGCATTGTCAGTGTTCTATTTTGTTTTGTTTTAAGTAGTTGTATGATCACTAATATAAATTTGTTTGCTGAAGATCACATTAAATGATGCAAAATAATTCTGACCAGAACAATAAAACCTATCCGCTGGTGTCCAGAACTGAGTCAGATGTCATTACTTGTTTTTTTCCTACTAGAATAACAGGAATTAAAATGTAGTGAGATGAAACATATTTGAAGGAGAACATCACCAAATCTCACTTTATATGTGTAATTTTTACTTATGGTAGGCTTCTAATTTTGAGTTTTTCTTGATATAATACAGATGGATTTAATGTGCATGAATGAAACAGCGATTTGGGAAACTTACAAGTTCCTCTAAACTGGAGGTGATGAAACAAATTTCCTTCCTGGTAATTCAGTATCTTCTTAGGACATTATGTATACATTTTGTGCAGTGATGTTTGCACCTGCAATGTTGTAATGTTTATGGGTTACTTACTTTGAATATTTAACACTTTAAAAACTTCTTTAAAATTCATGTATTTCTATATACACTTAAAGCATATTCTACATCTCTCAAAGTAGCTGCTGTTTTAATAAAAGTATGGCAAATGGCATATTTTAATATTTGAAAAATGTGAAAAGTGGAACAAATCAGTGAACTTTCTTCCTTCAGAATGAAAGACATATTCAAGTTGAGTGTGGTTTTGTGAACTCTTTGATTCCTCCTCTTCACTATTCTTTTGGAATAGGACTGTAGTATCCTTGTAACAGGCAGGAATTTGTGTATTTCATATTAGTTGTGTGTGTTCAATGTACTATTTAGCACAATCAAAGCCTATAAAGTGGGATAGAAGAATGATCCTTGGCAGGAGAGTCATTGCATCTGAATTTGAGCAATATAATGTGTTGTTTGACCAATAATAAGTTATGTAATCACTTTGCACATCCTCAAACAACAGGAAGCTAGCAGAATTGCATTATATGGAAGTTCTTTGCCCCTAATAAAAATCTTTACTGCTACAGTAGCAAAGAGTGGTGTTACTTACTGTTATTTTCATGTTTATTACTTATCTTTGAATTTTAAAGGAAAAAAATTCAAATTTCTTAGCCCATAAAAGAGGTTGATATGCAACAAAAGGAAAAAAAGATGTAAATTGAACTTGATCAAAATTATTATTTTTTTGCATTAAGAGATGTCATCAACAGGGTGAAAGAAAAACAGCACATAGAATGGGAGAAAATATTTGCATTGCATATATCTGATGACAGATTGTAATCCAGAATTTTGATTGAGTTAAAGATCCGTAACTCCACAACAAAGCCCAAATAATCTGATTAGAACATGAGCAAAAGACTTAAGTGGCATTTCCCCCAAATGATATACAAATGGTCAATAATCATGTGAAAAGATGGTCAGCATTGCTAACATTAAGGAAATGCAAATCTAGACCACAATGGGCTACAAAATTCCCTGCTAGTGTAAATACAAAATTCTGTAGCCTCTGTGTAAAAGGTTTGGTTATTCGTCAGGGAATTAAACCCAGAATTGCCACATAGTACAGCAATTCCACTTCTGGTATAGGCATTCCAAGTAAATGAAGAAAAGAGAGCAAACATTTAAAGAGATTTGTATGCTCTTCTTTTTTTGAAGCCCTTCTTGAAGCTAAAGGACAGTACTGTTCAAAGCCACTAGAGGTAAGAGGAGGTATTTTAAATTCGGTTGATTAAAATGAAAGAAAATGAACAATCCAATTATTCAGTTGCATCAGGCACATTTCAAATGTTGTTAGCAATACATTCAATTGGCTGATTAACAGATGAAAAATATGATCTATTAATACAATGAAATATTACTATTCTATCAAAAGACATAAAACATTGCTATATGTATGACTGAATTGAACATTGAAAATTATATGCTAGGGACGCAAATGGCTTAGTAGCTGAGTGCCTGCCTTTGGCTCAGGTTGTGATCCCCTGGTCTTGGAATTGAGTCTCGGAGGGACTCTCCCTATGTCTCTACCTCTCTCTCTCTCTCTCATGAATAAATAAATAAAATATTTAAAAAAGTACTATGCTATGTAAAGGAAGCCAGACACAAAATACCACATTATATGAATCCATTTGTATGAAATATCCATAATAGGCAAATTTATAGAGACAGAAATTAGATGGGTGACCTTAAGGCTGGAGGAAGAGAGAATGGGGAGTGACTATTGGATATGGGGCTGCTGATGGGGCAATGAGAATGCTCTGGAATTATTGGTGATTGCTTTCACGACTTCAGGAATATAAAGAATGCCACTCAATCCACCAACTTTATGTCATGTGAATGATATCTCAATAAAAATATGAAATAACATTATTTCAACATTGTAGGTAACTGTTAAATATGTCTTTTCTGTCTAAATATCCTTTTAACTTACATAAATACTGTAAAATTGTTTATTAAAAGAAAACATTTCTACATGTGTCTAGTGGCTATTGTATTTGACAGAAGAGATATAGAACTCTTCCATCACCTCAGTAAGTTCTACGGTGCAGCACTCCTCAGTATGGAAAACAGTATTTTACAAATTATAATTTCTCAGAATATCATCTGGGCTTCTGTTCACAGTTCTTATCACTACCAAGCATATACATTTGTTTAAATGACACTTTTGAAATCATCTATAAGGCTTGTTTCAACTCTAATAACATTCTTCTGGAAATGTCTGTGGAAGGAAATTGTTTTTTCCCACCATTTATTTCTTCAACTATTCTGATTTTTAAAATTTGGCTTGGGATCCTTTGGTATTTCATTTGTGAGGTATTGCTAGAGGAAACTAATTTCCTTCTGGTAAAGGACACTTACACTGTATTTAAATGAGACCAGTTAACATTCTAATGATTTAAATGTCTGTTTCCTTTTGTTCCAAGGGATGGTTAGGAGATTATTTCTAAGGCTTTGGCTGCATTCTGGTTCTTTCAAGCCATGACAAGGCACATTATCATTTCTATTAAAATGTCATGATTTTATCTACAGCCAGCTCTAGTAGGATAAAAGAACACTGAATTGCCATCTCTTTAGGCCTCAATACTTGCAAATATTTCAAAGTTAATATTGACTTCATTGTAATTTATTGACTTTTGAAGATACAAAATTACAGTATTTTAGAAATAACTCCATTATAAGGAAACATCTTTTAAGTACTTTTTTTTTTTCCTAATGTTTCTTTTACTAATCTCTACACCCACTGTGGAATTCAAACTCATAACCCTGAGATCAGGGTCACATGCTCTCCCAACTAATCTGACCAGCCACACATGTTAAAGTACTTTTGAAACCTAACTCTGAAAAGACATGCAGGAATCTTAAATGCAAAAGAAACAAACCTGAGAAAACTACATACTATATGATTCCACATACATTACATCCTAGAAAAGGCAAAACTATGCATAAAGTCAAATAATTAGTGGTTATAGTTGTTAGGGGACCCTACATCAGCTCCAGGCTTGGGGGAGGGGGTGCTGGAGGTTTTCCCTCTCCTCCTTCCCCCTGACCTATCTCTCTCATAAGTAAATAAATAAAATTTGTTTTAAAAATCTATAACATAACTGAATATGCAATTATTTTTCTCATTCAATTTAATAACATGTCAGGTATGATATAGATACTGACTGATTTTTCTTTTCTTTCTTTTACTGTAACTTTTTATATATTTCAATAATATTAAGGAATTCCAGTGATGTGAAATATACCTGTGGATATCTTTCTCAGTAATGGATTTTTAAAAAAGATTTTATTTATTTATTCATGAGAGACACACAGGAGAGGCTCTCCTTACCCAGAGAGCTCTCCTTAGCCCAGTGTGGAACTCGATCCTGGAGCCTGGGATTGAACCTAAGCCAAAGGCAGATGCTCCACTGCTGAGCCATTCAGGTGCCCCCACCTCCCCACTTTTTTTTTTTTTTTTAGATTTTTCCAGTAATAGATTTAAGAAATTATGTTATATTATTGGCAAAAATCATTCATATTTTCATTGGAAAATTGGATTTTACATTTTAAAAGTTATGTAAATATAATCAAAGGGTGAAAGAAGCAGTAACTAACATATTGAATGAGGTCTGTGTTCCAGGCCTTGCTAAAAAAGTCCTATATATGTGTTACTTAATTTAATACCAGCAACTCTGTTGGGTTGCTGTCATTTCTGTTAAAAGGATACGTTTGGGTATCCTTCTTCTGCTTGGTTAGATCTTAATATTTCTTAATATTTATTTCACTGGTGCTTTGAAGTTCTTATCCTCTTCATTAGATTATAGATTTTTACCTAGTATCTAATCTATCCTTACAGATTCTATTCAAAATGTAATTGCTTTCTAATTTCCTTCTCAAATTATTCATTTCTGCTGTATAGAATTGCCAAGTGAGTTTTGTCTGTTGGTTCTGTATTTTGCTGAATTAGCTCAACCAGCTTTCTTGTGCTTTCCCCGCCCCTGTATATATAGGATCATGCCTTAGTTTCTAATTTTAATCTTTTCTTTCTTTGTCTTGTCTAATAGCTCTGGCACAGTCTTCCAGTACAATGTTGAATAGCAGTAATAAAACTTGGCATTCTTATTTTACTTCTGATATTAGGAAGGAAGCATTCTTTTCACCACTGAATATAATGTTAACTGTGAGCTTATACCTGCATCACGTTGTTTTTCCCTATATCCTGCTGAGGGATTTTCCCTCTATTCCTACTTTACTGAGAGTTTTTTTGTTTGTTTGTTTGTTTGCTTTGGTTTGTTTTTTTGTTTGTCTTTAATCAGGATATGGTGTTGGATTTTGTCAAGTGATTTTCTGCCTCAGTTAACATCATTTTTTTTCTTTCATTCTATTAATGTGATATATTACATTGATTAATTTGCTTGTGATGAATCCCCTTTGCATTCCTGAGATAAATTCCACCTAGTCATAGGGAATAACCCTGTTAATAGGCAATTGGAATTGATTTGTTAATATTCTGTCACAAATTTTTGCATATGTATTTATGAGATATTATTCTGTAATTTCTTTCTTTTGATGTCTTTATCTGGCTTTGGTATCAAACTAATGCTTGTCTCATTGGATGAGTTAGAAGTTTTTCCTTCCTCTTCAATTTTTTTTGGGAAAAAGTTTGATAATGACTGGAATTATTTTTATTTAATTAATTAATTAACTTATTTATGATAGACAGAGAGAGAGAGAGAGGCAGAGACACAGGCAGAGGGAGAAGCAGGCTCCATGCCGGGACCCTGACACGGGACTCGATCTCAGGACTCCAGGACCACACCCTGGGCCAAAGGCAGGCGCCAAACTGCTGAGCCACCCAGGGATCCCCTGGTAATTATTTTTAAATGGTTGGCAGAATTCGCCTAAATCTACCTAGTCCAGAACTAGGGAAATTTTTTATTGTTATTTTTTGGTTGTTTGTCCTGCTATTGGTCTGTTCTGGTTTTCTATTTCTTCACAGTTTAGTTTTGACAGGTTATATGTTTCTTTGATTTTTTCATCTCTTCTAGGTTTTTAAATTTGTGGCATGTATAGTATTTACCTGTAATCTTTTGTAAGTTTGGTAGTAATGTTATTAGTGTTATTAGTAATAGTGTTATTAGTGTTATTAGTAATTAGTGTTATTAGTAATGTTATTAGCTTTTGAGAAAATTAAATTTTTTCTTTACAGAATGGCAATTGATTAATTTTATAAATTTGTTTATTTGTTTTGCCAGATATGTAAGTAATAAATATTGTGAGCACACAAAATTTCCAAGGCTCTGAAAACCTGTGCCATCATACATCTTATACATAATATATATAACATGTGTGCTTCATTCATTCATTCATTCATTCATTCATTCATTCATTCATTGTTATTTATTGAGTGTGTCTACTCAGGTGTCATGAACCATTCTCAAGCACTAGGAAGTATTAGGGAGTTCTGGTCCTGATCATGTCTGCTGACTTATGAAGCTTATGTTCTAACCTTCCCCCTTTCTATTTGGATTTCATTTTTCTAGAGATAATACTAATAATCCCTTGCATAGTTTATTTACTGTTCTAAGTGCTATGTCTTGAATGACTCTTGTCTGAGTGGAATTTTGGAGCCCTCCAAAAATCTCCCTGTCCCCAGAAAAGAAAGCATTTCCTTTTGTCTATTTTTCTGAAACATATATTGTAAATATTTATTATCATTAATATCATCCTTGGGAAGCTGAGTCTGTACTGACTGATTTGCAAACAGAAGTTCAACTGTGATCAGTAATTATACTGAGTCATATGAGAATACAAACAATTTGCATTTAAAAAATCCAAGTTAAAAGCTCAAAGGAGAGACAGGCATTTATTCCCTTTTGACTGAGATATCCCGCTCCACACCTCATGTCCCCTTGGACCTCAGTCCCCAGGCTGGTAGTCCCTGCCTATTGAGTTGACCACTGCTCCTGTTCTGGTTACAGTTGTGCAGTGTGTTCCAGCACTGTTGACAGATGTGCCTTGGTTGTGTGTCTCTAGGTTTGGTGCTGAGGGAATGATCACTGGTACCTTTGCACTGCTCCAGTGCTATGACCCATTTGGTAGTTGGACCATCCACTTCTCTAATCCAGTGGGAACTATTCTTGAGGTGGGTCTGTGATGGATGTCACTATCCATCTGACACTGCAGTCGTTGGGCATCCTCCTGATCACGCTCATTGACAACTAGATCATATTCAACATCGACCTGGAGCTTGTAGCACCCACAGTGACATGTGTATATTGAAGTATTTCTGTGTTTGAAAGTTCTTATGTTTAGGTTCAATTCTTTGGTAGAAGGGCTGCTTATAGAACTGGAAAAGCTGTTACAGTTGCATTTAAGATTTATTGCAGTAAAAGGATACAGGTTAAATTCAAAAAAAGGAAATGATACATGGATCAGGAACCAGAAGACACCAGGGCAAACTTCTAGTTATCTCATTAAAGTCATATAGATAGCACTTAATTCTTTAGCCCTGATGTGTGATGTCTCTAACCAGAAGTTTCTAGTAGGGAAATTTGCCTGAGACTTTCAGTTCTGAATTTATATGGAGGGTTAACCATATGGACATGGGTGATGAACATAACACATTTTAATCTCCAGCCCCTGTAAAGATCAGATTGATATCAATGTCCTTGCCACAAACTGCATTGTTAGTGCAGACTATGTGTGGCCCAAGGCCATGAGTAAAAAAAACACACTCTTGTCAGATATTTAAAGCTTTTCTACAAGCAGCTGGTCAGAGACAAAACTTTCTTTGCAATATCCCATGATTGAGACAACCCAGACTTCTTAAGGCAATCCTGTGTAAATTGTACATGTGATTCTTAGTTGCACAATCTAAATTAAGAACTGTTCATATAGATATGCTATAATTCAATCCAGATGTTTTGTATTCGATGGTAAGCAATCATCGGTTTATTTTTAACTGTTTGTTATTTACTAATACAGCAGTGTACTTTTAATGGGTAAGTATTTGTCCTCTTTCCTACTTTCTGGGATAAATTCTTAAAAGTTGGATTTTAGAGTGAAAGGATAGGCACGGTTTTTGAGGTGGCGTAACTAAGGTTAGCCAAAACCATGTGAAAATAGGGAGGCAGCCATTATAATAGAGAAAGCATGGTGCCAGGTGTGAAGAGGGCTGGGCTCAAGACAAGACTGTAATTGTCCAGAGAGCAGGACTTGGATCACGTCAATTCACTTCCTTTGATCCTGTTTCCTTCTCTTGGAAAATGAGCTGTGTTATGAACCCACTTTGAAACAATGGTACAAACATTACTTAGTCTTTCAGTCTTTTTAGGCAGTTGCATAAAAGGAGAGCACATCTCCTTGATTGCATTGTGGACTTGTGTAATTAAAGGCTCCACTTTATGAAAGGTAGGGCAGTCACTTACCCAGAGTTTCAGTGCCCATATCTGTATAATAGATTGCTAGCATTAACTGAAGAGATAAACTGTAGAATCATATCACACTGTCATTACTTGTAAAATGGATAACTACATGCATGCATTTTCTTTCCCTCCAGTCCTACCCAGCCATCCAACCCTATGTAAAATCCTTTACGAAAAGCCTTTAGTGATGGATTAATTGAGATTTGCTTCAAGGTCTTGAAGAGGCTGTCACCATCTTCTTGTAATAGAGAAGAAAAATCTAGATATCAGTCTGAACCTAGTTACTTTTAGGCCTAAAGAAGGCTTAGCCCACGCATTTTCCATGGTTGTGTTTCTAAAACCAATTACTCCAAAACCAATTTCACTCTCTAATCTTTAGTTTTAGGGAAAGTTTACAGTAATGTTCTTTTTATAGAAGAAAGGCACAGACATTGGTATGAAGTATGGCTTCCAAGCTGAATTACCATGGAAATTAATACTTAGTGTGAGGAATACCAGGAATTATTAGCAGATCTCTGGCAAAGGTGTCCAGTGTGATAGTATATTTAGAGCTCAAGGAGGGCATGCCAAATTTCTGAGAGGAGGAAGATTTTGTTATTTTGTGCTTTCCAAAAGTGCAGTCTTTGGGTGTCTATATGTGGGCATATCAGAGTTCTGTCTTCCTAACTGCTGTGTCCTTATACAGCAAATACAAGGTTGTCATTCTTTTTCCTTTACTATCCATCCTTTGTTATCTAGGTTTAGAATAAAGGGGGTATTTCAAAGAAGAATCAAGTGCTTCTCAAGATAGGCATGAATTTCTAGATAACACTTAATAGATTGTTGGTTTGGAAACCTCCTCAGAAATCTACATTTACATGGTTTACTATCATTTAATTAGGAGGAGTTAGTTGTGGAATTTCTATAAATGAAGCGTAAGTAAGGTAGTTCTCTTCATGAGATGCTGCTCTTACAAGGAGTAAGTGCAGATTGCCTATAATTAATTAGTATATTACTGTTGATGATCTTGTGTAGGAATGGAAATTCCTGCTGCTTACTTGATTAAATGAGTGTAAACATTGGAGACAACATGCATATCTCCTTTATGTAGGGATTTTATTTTTAGTCTGATTGGATCAAATTTACAGACAGGCAGTTTTAAGTGTTAATGAAGACATAGAGTAATTGAAATACACTACTAGTGGGAATGTAAAATGGTGCACCCGATTTGGAAAATCAGGCAATTTATTAAAAGGATAAACAGAGTTATTATATAATGTAGTAATGTTACTTCTAGACATGCACCTAAGAAAAATGAAAACATAAACATAATTGATCATTGAACGACACAGTGGTTAGGAGTGACAGTCCCCTGGGTAATCAAATATCTGTGGAATCTTTTAATTCCAGGGTTGATCAGAAACCCTATCACAACCATAAGTATTAATTACTGCATGTTTTGTAGGTTTTGTGTGTTGCATACCACATTCTTAAAATAAAGTAAGCTAGTTAGGGCAGCCTAGAGTGGTTTAGCGCCACCTTCAGCCTAGATATGATCCTGGAGACCCAAGATTGAGTCCCACATCAGGGGCTCCCTGCATGGAGCCTGTTTTTCCCTCTGCCTGTGTCTCTGCTTCTTTTTTTATTTTCTTAATAAATTTATTTTTTATTGGTGTTCAATTTACCAACAGACAGAATACACCCAGTGCTCATCCCGTCAAGTGTCCCCTCAGTGCCCGTCACCCATTCACCCCCACCCCCCCGTCCTCCTCCCCTTCCACCACCCCTAGTTCATTTCCCAGAGTTAGGAGTCTTTATGTTCTGTCTCCCTTCCTGATATTTCCCAACATTTCTTTTCCCTTCCTTTATATTCCCTCTCACTATTATTTATATTCTCCAAACGAATGAGAACATACACTGTTTGTCCTTCTCCGATTGACTTACTTCACTCAGTATAATACCCTCCAGTTCCATCCACGTTGAAGCAAGTGGTGGGTATTTGTCGTTTCTAATGGCTGAGTAATATTCCATTGTATACATAAACCACCTTCTTTATCCATTCATCTTTCGATGGACACCGAGGCTCCTTCCACAGTTTGGCTATTGTGGACATGGCTGCTAGAAACATAGGGGTGCAGGTGTCCCTGCGTTTCATTGCTTCTGAATCTTTGGGGCAAATCCCCAACAGTGCAATTGCTGGGTCGTAAGGCAGGTCTATTTTTACTTCTTTGAGGAACTTCCACACAGTTTTCCAGAGTGGCTGCACCAGTTCACATTCCACCAACAGTGCAAGAAGGTTCCCCTTTCTCCACAGGCTCTCCAACATTTGTGGTTTCCTGCCTTGTTAATTTTCCTCATTCTCACTGTGTGAGGTGGTATCTCATTGTGGTTTTGATTTGTATTTCCCTGATGGCAAGTGATGCAGAGCATATTCTCATGTGCATGTTGGCCATGTCTATGTCTTCCTATGTGAGATTTCTCTTCATGTCTTTTGCCCATTTCATGATTGGATTGTTTGCTTCTTTGGTGTTGAGTTTAAGAAGTTCTTTACAGATCTGGGAAACTAGCCCTTTCTCTGATACGTCATTTGCAAATATCCTCTCCCATTGTGTAGGTTGTCTTTTCGTTTTGTTGACTGTATCCTTTGCTGTGAAAAAGCTTCTTATCATGATGAAGTCCCAATAGTGCATTTTTGCTTTTTTTCCTTTGCCTTTGTGGATGTATCTTGGAAGAAGTTACTGTGGCCAAGTTCAAAAAGGGTGTTGCCTGTGTTCTCCTCTAGGATTTTGATGGAATCTTGTCTCACATTTAGATCTTTCATCCACTCTGAGTTCATCTTTGTGTATGGTGCAAGAGAGTGGTGTAGTTTCATTCTTCTGCATGTGGATGTCCAATTTTCCCAGCACCATTTAATGAAGAGACTGTCTTTCTTCCAGTGGATAGTCTTTCCTCCTTTATCGAATATTAGTTGACCATAAAGTTGAGGGTCCACTTCTGGGTTCTCTATTCTGTTCCATTGATCTATGTGTCTGTTTTTGTGCCAGTACCACACTGTCTTGATGACCACAGCTTTGTGGTACAACCTGAAATCTGGCATGGTGATGCCCCCAGATATGGTTTTCTTTTCTAAAATTCCTCTGGCTATTCGGGGTCTTCTCTGATTCCACACAAATCTTAAAAAATAATTTGTTCTAACTCTCTGAAGGAAGTCCATGGTATTTTGATACGGATTGCATTAAACGTGTCATTTGCCCTGGGTAACATTGACATTTTCACAATATTAATTCTGCCAATCCAGGAGCATGGAATATTTTTCCATCTCTTTCTGTCTTCCTCAATTTCTTTCAGAAGTGTTTTATAGTTTTTAGGGTATAGATCCTTTACCTCTTTGGTTAGGTTTATTCCTAGGTATCTTATGCTTTTGGGTGCAATTGTCAATCGGATTGACTCTTAATTTCTCTTTCTTCAGTCTCATTGTTAGTGTGTAGAAATGCCACTGATTTCCGGGCATTGATTTTGTATCCTGCCACGCTACCATATTGCTGTATGAGTTCTAGCAATCTTGGGGTGGAGGCTTTTGGGTTTTCTATGTAGAATATCATGTCATCGGCGAAGAGGGAGAGTTTGACTTCTTCTTTGCCAATTTGGATGCCTTTAATGTCTTTTTGTTGTCTGATTGCTGAGGCGAGGACTTCCAGTACTCTGTTGAATAGCAGTGGTGAGAGTGGACATCCCCGTCTTGTTCCTGATCTTAGGGGAAAGGCTCCCAGTGCTTCCCCATTGAGAATGATATTTGCTGTGGGCTTTTCATAGATGGCTTTTAAGATGTCGAGGGATGTTCCCTATATCCCTATGTTCTGAGGAGTTTCGATCAGGAATGGATGCTGTATTTTGTCAAATGCTTTCTCAGCATCTAATGCGAGGATCCTATGGTTCTTGGTTTTTCTCTTGCTGATATGATGAATCACATTGATTGTTTTATGTGTGTTGAACCAGCCTTGTGTCCCGGGGATAAATCCTACTTGGTCATGGTGAATAATTTTCTTAATGTGTTGTTGGATCCTATTGGCTAGTATCTTGTTGAGAATTTTTGCATCCATGTTCATCAGGGATATTGGTCTGTAAGTCTCCTTTTTGGTGGGGTCTTTGTCTGGTTTCGGAATTAAGGTGATGCTGGCCTCATGGAACGAATTTGGAAGTACTCCATCTCTTTCTATCTTTCCAAACAGCTTTAGTAGAATAGGTATGGTTTCTTCTTTAAAGGTTTGATAGAGTTCCCCTGGGAAGCCATCTGACTCTGGACTTTTGTGTCTTGGGAGGTTTTTGATGACTGCTTCAATTTCCTCCCTGGTTATTGGCCTGTTCAGGTTTTCTATTTCTTCCTGTTCCAGTTTTGGTTGTTTGTGGCTTTCCAGGAATGCGTCCATTTCTTCTAGATTGCCTAATTTATTGGCTTATAGCTGTTCATTGTGTCTCTGTTTCTCTCTCTCTCTCCCTCTGTGTGTCCCTCATGAATAAATAAATAAAATCTTTAAAAGAAATAAAATACTAAAAATAAAGTAAGCTAGTTATAAGAAAATGAATTTTCAGTACTGTACTTATTTATCAAAAAAACCCCACATATAAATAAACCTGCACGGATCATACTTGTGTTGTTCAGTGGCCAACTGTACACATAAAAATTAGTGTGCGGATTTTCATAGCAGTACATTCATGATAACAGATGGAAACAATCCACATAGCAATTGACAGATGAATAGAAGATGAAAATGTGATCCATAGAAATAATATTATTTGGTTATGCAAAACGATGAGGTATTGGTACTTGGTGCAATGTGGTTGAATCTCAAAAACATCATACTACTTAAAAAGCCAATCACAGAAGACTATATGTCTTTTGATATGATATGAAATAGCCAGAATGAGCAAATCTATAGAGAAGCAGGAAGTAAATTCTTGATTGTCTTTGCCTAGTATGGAGGGGATAGGAATATTGGCAGGGTTTCCTTCTGGACTGATTAAATGTTTTAAAATTGGATGTAGTGACAACTCTGGAATATAATAAAATCATTGAATTATGCTCTTGAGTTGTTTCATTGGTTTCATTAATCTGTTCTATTTTTTAAAAATTTCTTTATCATTTATTTATGCCTTAATCAATTATTTCCTTCCTTTAGGTTTGTATGTAATATCATATAGCACCTTATATTAAGTTGACAGTCATTTAAGCTTGAACGCACTCCTTACTCCTCTACTATCCACATTTTAGATATATGGTATCATATTTTATATCCCTTTATTTTGTGAATCCCTTGACTGATTTTTACAGATCTACTTATTTATACTGCTATAGTGTTTCCTACTTTTCTTGCTCTCATTGTTCTTCCTTTACACTCGAAGAATCCCCTTTAACATTTCTTGTAGGGGTAAGTTAGTAATAATGAACTCCCTTAGTATTAATTTGTCTAGGAAACTGTCTCTCTCTTCTCTTCTGAAGGAGAGCCTTGCTGGATACAGTACTCTTAGCTGCTAATTTTTTTTTTCTTTTCAGCATGTTGAATATATCATGACATTCTCTTCTAGCGTGCATTAGTTCCAGTTACAAATTCAGCTCATAGCCTTATGGGGTTTCCTTTATATGTAACTGTCTTACTTTCTCTTGCTGCTTTAAAACTTCTCCTTTGATCACTTATGTCATTTTAATTACTAATGTGTTGTGGTATGGACCTCTTTTAGTTGCTTTTCTTGGCGGAATCTCTGTGCTCCCTGGATCTAAATTTCTATTCCTTCCCCAGATTAGGGAGATTTTCAACTTTTATTTCTTCATATAAATTTTCTGCCCCCTTCCATGATACAGATATTATTACACTTGATGGAGTCACTGTTTTCCCTAACTCTGTTCTCACTTTGCATAATGTTTTTCTTCCTTATCTGCTCACTCTGATTACTTTCCATTACAGTGTCTGCCAGGTCACTAATTTGCTACTATATCCTGCTATTTATTCCATCTAGTATATTTTTAATTTCTTTTTTGTGTGTTCTTCATCTCTGATTTTCTTTATCCTACTGTTGAGGTATCTGACTGAGATCCTCTTCTTTGTTCTGAAGTTCAGTGAGTATCTTTATGATCATTGCTTTACATTTTCTATCAGGTATATTACCTGTATTGGTTTATTTAGGTCTTGTGCTGTTATTTTGTCCTCCGCTTTCATTTTCCTCTATCTTGTCATTGTGTCTAACTCTCTGTGCCTGTTTCTCTGTATTGAGATGGTCTGGTACTGTGTTTGAAGGTAAGAACTTATGAAGAAGAGGTTCTGTTGTGTCCTGCGGTACAGTGTTCCCTGTTCCTCAGGACCTGGTGCTACCTCTGGGAGTGTCTCCTATCTGTGCTGTGTGTGCCCTGTTGTTGAGTCCTGGCTGCTTTTTCCTTCAGTCTAGTTATTTGCCTGTTACGGAAAATGTTTTGTCCCTAGCTGGGGTGAGGCATGTACTTTTAACAAGTTGCATAGCAGTTGGCTTGTGAAATGAGACATGCTGCCACTAGTGGGCCACCCTGGCAAGATCCCCAAATAGCAAAACAGGCAGGTGTGTAATTTTAACAAGACAAAACTCAGGCTTCTTGGGATCCCTGGGTGGAGCAGCGGTTTGGCGCCTGCCTTTGGCCCAGGGCACGATCCTGAAGACTCAGGATCGAATCCCACGTCGGGCTCCCGGTGCATGAAGCCTGCTTCTTCCTCTGCCTGTGTCTCTGCCTCTCTCTCTCTCTCTCTCTCTCTCTCTCTCTGTGGCTATCATAAGTAAATAAAAATTTATAAAAAACAAAAACAAAAACAAAAACAAAACTCAGGCTTCTTCAGGGCTCACTGCCACTGCTACCACCACTTGCAGACTGAGTCCCTGCAAAATATGTGAGGGGAGAGGGTGTTGGCAAGGTATGTGCTGATTGTTCAAGGAAAGGTATCACAACATTAGGAGTGACAAAAACTGTTTCCAGTTTTGAATACATAATCAGTTTTACTGACACAGCCCTGAAGGATTGCTCCCAGTAATTTTTCTCTTATTTTCCTTGTCTTTGATGAGTATTGGAGGGTAGTCTGAGACCCCTGAAGATCCTCAGGGTCCATTTCAGACCAAATGGAACGATCTTCAGGAACAATCAATATGTATATTTGCTGAGATACATCAAAGAATTCCAGAGAGTCAGCCCCCAGAAAAATTTGAAATTCTTCAGTAAACTTTTCTCTTTCCTTCCAGGTATTTTTTTTTTTTTTCCTTCCAGGTATTATGAAAGTCTTTAGAAATGGCATATAATTTGGACTGAGATAAAAATTTAAATGTCATTTCTTCTGTTGTTTTCACCTGGTACCCTGTTAAATCTACAGAAACTTAACTATTCCCTGCTAAATCTTAAGGAATGGAACAGAGTGAATCTTACTCTAGGGAGGGATTATAGGGAATTGAGGGTCTGTGAGTTAGTGAAGAACATTGTAGGGGAGAAGGATGGAAAGATAATTTAATGAAGTTTGAATTATTTAGGCCTTTTTGTCTTCCTTTTTCCCTCCCTCTGTCAGTCCCTCCAACCCTCCATTTTTCTTCCTCCTTCCCTCTCTTCCTCCCTTCCTCCCTTTTTTCCTTCCTTTCCTCTTTCTTTTTCTACTTCATAGAGGGTGAAATCAGCAGACCCATCCAAGATTTTTGTTCCTTTGTGCTTTAAGACTCCCTTTACACAGACCAATGGGATTCTAGGAGCCCCAGAGGGGCCAATTTTCAAGATTTTTTTTTTTTTTTTTTGTAGCCTAATCTGTGATCTTTCCTGGAGAATATTCCATGTGCACTCTGAAAGAATGCATACTCTGTTATTTTGCTGTATAAAGTTATATATATATACTATCTGGTCTATTGTGTTGTTTAGACACTGCTTCCTTATTGATTTTCCTCCTTGATAATCTATCCATTAAAATAAATAGGGTGTTAAAGTCCCATACTATTTTTGTATCACTTTCAATTTCTACCTTTTAGTACGTCAATATTTGTTTGTGGTTTTAGTTGAGCTGTGCTAGGTGCATAGATACTTATAATTTTTGTAACCTCTCATTGGATTGATCCTTTTATCATATGCACTGCCCTTCTTTGTCTCTTGTTACACTTTGGTTTTAATGTATATTTTGTCTGATACATTTGCATGCATTTCCCCCCCTTTCTTCACTTTCAATCTATATTTGTCTTTAGGTCTGAAGTGAGTCTCTCATGGGCAGATGTGGATGGGTCTTTGTTTTCTTTTATCCATTCTGTTGCCCTGTGTCTTTTGATTGGAATATTTAGACCATTTAAAATAAAAGTAACTATTGAGAGATTGATGTATTTACTGCCATATTGTTAATTGTTTTCCAGTTACATTTATATTCCTTTATTTTTGATATTTTTTTTCCTTTTGCTCTTTTTTTCCTTGTGATTGATGATCTTCTTTAGTATTATGCTTGGGTTTTTCTCTTTATTTCTTGTGTATCTACTTTTGGTTTGGTTTGAGGTTTGCATGAGGTTTACATATAACGTTGTAAGTCAATAGTCATCTGTATTATTATGGATGGGCATTTAAGTTAAACACATCAAAAAACTCATTTTTATACTCCTCACCACACTGTGGTTATGCTGTCGTATTTATATATTTTTATTTTATGAATTTCTGTAACTGTTTTTATTATTTATTTTATATATTTTAAAAAGTTTTGATTTATCTATTCATTAGAGAGACAAGGCAGAGACATAGGCAGAGGGTGAAGCAGTCTCCCTGTGGGGAACCTGATGCAGGACTGGATTCCAGGACCCTGGGATCACATCCTGAGCCAAAGGCAGATGCTCAACCACAAAGCCACCCAAGTGTCTCTCTACTCCCATTTAACAGTAGAATTTTCCACAGATCAGATCAAAGCTAAGCTAATATAGATTTTTAAGCTAATATAGATTTTAATGCCTTGTAAGACATTTAAGGAAAAGCAGCTAAAATGAAATAGATCCTAGTATATAAAGTAGTAAGTGAATTGTATTTTTCCTATGTGCTAACAATTCTCTAGTTAATGGAGATGGAGCAATGATTTAGTTTTCTCAAAGGGAAACCATATAATAAACTTGGAAAAAATAATTTCAGATGGGTTAAGTGATATAAAGCAAGTGAAATGATAGAGCAATTGGTATAGGCGCATATTCCTTTAGATTACACCATCAAGAAATACCTTAGTAGTCAATGTATAAGCTAACATCAGAGCACAAACAAATATCTTAGGGAGAAGAATTCCAGGCCGAAGGAAGGGGCCTGTTAATGGAGCTAAAAGAAACTAAAGGAGAGAGCAGCAACAGCTAGAACAGAAGTCAGAAAAGTAGGTCAGGATAAGATCTTAGAAGGATAAGATTGGATTTTGTGTCCAGTGTAATGGGAAGACTGTTGTGTTTATATCTGTCATTCAGAGGGGGAGTAGTGACTATAGAGGTCAGTTAGAAAGTTTCTGTTTCAAATTGAATGTGATGATGGTTTAATAAGGGTAGGGCTTAATAAATACACAGATTTAGAATATGTTGAGACAGAGTTAAGATTACCTGTGGTAAACTAAAGGGAGAGCTAAGGATGAAAAATAAAAAAAGCAAGTTTACTCTCAGGTCTTTAGTTTGAACAAGTGGGAGAGTAAATAGTAGCACCATATACTGAGATGGACACAGATAGGTCTGGCCAGGAGACAAGTTCTGTTATGAGTATATTAAGTCATGAAAGACTGTACCAGAATAACCTTAATATAAGACTTTTATGTAATGTTTCAAGGGACTAGAGAAGTCTAACATAATTAAGACTAATTTAAATGCCAGTTAGCTAGAAATTTACTAGATTTTACATTATCAAAATATTTGAACATCTAAATCAAGGCATTTGTGATTTTCATTTATGTTTGACTCATTTATCAATAAACATCTCAAAACTATGTAAATAATTCATAATAGTGAATTAATCCATCCAAGACAGAATCTAATATTACTATATATTCTACAGCGAAGATCTAATTATAATCATAAGGTCCTATGAATGCTTGCTCAAAAGGGAAAAGAATGCATACATTGACAAGTATTTAATGAGGAACTGTGTGGTTCTCCTCAACATTTTATTTGTAATATACAACTTTATAAACTTATTTGAAAATACTTTTTTTCTTTTTAAACTTATGTTCATCTGTTACATTTTTTAAAAAGTAATTCTGAACTCCAAGTCCCAGAATCATTTGAAATCCATTTTTAAAAATATGCCCCTGCCTCTCTTCAAATTGTATAAATCCAGAAACTCAGACATTCTAAAATATCTCCAGACATTTTCAATGCAGAGCATAATTGACAGTAACAAATGTAGAATAAAAAGTAGCCACTAATGTACAATAACAGTAACAAGTAGAATAACTTGTTTTATTTTTTATGGCAGGGTTCTTACTTTTTCAGAAATCTAAAAGGATTCATAAGATATGGTAAGTAGCAAAAGCTTCCTCTTGAGGAACTAAGAACTAAGGAGAGGAAAAAGAAACTATATTCCCTTTTGTAACTTGAGAGCCCTAATTTAGGTTTAATCTCATTCCAAAATACTAATAATTTGCTGATTTTAATATATACCCAAACAATTATATGTGTTTATATATGTCAGTGGCCTAACCAATTGCACCATCCAAACTACCCTCTCAAGAGTTGTTTTAAGGGAATATTAACAATGCTTAGATGATTTTGTGTGCATTCCTTAATATTTTCATAGGCACCAGAAATTAGCATTACAACTATTCAACTATTCATTTTCATCATTCAAATAATGAGTTCTGAGATGAAAATCCATAAAATTGGTGGTTAAGAAATCCAGGATCACTTTTTCAGACAAATATACTATTCCCCTTTTACTGACATCTAAAGTGACTTGCTCCAGATTATACAACTGTTCTGTTAAATTTTATGAAATCATTGGAGAAATGTCTTTACAAACCTAATCATTTATTTTGTTGCTTCTCTTTAAAATTAAAGAGAAATTCTACAAACTTTCTAGAATTGGCATTTCTTGGAGCTATTGCTGTGAAAAGTAAAGGGACATCATCACTGATGAAGGTAAATTGTATTTGTTTTGAGCTTTTATTTATACCTCCACTACATCCAGAAGTGATTTTAAAAGGCTCATAATCTACTAAAAAAAATTAATAATAGGCTCACAGTCTATACTAAGGTAAATGAAATAGATAAAAAGGAAAAGAGAAAGAAAATGAGTTATTATGAATATGCAAAATGTTTGACTCTGGATTCTAAATTCATCTCAGATAAATAATGAGCTGATACCAAAAACAAAGAATAAGCAGTATCTCTGAAAAGAAAAGATTTTGCTGGCCGCAGATTGCAAATGTTTGTGCCATGAAATATATTTTACAAAAACACTGAGCAATGAAGGTGGGCAATAACTTTAGTACATATTTTATAACAGTTACATCTGTAATTTGCATAAGTGTGTTTCTTACCGTCACCTTCAATAAAAGACTGAATCATAACTTCAGGCTGCAGTTGGTGATTCTATGAAGGATAAAACTGAGGATAACAGATAGACTTCATCTTTAATACTATCTACTCTGTAGGCAGTGGGAACCTAGAGTGACTGCTTCAGAAGACAACGAAGAGTATGCCTTAGGGGCCATATAGATATTCATACCATTCACTGGCTGCCCTTGGGTTAAGGTAGTGTTAAACTACAGGTTTTTGTAGCAATCTGTCTTGATTCAAAATTGAGAGTAATAGCTTAGTAGCATAACTTAAACCATGGTTCCCAAACATGGCTAATTATTAGAAGCAGATGAAAATACTGTTCCTTAGCCCTACTACATGAGATCTAATCATATAGTCAGGGGCAGAACCTGATGATTTTCATTTCTTTCCAGATAATTATTAGAATCACATAGTACCACTCCTTTAGATTGCTTTCACAAATTTCACTTTTCTTAATTAATTTTTGTGTAGGAGCTGTAGAGATGAACTTTACACCGTGTTTGGATATCTCCCAGGCCAGTGGTGATTTTTCCTATATAGAGACTTTGGCTCTGTTCCAAAACTCACAAATGTTCCTTTGACACTCTCAAAATCAAGTTATAATACTACAAGTAGGATTTTAATTTCCAGAAATGTTTGTTTGATATTTGTATGTTCTTTATATTTGTTAAATTGCAATTTGCAGGTAACACTGCTAGCCAAAGTAAATTATCATACTTATGTGAACTCTGTAATTACTTAAATGTTCTTTTAATTCTAACCTCTTAGTTAACATATTGTGTCAGCATTGACTCAGTTGAGTATTGTATAGAACCAGGATTGTATTGTTTTCACCTTCCTCCTGAGACTCACAGTGTCTGTGCCTGTCACCACCTGTCATAACAAGAGACCTTCTTTCCTTGTATTTTCACAGGTGGCATATGAACTTACAATTACCATTTTTACATTTTAATTATGGACAGTATGCTTTCAGCCTTAGAACTGTTCTTAAGTGTTGAAATTTCATATCTTTATGAGTGACAAATATCTTACAATTAGGTGAAATAGCTGTTACTGGAGTATTCAGAATTTAAAGCAAGCTGTTTATGTGTAATTTATAAGTATGTCTTCCTGTATTCCAGCTTTTTTACTATGTAGTTGTTCACAGAAACACAAGTTCCCATGCTTTATATTAGAAGAGTGTTTACAATGTGCAGAATGCAAAAGGAATACTACTAAAGCATAGAATACATTGAAGAGTAAAACTCTCAGCAGTTCCTAGACTTGTATGATGACATGCTTCCCCAGTTTGAATGTGGGAAAAGTAACCCACTTCCAGGTAGGTGTCCATGATGCACATGAAGATGGGCGCTGCTTTACTTCTGACCAGTGTCCTCTGTGATGCAAATGCAAGGACATATGCTGTGTGCCTGGTTGGGAAGTGTGATGGTACAGTGCCTAGTCCAATGTTGGGCATGCAGGCACTCAGTAAATATGACTTCACCTACGATTGCTGATACAATAGACCTATAAAGTGAAATCATAAGTAGTAGCATGGTATTTCTTGAACACTATGGTCTAGATTGGAAAGGACATTTCATCTTTTCAGTACTTTACAGTTTGTTTTGCAGCCTGTGTAGTCTCTACATAAAGTCTTACAAACAGCTGCCTCAGGGTATTCACTTAGATGCAGTGATGGAGAATGTACTTCCCCTTCTTTGTAGTCTGTCTCACCAAGGGCTTCAGTGTAATACAACCTACTTTTTCTTGCTGCATTGTGTTGACACTCACTACTTAGAATTTCCACCCAAGGCATACATTCTTTCTTCTGGAGCTACCCAAGCACAAAAATCTTGGATCTCTCAAACATTGTTTGTATTTATTAGATACTTTCATAACAAATGTAAATTTCCTCCAAATTATGGTTTAGATACTGAGTCTAGAAGGCATATGTAAGTCACACATAATTATTTTAAAACATTTTTAATGACCAGGTAAAACAAAATCTAAACTGAAGACCCTTTAGTTGAAACCTAACTTAGGGAAGCTTCTTACCCTGTTTATGATTTGATCAGATTCTAAGCTGAATGATTTTATGTTACCCCTGAGATTGTCATATAGCAAAACCAAAAACCAAAACAAGACAACAGCAAAAACCAAAAGAATCAAACTAATAGAATATAGCTGGAAATGACAGTGAAAAGTTGAAACAAACAGTATAGCAATATTAAGAAATGATAGTTTTACTAGTTTTTGGAGTTAATATATTTAATTATTAAGTTCAGGACTATAATTCTATTTACTGACTTCAACATTTTTAAAAAACTCGTTTTCTCTTTTCCCTTTACCTTTGTTTCTGTTATGTATACGTTACTGTCTTTGCCTCAGTGGTAGGTACAACTACTAAAAGCAAAAGTGGAACGTACAATTTCATGCTAAAACCACTGGCTATCAAGTCACTGTGGGTTGGCTAGCCTGGTGATCCAGAAGGTGTCACTTAACTTCTATATGCCTTTTCCTTACCTCAAAACTGGATTATGATTGTTGTCCTTCTTGTGATCTCTAGGTATGAACTGGTTCTTTGAAGTGATAATAGTGGAATATTCAAAACTTAAGAGAAGTTAATGGAAATCTTACTGCTTCCAACTATCCAGTTTTCTTTTGCTTAAAATTCTGAGCTCTGTAATGTTTTCTTTCAGTGTTTTTGAAATATAATTGAGACACAGCACAGCATATATTTAATGTGTATTGTATAATGATTTCATATATTATGAAATGACAATCACAATGTTAATATTCATCATCTCCTATAAATTTTTTTCTGTAATAAAAGATTTTATTAGCTTAGTATATTTTACACACAGCACTGCTAACTACAGTCATCATGTTGTATATTACATTCCATGTATTTGTTTATATCTAGAAGTTTGTCATTTTTAGCACTTTCATCCAATTCCTTCACCCCCATACTCTCACCCCTGGTAATTAAAAATCCGATCTCTTTTCTGAGTTTGTTTTTGGAAGATTGCACATGTAAATGTATATTTATCCTGTTTGTAAATAAACCACATATTCTTAACTATTCATCTGTTGATGGGTATTTAGATTGTTTCCATATCTTAGGTATTGTAAATAACGATGTGAAGACAAGAGCACAGGTATCTTTTCAAACAGATTTTGTTTCCTTAGATAAATACCTAGATGTGGAATTGCTGGAGGACATATACTTCTATTTTTAACTTTCGATTCCTACTCTTTTTCACGTAGATATACCAATTTTCATTTCCACTAATAATGCACAAGAATTCCCTTTTTTTCATATCCAAGCTGGCATTTATCTTTTTTGATGACAGCCTTTTTAACATGCTTAAATTTTGATTTGTGTAACCCTGATGAGTTACATATTTCTATTTCTTACTTACTTATAGTTTTGCATTATTAAAGAATGTGCATTATTAATAAATTTGCATTATTAAAGAATTCTGGGCTGGAAGCAAGTAAAAATCATGTGCATTCTCTTAATTATTTCACACAATTCCTTCAGAATAAAATTACTTTAAGAGACATAACACTAAAGAATTTCCAAGTTACTCTTCATGAAATTTAAAAAATTTATCTCATAAGAAAATTTTGCTACTCCAAACAAAACTATTTTCATCTTGGGTAGATTAATAAACTTTGCATTTTTGGTGTTTATTTCCTGACTTACTGGTTACATTTTTCTATAGATAATAGCCGTTTGGTCTTTTCAAGAATCTTGTAGGTACTTATCAACAATTGGTTAGGATTTTTGGCTCAGCAGTGCTTTTAAAATTCATTTTCTCTGTTTTAAAGTAGTAAGAGGTAAAATATATTTTCTTCCTCCTAAATTTTTCAGTCCTGTTAATATGGGGACAGGGGTTTTCTATCAGGATGTTCATTTCTTTTGATTTCTTTTGCTTTTCACTGTAAAGTTCTTTGTTCTTTATACAAATGTTTTTTGATCATTTTAAGTCAGTCATTGCTAATGAATATGTCATGTTCAACTGTGGTACAAAAATCAATACAGAAGTATAGAGGAATTATCTGCAGAAAAAGCTTAAAGCAAAATATTATCCCCAGATTTTAGAAGACAAGATAAGGAATAGCTCCTGTATTTCACTTCTGTGAATTTTTTTCCCTATTCTTTCATTGACTGACATACTTAGAATGTTAGTGTGTAGAGTTTAACAATCTGAGATTTGGGAGTAAGACTAAGAAATTAACTTCAATGTGTTTCTGAATGATTTCCATTAAAGGTTTTAATGGCAGCCAATAAAAGAAATTAGAATATATTTCACTTTGCAAATCTTGACTTGTTCCAAATTATAAATGTTTCCACTTTATGAAAATGATTAAAAATGTCCTATCTACTGCATTCATTAATGCTGAATAATTCTCACTAAATTCATTATTTTTTTCAGTACTCTCTTAAATGTAATGTAATCAGGATGTAAATGATTAACTGTGGTGGGTGAAGCTGAGTCCTAATAGTTCATGGGTGGGCATTGGTAGATAAACATCACCTTGGGCTCAGTATTTAGAAATATAGATGAGTTTTCCCTCATATATTGGTGTGTAAGATAGATATAGGATGTGGGAGGTGTGCAACTCATGCAAGAAAGTATATTGAAGCCAGTGGGTACATTTTCCTTAAGATGTCTAAATTCAAATATATTTATATCCTGATTATTTATGATTCAGGAATACAAAGCCCATATTGTCAGCAGTAGACCTAAAAGCCTGCTTTATTTTTATCAATTTCTTTATTGGAGTTCAATTTTCCAGCATAGAGCATAACACCCAGTGCTCATCCCATCAAGTGCCCCCTCAGTGCCCATCAGTCACCCCAACCCCCCACCCACTTTCCTTTCCACTACCCCTTGTTTGTTTCCCAGAGTTAGGTGTCTCTCATGTTCTGTCATCCTCACTAATATTTTCACTCATTTTCTCTCCTTTCACCTTTATTCCCTTTCACTATTTTTCATATTTCCCAAACGAATGAGACCATATAATGTTTGTCCTTCTCTGATTGACTTATTTCACTCAGCATAATACCCTCCAGTTCCATCCACGTCGAAGCAAATGGTGCGTATTTGTTTTTAAGGGCTGAATAGTATTCCATCGTATACATGAAAGCCTGCTTTAAATGAATAGTTCAGATGTTCTTTAATCTTACTCTTACATGTATTTTTTTCAGTAGACCACTAACTTAATATAATGGTATTTGTTAAATAGTTTTGGTATGCAATATTTCACATTTGCAATATCTATGCAATGCAATATCTATCTATCAGCATGATAATCCTGGTTTTAGTGACTTAAAAGGTTTTATACTATTTTGGTAGTGTCTCTAAAACTATCAGTCCATTTCAGTGTGTGTCCTAGTACTTCCTTACTGAAGAAACTGGTGTTGGGAGAAAAAAAGAAATGTATTCTCTCAAATAATGTAAGTTATTCAGTCAAAAAGAGAGTCAGCTACATTAAAGTTTTAAAATAGGTGTTTATTGACTGAAAATATGCAGACACACTTCTGGTAGCAAAGAATTCAAATTTTTAGTGAACTTGGAAGTGTGTGGAAACTCCTTAAGTTCCCACTATCTTGTATATACATACAACATTCAATAGAAATGAGTGTTTAACATTTCACTGAATGAATAAAAATTCTTCCTTTAGCAAGCTCTCTTTTGAACTACTTTTGCAAACACATGAAAACACACAACATAGTATATGTTAAACATTACAACTTAACTGGTGATGTGGCAAGACAATGCTAGTAGACTAAATATCAGTACAATATAAGAACAAGTAAGTTCAACACAACATATACAAGTGGAAGTGTAAACTGTGAAGACATGTTTACATACATACAAGTATTTATGTTTCATTATGAGAATGAAACAATGACAAGAACTTTAAATAAAACCGGCTCTACTAATGCTATTTCATCTCAATGAACTCTTAATTGAAAGGTGTTTTTTTGTTGTTGTTGTTCTGTTTTAAGTGTTCCGATAACTAAGAAAGTCGTATGCCCTAGAGTTATGTAGTACTTATAAAAATGTAGTACTTATAAATGGAGGGAAACAGCAGGGGACAAAATAAATTTGGCTGTAACAAGAACTCCCCAAAGAAACATTCATGCTTTAAACAATGACATATATAACACTCTGTGGTAAGAACGTGTTCTTTCAAAACAGTGTTATGACAATCATTCTACTTTTCCCTGTAATATAAAAATGAGTAACTGACCAAATGATGATGTCCATTAAAAAAAAACCCTTCATGGTCAAATGTCTTTGTCACAGAAAGGAAAAAAAGTACTATTATGAAACAACCTACCTTGTACCAGGCTTAGAATCCCTAAGTAATAATATTTAGTGTAAAATAACATTGTTCTAACAAAGTTCTTTAAAATAATGGGGAACTAATTGTGTTCTAAGATATAAAACTTCCAGTAGGGTCTTTGGTACATCTGTGAATGTATGTGTGGTGTGTGTGTGTGTGTGTGTGTGTGTGTGTGTGTAAAATATATAGTTTCCATTTAGATAGTATGTATATCTGTGTTTTAATGGAGTTAAAATTTTATTAATTTGATTTGCAAAATATCCACCAATGTATACTGAATGCTTCCTCAGCTTTTATTTGTATCACCAGCATTCATAGTATAATTTGTTTCCTTTGCCAAATACTTTAATATAATAAATGCTCACCACCTTTTAGATTTTACATATTTATATCGATGTACCATTTAAGAGAACTGACCTTCAAGTTAAAGTATCCATAAAAAGGTATCTTTTCTGTGTTCCATCAGGCTAATTCATATTTAAGTTCTTTATTAATGAATCAACGTACTCTTTGGGAACAAAGAAAATTTCTGTTCAGGTATGAAGAGGTGAACTAATGAAACACTAACACTGACAAGATATCATTTAACACTATTAGGTAACATGGATAAGTAAGGCAATGACCACCTACAGCATGAGCAATGCCACAAGAAGTCATCAACAAGGAAAGGGAGTTATGTCAGTCCAATTTCTTCAAGAACACTACGTGGGGTTTCAGCTTCCTGTGAACGAAAACATGAGACTGGTTAGCAGATCCAGGGAGGCTTGAGAATGTGAAACTGACACAGAAGGATGTACATGTTTTAGAGAATAAAAGAAGGCAAAATGGAAAACAACATTTAAAAAAACTTCTCAGTCCTGAGGCTTAGGGTCCAAAACATCTGAGATCACAAAACAATTACTTTAAATATTCATTAAATAATTAATTATTATCTATCATATTCCTATGGCACAAAATTGCAGACTGACCAGCAATTTCTGAAATCACTACTACACACATATGTAGGAAGGATAAATTATTAAAAAATAGAAATCCTCTTCTCCAGATTGGAAGAAAAAAAAGACTTAGTGTTTCCATAAATCTTCACAACTTATTTTTCATGCGGTTTTTTGGTCATATTTTCATAAAATATATATCTATTTTTAATTCTGTTTAATTAGTCATGGTGCCAAGTGTTCTGAAACAGTTACTGCCTCAAGTCTTTCAGAAGTAACTAATGTCAATGGTAGAGACAACATACAGAAACAATGCTCTGGGACCAAAAAAAATGCCTATTTAACAATTGTTATTCATTGTTACATTTCAAAAAGGACGAAATAAAGTAGAATATTTAGAAAAAATTTGAAAAATGTCTGAAGTGGCTGATATTTACACATTACAGAACTGAAATCGACTGAGTAATTCAAGTTTCAGGTTTATTATCAACAGTTGTGTAATTTAAAGACGGAATACATGTTAATGGAAGAAAAGTTTGATTTTATAGTATTCATCAAGTAAATACATAAACTTACTTTTGCATCCTACTCATGGTATATAGCGCAAAACAAAGAAAATGCAATTCATATTAAGCCACTAATTGTTAGAACATTAGATTTAATGTATTAAGACCACTAAGTATCGTAATCTTATTAAACTGCTTACTTGTGTATGGTCTGTTTCTCTACGTGGAAAACAAAACTGGTACTTACCTCATGTGTTGAGATCATCAAATAAAATAAACCTAACACCCTACTGATAACATAATAAATCAACATATTTTGTATTATATATTATAAAAATTAGTGTTAAAAAATCACAAGAACATAGGACTATATTTTATTTATTGAAAAAGATCCACCAGTCAGATCTATGCAGTTCAAGCCCTATTGGTTAAAGATCAACTGTATATAACACTAGAGCTTACAGAAATACTTTTCAAAGGCTTCTTTTATAGTGGTAAATCAGCATAACCTTTGAACTTACCAAACTCAGAAATTAAACTCTCCAGACAGAATCAATAAATTGTTTGGTACTATTTCTTTTATATGAAATGTGCTCCATGTTTCAATAAAACCACATACAATATTAAAGGTTTTAGTATCCTAGAACATTAGTATAGTTTTATATTATAGCTTATAAAACTATGAACTATAGTTTTAGTATATAAAACTGTAACTATAATAAAATGACAAACTATGTTATAAAACTGAAACCATATTTTGGTAAAAATATTTAAAGAGATTGACATTTTAACTATATAATTACTACTAATGCCTTTAAAGTGAGTGTTACTACTGAGCAATAAATATTGAATATTTCCTGACATAGTTTTGAGATTCTAAAGGAGACTGTTTGATACCATTACCTACTAAAATATGATTCAAAAAATGAGGCATTAGAAATTGTTATAGTTCCTAAAACCTGTTTTGCCTTAAACATTATATAATGGAAAAACTACTTTATCTTGAATATTGTTTCCACATACTCTTATGTGACAAAACTATGTGATACATGTAAGCTCTTACAAAATATGATATAACTTAAATATACTAAGTAAGTTTTAATATTCTTAAATATATCAACTATTGATTTGAAGACCAAATTGCACTGCTGATATGGCACTGTTTATGCTAATCTACAGTATTCCAAGTGTTCATTTCCTTTGTAAACATATTAGAGATTGCAAGTTTTAATCTTATGACATTAATCAAAGATAGTTCATTATGATGAAATTCATTATGTTTCCTTTTTAAAAATAGTGTTTATAAAGAAATATTAATCAAATGCAGATAAATTATTTTCAATAAGAAATATGCCAACTGTGAGTAGGAATAAGCTTTACAAAGATCATATACATAATAAAAATTTTAAAAGTAGGATTAGAGTTGCAGACAGGGAAATATATATTTGTTAAGATACTGGCTTTAACTCCTAACTCTGGGAAATGAACAAGGGGTAGTGGAAAGGAAGGTGGTCAGGGGGATGGGGTGCCTGGGTGATGGGCACTGAGGGGGGCACTTGATGCGATGAGCACTGGCTGTTATATTGGCAAATTGAACTCCAATAAAAAATATACAAAAAAAAAAAAAAGATACTGGCTCTACACTGAACTGAGGGGATCTTTATTCATGTTTTCATAAGTTTGTCAGCTCTTTGTTTTCTGTTAAAAAGATGAGTATTTAGCAGACCATATGTTAAGGTTATTCATAATGTGGTAGAAAAAGAAATGGGTATAGAAGTTCTTATGTAGAAAACATTAAGTTGACATTCAATAAAACTTCTACCACGCTTGGTTCACAGTAAAACAAAACCAAATTTTACTTTTTTTTTACGATTGAATATTTAACTTTGAAAGAATGCTCAAGAGTTCACATTTACTTTTACTACTTCTATCTTAACATACATCATAATACTCCTTCCAAATACAACACACCTCCTACAAAATCATGAAGCACTTCATTAATAATAATTTGGAAAGACTATTAGTATAGACATCTGCTGAATATTGAGTTGACTGAAAATTCAATTACAATACTCCAACTTGCCACTTCATCAACATTAAGTGGAATCTTATTACTTACTCCCTTCATAAAAATTATTACATTGTAATAATCATTACATGTTAATGTGATCATAAACTCCTACAGATCATAGAGGAAAATTCTTCCCAAGTTAAAGTGGAAAAGTTGCTTGTCATCAGCCATTTTAAATGGTAATGGAGACTTCTATTATGCTCAGCTATGAACAACAACAAAAGCCCGAAAAATGACTTTGAAACTAAGGATATATTTTAGGAAAACGAACAAAAAAAATACCCAAGAAATTTTAAAGAATTCCCCAAATAGATGTGTTAGGTGCCCATGCCTACAGATTTTAAAACATGTGTCTCATATCCACAGGAAAAAATACGCTTATGGATGAATTTTTAGGAATACAAGAAACCTTTAACATTAGAGACAAAATTACGTATATTTTTTTCCTAGGAAGACGGTGCTTGGCCCTTCAGATTTGCAAGGGATTATAAATACCTCTTACTCAGAATACCTATAGTTCCCCAAACTAAATCTATTAGTGTTAAAAAGCAATGCATGTTAACTATTTTGAAAGCAGCTTCATTTTGATATTTAACCATGATTACTGAATGCTTAAGTAAAAGTTATGTAAAGTACTCTAAAAACTTACATTAGAGATACATAAGTCAACTTAAAAAACTATTAAATGGAGAAAAGCCAGTTAAATAGTAACCCTCAGACACTCCTAAACATTTCAAAGAGATACTTACTTATCTCTTTTTTGGACTTAGTCTTATACTATAATGGAATGACACTGTAAATTAAATAAGCTACTCAAAAACACAATTCATTCTCTTACAAAAGATCTTCCTTCCTGCGGGAAATCTATTTTGTACTCAATGCTATTAGGGATCCACATTATTTTATGAATAAATACTTTTTTCAATGAAATTCTGGGTCTATTTCAATATTCTGTCTATAAAAACTGCATTACAAACTCCAATGATAAGTCATCAGGGCAAAATTCACATGAAAATACCAACTTACAGGTAAAAATTTCCGATAAAAAATAAAATTAACAGAGCAAAATTCCCAATGAAAGTAATGATTTAATGAAATATTTGAGTCTATTTCTTGTGACACAATTAGGCTTCTTCTTCGGTAATATTAAACAATGAACAGCAAACCTGACAGAATTACAAATACAAATGGATTTCATATATCATAGTAGTTTTTAAATTTTTAATGTGTGTTTCTGTGACTGGCTTATTTCACTTACCCTAGGTTAGTTATGCTGTTGCACATTGAGAATTTCATCTTTTTTTTAATGTTAAATATTCCTTTGTATGTATATACTACATTTTCTTTACCCATTCATCTGCTGATGAAAATTTAGGTTGCTTCCACATCTTAGCTATTGTAAATAGGCTTCTTTTTTGGATAGTGGGATTGCTGGATCATATGGTAGTTCTACTGATATTCTGAAGAACCCACACACTCTTTTGCATAGTATCTGCACATGCTATATTCCCAATGAGTGTATATGGAGTCCAATTATCATATCCTCACCATCAGCTATTAGATTCTGCTTTCTGATACTAGCCATTTTAGTATGGATAAGGATTGTGCTTTTCACTTATGATGAGTAGTGTGATGTTGCACATCTTTTCCTACACTTGTTGGCCATTTGTATGTCTTCTTTTGAGAAATGTCTACCAAGTCCTTTACCAATTGTTTTCAGTGTTTTTGCTGAATTGTTAACAGTTCTTAATATATTTTTGGCTCCTTATCCGAAGTCTAAAAATCCTGAAAGAGACTTAACTATGAAAGAATAAAGTACCTAAACACTTACAAAATGTGACAGTCCCAGACATTCCTACAACTATGTAGGTGATCATATCTTCTCACTTTAGGCAAGGATTGACAATAAGCCAGAGTATTTCTTACAGGCAAAAATCATTCTACTAGAACAAAAAATAATCCCCTTTTAATGCTATTCTCCTGTAGCAGTGAGAAAAATTCTTTTTATTGTAAGAAAAAACAAAAGCAATATCTGAAAGATCTAGCCAAAAATAAGTAACCTTAACAAACATCTAAATATTCAAGTTTAAATTCAAGTTTAAAAACAAAAGCAATATCTGAAAGATCTAGCCAAAAATAAGTAACCTTAACAAACATCTAAATATTCAAGTTTAAAAGCAATATCTGAAAGATCTAGCCAAAAATAAGTAACCTTAACAAACATCTAAATATTCAAGTTTAAGTATTAGTTAAATGATATATAAGCTCCACAACTAACCAACTCATTTTGTCCTCTCATATATTAAGAAAATATTATAATGGGGTAAGGAAAAGGTCAGTATTCTGAGCTCTCTTGACATTAATACATACGGAAGTTATAAAATAAAATTAAGACTTAGGTAGCAATGGCACCAAAATGGTAGCACAGGCAGTGCCAACCTGTCATCCACCCCCCACCCCCCCAATATCAAAAACAAGCTGAACTATATATATATGAAGCAATTTTGTCAGGACTCTGGAAACCGGTCAAATTTCCAGGAACTAAATAAATTCTAAATGAAGAGAATAATATTGATAATAATAAGAACTCTAACATTTGCTATTCTCCTGCCCCCTCCCTATATGATACAGTGGCAGTTCCAAAGTACAGATAGGCATGTTCCTGATGTAGAGTTCTGATTTCAGGCTCTGGAAAGAGCAAACTAGAAGTTATTTGTAGGTTATTGCATGTATCTGTACTGAACTGTCTGCAGGGTAACTAAAGAATTGATGAAGGAAAAGGGCTCTCATGTAGGCTTTGGGCAAACCAATATAAAGCAGATGACCAACTGCCAGTGCTTGAGGTAAAAGTAAGACCCTCAAAGGACTACCAATAGTTTTAAGGAAAAGTTATAGGAGATTCCCTAGGAAACTGGGACTCTTGCAAAAATGGAAGAGATGGAAACACTGCCTAATTTATATTAAGAGACCACCATTAATCTGATCGAAAGCCAGATGAACTAGAAAGCTCTAGGCACTTGTTCTCCCTTTATTACACCAATAAATAACACAGACCAAAGTATAAGAACTCTAAAAACCAAATAGGAAGCTGCAACAAACAAGCAAATACTATTGAAAAAAGCAAAAGCTAAACTAAAACAGTAAGAAATTTCATGACATCCTCACTTTACCCTAACCCTACACATTTCCCCAGCAAAGCTAAAACTAGTAGCCCACCTAGTACAGACAAAGCCACTCAATTTCTAGTCCTCCCTTGAATTACAAGGAAAAAAGTGAAACTTGCTTGCAATATTCTGAATCATATGGGGTTTTACTCCAGGGAATGGTATCTGCTCACCTAACACAGAATACTGATGGGAAGAAAGGCATAATTTGGATATCAAGTTAGAGTCTACTTAAAATCATGGTGGTACTATGCTGTATAGAGAAGTTACAGGGGTGCTGCAGACCCATAGGCGCCTGGAGATTACAAAGAGAGACACAGAACAGAAAGGTGGGCTCAAAGAACTATGGGTAAGTCTACTGAGAAAATTAAACTATTTACAAGGAGTCATATACATGTGAGAACTAAAATAAAGGAATATGCACAGTCATAAACAATACACGCATTCTGAGTAAAAGTTTGGAAGGAAGGTAAGCCAGCTAATTTTGTGAAGAGTCGGTCCCCAAAGACTGAGAGAGTATAAGAGAAACACAGAAGCGTAGCAGAGTCAAAGCAACAAAACATAATTCTAGAAGCAGATCTAAATAAACACAGTTCTATGATTTAAATGTGATAAAAACTTAAAACAAGTCTCATATGCTCAATTAGCTAAATATGCTCAATGAACTAAAAAGAGAACACAAAAACTAAATGAAATCAAGAAAACAATTCAAAACAAAATGATAATATCAACAGAAGCAAACAAATTATAAAAGAGAATCAAACAGAAATTATAAAAGAAAATTAAACACAAACACTGGAGGTAAAAAAATACAATAACAGAATTGAAAAATTCACTGGAAACGTTCATCTGAAAATTGAGTAGGCAAAAAAATCAGCAAACTTGAACACAAGTCACCCAAAATCATGGAGATAAACAAAAAAAAAAAAAAAAAGAGAGAGAGAAAAAAAAGCAACACAGCTTAAGCAAAACAATAAATTATAGGAACTCCAGAAGAAAAACAGAGAAAGCGTAAGATAGCTTATTTGAGAAGTAATGGCCCCAAACTTTCCAAATTTGAGAAAATACATGGCTATAGAAATACAAGAAGCTCAACAAACTCGAAACAGGAGCCCACTTCAAGATATATTATATTCAAGGCAGCCCCGGTGGCTCAGTGGTTTAGCGCCACCTTCAGCCCAGAGCATGATCCTGGACACTGGGGATAGAGTCCCATGTCAGGCTCCCATGCCTGCTGCTCCCTCTGCCTGTGTCTCTCTGCCTCTCTCTCTCTCTCTCTCTCTCTCTGTGTCTCTCATGAATAAATAAATAAAATCTTAAAAAAAGATATATTATATTCAAAGTGATAAAAATCAAAGGAAAAAAATCCTGAAAGTGGCAGAAAACATGACTCTTTCCATAGAACTTCTGTAAGATCATCAGTGGACTTTTCAATACAAATTGCATGACACAAACCACTGTGATGATGTATTTCAGAATGAAAGAAAAACTTACTCATCATGAGTTCCATATCCAGTAACACTGTTTCTAGAGGACGGAGAAATTAAAAGAGAAAACCAAAAGCAAGGGATAGTTCATTCTCAGTATATTAAACCCATAAGAAATACTATAAGAAGTCACTCCAGTTGAAATAAAAGACATCAGATTACCTCCAAGTGACATGAAAACATCAACATGTCCAATAAAGGCAAATAGACAGATACAAAATGTGTATTATTATGATTTTGGTTCATAACTCCACTTTTAACATTTTAATGGATTTTAAATGTTATAAACTCTACTTTTAGTGTATTGTAATGGATGGAGAACATAAATGCATTAAAAATAACAATGGATCTATGTTCATGGGCACACAATAAAAAGATATAATTTGTGACCCTATTAACACATATAGTGGCAACAGTACTTTTTCCTGAAAGTAATCACTTAAAAAATGTAAATGGGGGTTGCGTGGGTGCCCAAGTTGGCTGTGTCCAACTGTGGATTTTGGCTCAGGTTATGATCTCAGGGTTGTGAGACTGAGCTCCAAGTCATGCTCTGTATGCTCTGTGCTCGGTGTGAAGGCTGCTTGGGATTCTTTCCCTCCCTCTCCTGCTGCCCCACCTCTACCCTGAATACATGCTCTCTCGCTTTCTTAAAAAACAGTAAATGGGGATCCCTGGGTGGCGCAGCGGTTTGGCGCCTGCCTTTGGCCCAGGGCGCGATCCTGGAGACCCGGGATCCAATCCCACATCAGGCTCCCGGTGCATGGAGCCTGCTTCTCCCTCCGCCTGTGTCTCTGCCTCTCTCTCTCTCTGTGACTATCATAAATAAATAAAAAAAATAAATAAATTAAAAAAATAAAAATAAAAAAATAAATAAAAAACAGTAAATGGAAGTGCCTGGGTGGCTCAGTTAGCTTAGCGTCTGTCTTCTACGCAGATCATGATTCCTTGAGTCCTGGGATCAAGCCCCATGTTAGAGAGCCTGCTATTCTCTGCCTCTCTCTTCACTTGTGCCCTCTTTCTCTAAAACAAATAAAACCTTTAAAAAAGTAAGTGGATTAAACTCTCTAGTCAAAAATAAAGATTAGCACAACAGATAAAAACTTAATGTCTATAACAGAGATCCTTTAGATATGAGAACCTACACTGGTTGAAAGCAGACAGCCTAAAGAAGGTATTTCATGCAAACAGTAACCAAAAGAGAGCAGGAGTGAGTTTGTAAGAACAGAATTATAGACATTCAGACAAAAACTCTAATAAAAACATTATATAATATAGTGTATAGCGACATAATAATAAAAGAAAGATACAATTTAAAATTCATATGCACAAAAATCAGAGCTCTTAATATACTCAGACAATGACAGAAGGAAAGGAGAAGTACAAAGGTCTCTTCTGATAGTAAGGGACTTCAATATCCTACATTGAAAAATGAAAAATAAATAAATAAATAAATAAATAAATAAATAAATAAATAAAAAGAAAAATGGATAAAACAATCAGACTGAAGAACAATAAGGTAATTTAGAGCTTGAATAATAAAGAGTGTAGATAAGTGGACCTAGAAGATAAGGACATGAATATTCCACTCAGCAACACCTGAAGATGTATATTTCTCCAATGCAAATAGAATATTCTCTGAGGGAAACCATATTTTAGACCACTAAACAAGTCTTAGTAAATCTGAGATTAAAATTATGTAATTTTTCCTATCACAATTAATCAGACCAGAAATCAAATGGCTTAAGAAAATCAGGAAAATCTACAAATCCACAAAATGAAATGATATAATCCTAAGTACTCAAATTAGAAGCTGTTAAGAGGAAAAAAATAAAATTACAACATACAAAACTTACGTAATTCAATTTTAAATAAAGAATTTTTAAAAAAAAATTGGCAAAATTTTAACTAGATTCACATCCCTAAAATCAAATGAAAAAGATCATTATAACTGATTTTACAAAAATAAAAAGATTGTGAGAAAATACTATGAACACGTAAGAGAATACTGTATGCCAACAAATTGGATAACCAAATCAGATGTGTATCATCTATCAATCAATCTATCAATACAAGTTAAAAGAAACACAATCTACCCATAGGAATTTAAAAGAAATAAAAAATCTGAACAGATTCATAGCTAATTAAGGATACTTAAACAGGAATCAAAACTTCCCAACAAAAAAAAAAATAGTCCAATACCAGATATCTTCATTGGTGAATTGCACCAAATACACCAAATATAAACTGACACTAGATATCTTCAAATTCTTTAATAAAATTGAAAAGCAGAGAACACATCTACAATTATTCTATTAAGCCAGTATTATTTTGATATCAAAGCCAAAGAAAGGCCCTATAAGAATATCCCCTATAGATACTAATTTTAAAACCCTAAACAAGTTAGTAACAAACAATTCGATAGCAAAATAAAAAAAGATTATATACCAAAACTAAAAGCAATTTATTCCTAGAATGCCAGGTACAGTCAACATATCAGTATCAATCAATTTAAGAAGTCACACTGAAAGAAGTTAACAGAAAAAACCACATAGTCATCTCCATTCTTGTGCAAAAGCATCTGACAAATTTAACACCTTTTCATGATTAAAAACCCACTCAACATTTCAGGATCAGAAGGATAATAACGGCTATATATGAAAATTCCACATCCATATTTACTGATGAAAAGTCTAAAAGCTTTTCCTCTAAGATCAGGAAAAAGATAAGGGTGCCTTCCTATTCTCTCCACTTTTATTCAACACAGTCCTGTTTAATAGTTCTAGCCAGAGCAATTAGAAAAATAAAAATATTCAAACTAGAAAGAAAAAAGTGAAATTATCTATTTGCAGGTAACATACATTTTATATAAAAAGCCCTAGAAATTCCACCAAAAAATCAAATGAATGAACAAAGTCAGCAAAATTGCAAGATAATAAAAAATCAACATTAAAAAATCAGTTTTATTTCCACACATTGGTAATGAATATTTTAAAAGGAACTGAAAAACAAACAAACAAACAAACAATCCCACAGACAACAGCTTTGGGAAAAATGAGATACTTAGGAACAGGCTAACTAACAAGGAAGTAAAAGACTTACACGCTGAAACAGAAAACATAGCTAAAAATAATAATTAAAACACAAATGGAAAGACAGCCAGTGTTCACTAACTGGAAGACTTTTTAAAGAATTTTATTTATTTCATTTATTTATTCATGAGGGACACAAAGAGAGAGAGAGACCCAGGCAGAGGCAGAAGCAGGCTCCTTCTGTGGAGTCCGATGTGGGAATCAATCCTGGGCCTGGGATCAAACCCTGAGTCAAAGGCAGACACTCACCCTCTGAGCACTACTGAGCTACTCAGATGCCCCAACATCCATCATCATTTAAATACAATAAAAAGAAACAGAAACAAAAATTTCTCCTTATAATGAGATACCACAAGATCTACTCTCCTGACTTTCCTTTATATCTTACAGCAGTGTTAGCTATAGTTATCATTCTGCACATTTTACCGCTAGTACTTATCTATCTTTTAAATGGAAATTTGTACCATTTGATACACCTTCCTCCAACTCCTCCACTCTTTACCCCCAACAAATACAAATCTGATCACTTTTTCCATGACTTTACATCATTAGATTCCACATGTGTTTTTCTTTGTCTGACTTATTTTACTTAGCATAATACCTCTGGTCTCCACAGTCACCAGTGATAGGATTTCCTCATTTTTTTTTTATGACTGAATAATACTCCATTATATTTATTTGTCTATCCATCTCATAATTCGTTTTACCACTCATCCATCCATGGATATTTTAGAGTTACATTTCCACGTATATACAATGGTGGTGCAGATAATTTTTCCAATTAGTGTTTTCATTTCTTATGGATATAGTCACAGAAGTAGAACTGCTGGAAATGACAATTACAATTTTAATCTTTTAGGCAATAACTGAACTGTTTTTCCATAGTGGCTATACCAAATCGCAATGCCACTAAAAGGGCAGAACTGTTTCCTTTTTTTCACATTCTCACCAGTATTTGTTATCTCTTACCTTTTTGATGATAGCCAGGCATAATACCTCTAAAATACCCAAGAAAATTAAAATACCCAAGAAAATTAAAATACCCAAGAAAATTAAAAGCAGGCACAGACACCTTTATAAACACATGGTCACAGCATATTATCTACAAAGCCATAATGTGGAAATACTCCAAGTGTCCATCAATGGGTGAATGGACAAACACAGTAGTACATATAGATGACATATACATGGAACTGAATACTATTCAGCTATAATTCTGATGGTAAAACATCAGGTTGAGGTTTGAGACATCTTGCTAAATGAAATAAGCCAGACACAAAAGGGCAATAAGAAGTATAAGAAGCAAAAGACAGAAAATAGAACAAAGAATACAGGGACTGGTAAAGGATAGCAGGGAGATGAGAATATTATTTAATGACTGAGTTTCAATAGAGGCATGATAGAAAGTCCTGGAAATGAACAGTGATGATGGTTGTATAATACTGTAAATGTAGTTAGTAAAATTGATTTATGCACTTCAAAACAGTGAAAATGGTAAATTTTATTTTATATGTACTTTAAAGCAGTAAAAATATAATAGATATTTTTAAAAATACGTGGATGTGGTGAGTCTGATATCCCAAATCCTATCACCTCTGATAAATAATGGAAAAATATGAAGAAAATAGAGAAAAATATTTCCTAGAAGTGGGAAAAAATAAAAACCTTAAGAAAAGTCTAATCTGCTTTGCTACATTTACACTTACTAGGCATCAACTGAAGATAAAAACCAATTTGGAAAGAAATTCCAGGCTAAATTATTAAAACAGACTAAAAGAAGGAGGTTTTCTTAATAAACTAAAATTACCTGTAATAGAGTTCTTGGAATATTACTGTTAACTTGGACTACTTTTTTTCCTTTGTAGTCTACCTACTAAAAAATTAGGCTCCAGTACTGTGAGTGCTAAAAATAGGCACAAAGAGACATTTACTGATCAACCATCCTCGAAGAGAACAGTATATGCATAAATAATTAAGTTGATGTGTATGAACATGTGTTATAACCTGGACATGAATGCTATATTCCAACTATTCTAAAGATGATGACCAACACTTCTCTAGCAACAGCAAGCCATGTTAGTCCTAGTAAAGGAGACGAGTAGAATAGCTTACCTCCTGAAGAAGATCTGCCTGCTCAATTGCTTTTAGGACATTTTTCTTGGATGTTTCCTGAACTTCCCCCCCTAAAAGAAACTCATCCAAAATAAAATAAGCCTTCTCAAAATTAAAGATGATATCAAGTTCACACACCTAAAAAGCAAAAATAATAATAAGAATAATAATGTTAAACTAAAGAAAGTAAAGTTGCTTATCTACTATCAGGTGGTGAATAAAATCTAACATGAGTCAGTCAACTGTAACTCCTTGAAAAATGGCAATTATACTAATCTAAGTATTACTGACTTACTTTCAGATTTGAAGAACCTGAAAACACAATGTCTAAGAGGTAAATATAATTTGATTTTGCATGCTCCTAGGAAAAGTTTTTTTACCACCAAAACAAAATTTTCAATACTTATTCAAAAGGTAAATGTAATTGCTATTCAAATCTAAATACCATACTAAAGATCTTTCAAAACAAACTCCTTCCAATTTCAGTACCTTGAATCTACCGTATTTAAATGAATAGGTCTCTCTGAGAGAGACATTTGGTAGTTAACTAGTCACACTCATAGGAAGTTGTCATTATTTACTTATCAGTAACAATAACATTTGAATAGAATCCATAAAACAACTAATAAACTCATTATAAAGGTTAAAAATTACTATGACATTAAATTTCTTACAATACTACTCACACTGCCAAAATATTTGTCAAGTAATTCCACATAACGATGAATTATTTCCAGAGTAATCAGTTCATTTTCCTGATCCTCAATAGCACAGCAAAAATACAAGCTAGCATATCTGTAACAAAATATAAATGTGGAATAAAATTTTACTCTGCATCTGTGTTTTCTAAATATATTTTTATACACTATTGTGGAAATCCTCAGACTTACACATTATGTTTCTTCTAATAATGCAGGTTATTTTTCTTCTAGAATAAAAAAATAATAAATGTTTTCTAAGAGAAATTCTGAAAAGTACACATAGGGAAAAAAACATTATTCAACGACATAAGCTAAAAGAGTACTTTATTTTGCTATTCTTTCAGATTCCTCTGTATGACTACTTTAAAACACGACTGATCCAAGTTTTTTCTTTAGCTTACTTAACTAAAACAAAATAGACTCCATGATTACTTCAAATGAGAAGTAAGCAAATTAGAATATAAAGAATTTATTGTAGATATTGTTATTCCAACTATCACAATAACCATATGGGTAACCATATGGAACACTGCTTAGTTACGTACAGGCCCAGGGTAAGTAATATATAACAAAGATGTCACTCACTACCACAAAGTTTTACATTAAATAGTAAAAGAAGAAAGAAACTTCTGTACTACAATAAGAGCACTGTGGGGTTTTAATTCTCTTGCCTACTATCTCTTTCCTCAGATTGATAGCAGCTTACTTCTGGTCCTGGCCTCTAAAGCCAGGAAGTGCAACAGGTACTATATTCACAAGAACTGTTGTATGTGTTACCACCAGTATAATGGACCCCTCAAAGACTAGGAGAGGATTTGTCTATTTCTCGTAGCTGTGGGCATTCACAGGATCAGGATAATTAACCAGGCAGTTTTTGCCCAAAGTGTTTAAAGATAAAACTATTGGCTGCAGCAAAAAGAGCAGTACTTGAGAAAAGCAACAGACAGAATAAAAGTTTGTGAAAGAAGAGACATGTTGGGGAAAGAGAATTTCTAAGATTCCTAAGGTCTTCTGAGTAGTTCAAAATATTACATGCACAGCCATGACTGGATGCATGCTCAGAAAAAGCCTGAGCAGCCACTAGAGAATATTTGCAGATATGGCCAAAAACTTTCCAAATGTGATGAAAAAAAATAATCTACAAATTCAATAGTCTCTATCAATTCCACCAGAAAACTTCAAAGAGCTCTATACTGAAACATTACGATCAAATTGCCAGAGAAAAAGACATAACCTTGAAAGGAGCAAGAGGGAAGAAATTTATCAGTACAAAGATCTTCAAAAATATTAAGTCCTGGGCAGCCCAGGTGGCGCAGCAGTTTAGCGCCGCCTTGGGTCCAGGGCCTGATCCTGGAGACCCGGGATCGAGTCCCACGTCGGGCTCCCTGCACGGAGCCTGCTTCTCCGTCTGCCTGTGTCTGTGCCTTCTCTCTCTCTCTCTCTCTCTCTCTCTCTCTCTCTCTCTCATGAATAAATAAATAAAAATATTAAGTCCGGATTGCTATTCAGAAATTATGGAAGCCAGCAGTCTTATTACATTAATTTAAAGATTTTTTAAAAAATTTTATCTATTCATGAGAGACAGAGAGAGACAAAGAGAGAGAGGCAGAGACACCGGCAGAGGGAGAAGCAGGCCTCACGCAGGAAGTCCGACGCGGGACTGGAACCCCAGGATAATGCCCCGAACCAAAGGGAGGTACCAAACCTCTGAGCCACCCTGGGATCCTCCCTATTACAGATTTAAAGTGCAAAAAGCAATCACCACCACAACTACCACCACCACTACCATCACCACCACCACCACAACAGAGCCAACCAAGAAAATTAGAGTATCCAGATTACTAAAATCTGAAATGGAAGTGGGAACATTACTACTAACTTTCAGAAATAAAAAGGAGTATAACAGAACCCTACAGAGAACTGTATACCAGCAAATTATACAATGTAGACAAAATGGGAAATTCAAAGGAATGCACCGAGTGCAAAATGACTAGAGAAGAAATAAAAAATATGAATAAATTTCTAGCAAGTAGGGACTGAACTGGTATGCAAAACCTCCCAACAATGAAATGCCCCAACCAGACTGCTTCAGTGACAAATCCTACTACATTTTTAGAACAATTAATATCAATCTTCAAATTCTTCCCCAAAGAAGAGGAGGGATTTAACTTATTTTAGGATGCCACCATTACCATGATACCAAAGCCAGATAAAGATTTTACAATAAAATTACAGATCAGAATCTTTTATAAATACAGACACAAAATTCCTCAAAAGAAACAAACTGAATCCAACAACATGTTGAAAAGACTGTGTATCATGACCAGGTACAATTTCAAAAAATTCAAGAGTGGTCAACATGTTTGAAAAGAAATTGTTATACTATAATAAGAGAATGAAAGATAAAAACCACATAATTATTTCAACTGATGCACAAAGCACCCAAAATCCAGCACCTTTTTATGATAATAGGCAGAGGATTTGAATAGACTTTGTGGCACAGAAAATAAATGGCTAAAAAAAAAAAGAAAGAAAGAAAATAAATGGCTAAAAAGCACAAATGATGCTCAATATTATTAGTCATTCCAAAAATACTGATTGAAATCACAGTATCACTTCACACTTACCAGGATGGCTATAATAAGGGAAAAAAAGCAGATTAAATGTTACCAAGGTAATAGAGAAATTCAAACTTTTCTTGTACATTTATATATGTTTTTTGGATGGGGAAAGAGCATAGGGCAAAGGGAGAGAGAGAGAATACTCAAGGAGACTCCCCACTGAGCATAGAGCCCAACACAGGTCTCCATCTCATGATCCTGGGCTGAGATGAAGAGTCAGACTTAACCAACTAAGCTGCCCAGGTGTCCCAAAACTCTTGTACGTTTCTAGTCAGAATGTAAACTCCTACAGCCACTGCAAAAATAATTTGGCAGAACTTCATAAAGATAAACAAAAATTTATCTGACTCAGCAATTCTACTCCTAGTTCTACAAGCAAAGGAACTGAAAACGGGTTTAAAAAAGAACACAGTTGTATGTGAATGTTCATTGTAGGACTATTCACAATAGCTGAAAATTACAAACAATTCAAATGTCTACCAATAGACAAAGGAATAAACCATGTAGTAAATTCATACTACAGAATATTATTCAGTCATAACGAGGAATGAAGTACTGATTCAATGTACTATGACATTGTCAAATCTTAAAAACATTATTCTGCATGAAAAATGTTATATGCAAAAGTCCCGTGCTTCTATTTACCTGAAATGCCCAGAAGAACATAAATCTACAGAGACAGCAAGATTAGTATTCACAAGGGAAATATACAGAAATAAATATATAGTCACTGCTATTTTTTTAATATTTTATTTATTTATTCATGAGAGACAAAAAGAGAGAGGAAGAGACACAGGCAGAGGGAGAAGCAAGCCACATGCAGGGAGTCTGACATGGGATTCGATCCTAGGTTTCCAGGATCAGGCCCTGGGCCAAAGGTGGCACTAAACCACTGAGCCACCCAGGCTGCCCTGTAGTCACTGTTAATACACATGAAGTTTCTTTGGTGATGGTGAAAATAGAAGTGATACAGGTGATAATTGCACAACTCTGTAAAGATAATAAAAATAATGACTAATGTCAGGATTAATGGTTTATGTAAATTTTGCATTGATATAGGAAAACAAAATGGGATGACATTTTATACCTATTAGAACAGTCGTAATAAATAATGACAGTTAACAACATCTGTTGGCAGATGAGGAGAAACTGGAATCTTCACAGCCTGTTTTAGGAATGTAAAATTGTACATGGACTGTGGAAAACAGTTTATCCATTCCTCAAAATGTTACCTTATGAGCCAGAATTCCACTCCTAGATATAAAGCGAAGAGAAAATAAAAAACATATGTTTACAAAAATTTTGTACACAAATGCTCACTTTATCCCAAAAGTAAAAACTTAAATGTCCATCAATGAATAAAATGTTCCCTATTCATAAAACAATATATTTAGGGTAGCCCCGGTGGCCCAGCGGTTTATTGCCTCCTTCAACCCAGGGTGTGATCCTAGGGGTCAGGATCGAGTCCCACATCGGGCTCCCTGCATGGAGGTTGCTTCTCCCTCTGCCTGTGTCTCTCTGCCTCTATCTCTCTGTGTCTCTCATGAATAAATAAATAAAATCTTTTTTTAAAAAACCAATATATTTAACAATGAAAAGAAATGAAGTACCACTAAATGCTACATATCTTTGAAATATAATGCTAAGTTAAAGAAGTCAGTGACACAGGACCATGTTACAGCAGTCCATTTACATAAAATGTCCATAATAGGCAAATCTAAAATGTTTTAAGTCCATTAGTTGCATAGGGTCAGGAGGATGGATTTTGGGTAGTGTGGCAGGTAAAAGCTACATTTCTTTGGGGGAGTACTGGAAATGTTCTAACTTGATCACTGGATGCACAGCTGTATTAATATACTAAAAATATTGAAAGCTACTCTATTATACACTGTGAACAGCTAAATTATCTGATATGCTAGTTCTATCTCAAAATTATTATTATTTTTAGGGTATCTCAAAATTATTAAAGAAAAACACCAGAGCAGTCAAATTATCTGGGTTATTTATAACACAATGAACTTAAGCTCACTTTAATTACTAGCTTTCAGAAAACATATGGGGTGTCTATTCACTTATGCAAAAAACTTGACTTCTTAGGTAAATATGTGTAGACTGTATACTCTTAGGTAAATATGTGTAGACTGTATACTCACTGGCATATTAATAAAAATAGTTTTGTTATTAAAGAAAATCTATTCAGCAATATTCTTTAAGAAATTCTTAATATAATAGTTTGGAAGTATGTTTATTTTTTAGTAAATGCAAATCCAGAGTCTTAAAAAAAAAAAAAAAGCATTTGATATTCTGTCTTCAAAGATTCTTTACATTTTCTTTAGAGATAGGGAAACAAAGGCAAAATTCTAGTGGTAAAAACAGAATTGAAGTGTTTTACTTTTTTTCAACTGTATTGTCCTTAGTACCTATCTTTCCCAAACAGAGAAAATCTGTATGAAAGATATTCACGATGAAGAATGTGGATGAGACGAAAAATACAATGTGTAAATTAATGAAGATATAAAGACCACTTGCACATATGATAGAAAAGATCATAATTTCTGTGACGCTCAGACATAATTCTCTTGCTGTAAAGATCTTTCCTCTTCCAGCTGGACTAGAGAAAACAAAGTATCTGTTTACAGCAACAAAAAAAGTCACAAAATTGTACCGTAAATGAAGTCTTCTAAATAAAACAGGGAGAGTGAATTTTAATAGTAATTTTGATGACACAAACGTTTTTCATGTGAATTTTTCCTCAAGTATCAATTGCAATAGATTACATACTAAACCTTTTAAACAAAAGAGGTTGATTGCTGTGTTATCTCAAAGGCATTTTCAAGCCTTCCTCTTTTAATAGAACTCCTTCCTATATGTATGAACAAGCTTAAAGTTCTCAATCCTTTAGGTCTTATCCCCCAGTCCTAAGAGTATGCATGGATTTTACCTCTTCTTTTCTTCCTTAGCAAAACTCCCCAAAATGGTTTACATTTGCCTTTTAAATTTCTTAATTTCTTCACACTATATTTCACTACATGGAGAGTTCTGTCTCTAGTCTCCTACTAAAATGTTTTGTCAAAGGGCATTTATGAATGCCCTCTGTAAACTCAAATGAATTATTTCTTCATTTTAATTGAACTCTAATGTGACATTTTTAGCCCATTTGAACTAACAATCTTATTTTTAAATAAATTACTTTACTTACGGCAAAGTAGGGGAACGGACCTCCCCACTCAAAAATCTGTATTCTAGAAAGTTACCTAATATTGAACATCTTGCAATTCCCTGCCTGATGAGAATATCTTTGTTTACCTGGAGGCCTTGGGCCATACCCCACAGTTTATGCCAAGAATCATTTATGAGGGTTCTGGGCCACTACATATAAGCAGAATTAGTCATTCGGTTGCCACACTTATGTGACCAAGCAAACTCCAATGAAAACTGATAACCAATATGTCCCCAGTTCCAATGTTTCATGTGTATTTTTAGAAATTATAGACTACAAAATGTTCACTGAGAAAAACCAGTGAGAAATTTTAACTCTCTAAATTGTATACTTTTTTTTTTTGGCTTCCTACAATCTGGATCCTTTCCATGGATTAAATTGTAACCATGAATATACTATATTTCAGTAAGTTTTGTGAATTTTGATAAAATTAACTTAGAGTAAATTATGAACCTAACAGGAGTCTAAGGAAACCATGATTCTCTATCTGCTGTGAAATATGATAATAAATTTGGTGAGTCCTGCCTGTACTTTACTTTACACTGATTATATAAATTCTCTTTGGTTCTCATTCCACTCTGGATGTTTTTCTTTTTATACCTTCTGCCTATTGCTTAAATGCTAATTAAGTCTGCAAAAATTTCTGCAGGCTTTTCATCACATGCACTCCATTAGAAAACTAAATATTGGCAAATCCAAGTCACAGAGGCATCAGAAACCATCCAAAAAAATCAGCTAAGTTCTAAGTTTATTCTTTTCCTATTCAGCTGAACTAGAATCAACCTACTCTTCTTTCTTCACTGCCATTCCTACTTTAATGAATAACCAACTCTTAAAAAATTCACTTTTATTACAGCTTTCCTTTATACCTGATGAAGACTACTTTCTTATTTCAGGACATCATTATTATATGCTTTCTTAAATTTTCTCTTAGGACTCAGTTTCAGATGTACACAACTTTAATTCTTCTATTAGAATGATCTAAGAAATATAAATATGATGTTTCTTATTTCTGTTTAAATCTTTTTATCTCTGTGATTAAGATTGTCACTGAATCTTCACATAAGACTCCTAAATTCCTTCCTCAAATTTAAGGTTTGGTCAACAGCAGCAGTTTTTTTTTTTTTTTTCAGCAGCAGTTTTATAACTGAAAAACTGTCTCGGTGCACAAGGCAGAAGCCAACTGGGCAAAGGCACAGGCTCCCTATTCCTGGTTTTACAATAGCAGCTCCATTTCTATTTTTCCTACTTATTAAGGTCCTACCTCCAACAGAAAAGGCTGTAGAAAAAAATACTTAACTAGGTATCTCCTAGTTTTAAATCTATTATTTTTATATTTTATTAGTAAATACTAAAAGAAACACTGAATATAAGAAAACCCAAATGTGATCAGCACTGATCGTTGTTATTTAAACAACACTGCTTTGTTCCATAATGTCTATTTCTTCTTCTGCTACCCAACAAAAATATCACTATCCATACTCAGAGTGGAATAAATGAAACAGAAGAAAATCAGACTATTTTTTTAATCCTCACCAAATCCATGTTATTAGTTCCCTGCACATTAATCATGTAACAGACAATGTTTTACATACAGAAACTGTATTGTCCTAACTTAAACTCTTTAAGGTGGTTATCTGTATTTTCAAAGAACTTAAAGGAAGTGTAATGGGGAAGAAACACAATAAATGGGGATCCCTGGGTGGCGCAGCGGTTTAGCGCCTGCCTTTGGCCCAGGGCGCGATCCTGGAGACCCGGGATCGGATCCCACGTCGGGCTCCTGGTGCATGGAGCCTGCTTCTCCCTCTGCCTATGTCTCTGCCCCTCTCTCTCTCTCTCTGTGACTACCATAAATAAATAAAAATTTTAAAAAAATAAATAAACACAATAAATGTGGCCCAGATGTTCTATAAAAGAAATCTAATATTTTTACCTTTCTTAGAAAAGTACTGCAAAATGCATTTTAAATTTTTTAAAGCTTCAAATATTAAAAAAAAATAAAGAATATGCTATTTTCCAATAATAATCCAGATAGTATTTTTTTGGTCACCTCAGTGTTAAAAGAAACCCATGAGATGGATGGCAAGATCAAATTTTAAAGAATCTATCCTTGACAAAATTGCTATTTATTCATACTTGCACCATTGCTTCATTTGACTTCAGATTAAGTAAATTTTACTAAAAACCCGATCCTATATACAAACAACTTAACAAAATAAATGTGTTTAATCAACTCTATAACTGAAGAGGTCTATTTATTCAACATTGTTTATAATTGAGTAACACTTGAAAACTCAGATAAAACCTTATCAATATTAATCATTAGAGAGTTATAAGGAGAGGAGAAATGGGAGAACAGATAATTACATTTTCTAATCTAATGTTATCTAAGTTAGAGAACTGATCATTTAAAATATTCACACTATGGGATCCCTGGGTGGTGCAGAGGTTTGGTGCCTGCCTTTGGCCCAGGGCGCGATCCTGGAGACCCGGGATTGAATCCCACGTCGGGCTCCCGGTGCATGGAGCCTGTTTCTCCCTCTGCCTATGTCTCTGCCTCTCTCTCTGTGTGTGACTATCATAAATAAACAGAAAATTTAAAAAAATAAATAAATAAAATATTCACACTACATAACTTGCAAAGAAATGAGTTCACTGAATTTTTCTAGAAGATAAACATGAACATCATTTATAAAATTAGTTTAAAAGTATTCTTCTGCTTTTCATATTTAATCCAGGTAATAAAATGCCAGTTATTTTAAAAATACAAAGTTTCTATTACACCTGTTTTGGTATTTATAAATGCCATCTCTCAAAAGTCTGCAATTTCCACATGATAAGTCACCTAAAATTTGATTCTACTATTTCTAAATTTCTGATAAAAAAAAGTATACCTTTTGTAAACAATCTTCAGATCTCGCCACTCAAGAAAGTTGCACATTTTAGGCTTACGTGCTAAAATAGTTTGAACAAGTTCCCTTGTGATTTTTTTCTTCTCTTTGTCTGATAGTGAGATATACCATTTCTGCAGTCGAAGCTTTCCCTGACGACTAAAAAGCAACATAAACTGCATCTGTTAAGATAAATGAAACCAAAGTTACATTTGATGCTTTCATTCAAAAGAGTTAAGATTAGAAACTAAAGGGCTTTGAGGAAAAAGAAAGATCTTGTAGAAAAACTCTCTACCTACTTTGGTCTGCTTAAATCTGGAAAGAACTGAATGGGGGAAAAAAAAGCATTCTGTATTAAAATTGACTTTGCAAAATAAACTATTTTCTGTTTTCTGTTCATTCCATACTGTTTACAAGAAAAGAAAATTGTATACATCAATTGGCTTACAGTAATTTAAAAGAAAAAAGGATCTACTGTTTTTGATACTGAGGTCCTCTCAGTTCCAGAATCATTTATACTTTTAGTTAGAATGTTTTCTTAATGCTAGTATATCTTAAGCAAACACTAAAAATGTAGAATCAATGAAAAAAAAAAGATCCTAAAATACAGGTGTGTTTTTGAAAAAGCTAATTTTCATATATGTATTGTTATGTTTCATTTTTAAAAATGCAACATGAATCTGACGGAATCACGAAGTGAGCTGACGCAATAAGGAAGAGAATGCAAGCCATTAAAAAAAGTCAAAGGATTCAGAAGCATTACAGAAAATCTGTCATCCAAAAAATAAAAAGCACCTTGTAAGGGTGGAGTGGGTGTTGAAATCTAGCAAATTCATAAAGTGTTTCATTTATCATTTATTTAGAATCTATAAAGCACTGTGATTCACCTTCATGATTAGGTTTTGAAGAAAGCGCTGTAATATAAGTAAGTGGCTGTGCAACCGGAAAGAAGTGTTGATTGTAGAAATATTGAAGGCAGAATTTACATAGGTAATTTTTTTCTTTTATTGTGAGTTGTCTTAATCATTAAAAAATTGCTTAAATAAAAGCAACTGTAAATAGAACTCATAGTTGTTATTAGTAATATTTACATCATCTTAGATTCTGTCAGAGTGAATTTATAGAACTAGAATAGAATAGGCGTCCTAAATTTAAAAAGGTATTAAGAAATCTTTAGATTTGCATATAATCTCAGACACATTAACGAAACAGTTGACAGTTTATAAAGAGACATTATTGATTTCACGATTGTAATTCATTTTGTTAAACTTAAAATGATTTAATGGCACAAAACAAATATTAAATCGATATAAATAAGCCTCAAAATGTGTCGTACACAGGAGGCCTTAAAAGGGACAACATATAAGCATTGGTAGGCAATATGTAAATGGAAATCAGCTATTGGAGTTTGGAAATGGATACCTTATTCATGAATATTTAAATAGAGGAGGGGTGGCGATTTCCATTGGTTTTCATATTATTCAAGGCCACACCAGTCGTGCTACCTTTCAAAGGACTAGAACGTTGCTCTTTTTTGAATATAAATTTCGTAATAAAATGGGAAGGTATATACTTGAAAGACAGACTTCATTATTCAGTTTGTTAAAAAGCAATGGTTTTACTCTGCTGCAGATAGGGCATCTGAATTGAGTTTCGTATTAAAAACGCAGGCTTTGTCACAAAAATGGGCTGCGAAATTTATTATGACTAAGAACCAAACATTATGGGTTAGGCCACGCAATGGCATTTTACGGGGTGACGCGAATCGGAAAGAGCTCAACAGTCGCTCAGTGTTCCCGAAGCCCCGGCCCCCTCCCCGTGAACTTACGCCAGCCGCTACCCGCGGACTCGGCGGGATTGGTTCAACCGTACTAGCTGCAACTGAGGGGAAGTCCCTGCCGCCGACCTGAGGAAGAGTAGCCGTTTTGCTGTTCCGAGCGAAGCTAGTTGACAGAAGAAGGATTATGCGATAAACGTAGGGATTACGACATACAGCGTGTAATCACAAGAGGGGAGCGCGACAGAACCCTCCTCAGGCAGGTCTACCGTTGAGAACCCCTCTGGAGCCTGCGCAGAGACTCCAGAATCCGAGCAAGCTAGACAAGTAAGAAAGCCACGTATCACGGAAAGAGCTTCCGAAGGGGATAGGAAACTATGGCGCCTGCGCATTTCTAAGTAAGCCCAACAGGTAATTTTACTATTGTGGAGATGGTGAAACTGCAAATCAACATCCAGTTCCAAAGCCACGCAGTTGTCCCTGTCAGAAAAGGAAACACAGGCGACTAGTGCTTGGCTGGGATACTACTACACATGTAGCCTGAGCTCCAGGTAAAGGAACTGCTATCTTTCCTCGAGCTCCTGCAGACTTTAGAAATACCTTTAAAGTCTATTTTGTCCAAAGTAAATATTGCTTCTCTTCTTTTGGCATACATTTCCATGATAGATAGTTCTCCACTCTCTCACTTTCAATCGGCCACTGTACTTACCTTTGAAGTCACACTATTGTAAGCACCATAGAGATGAGTCTTCATTTTTGCCCACCCTGCCATTCTATATACGTATATCTTTTAATTTTTTATTGGGATTAAAATGCCAACATATACTATAAAATCCAGTGTTCATCCCACCACTGCCCCCCTCAGTGCCCATCACCGAGTCACCCCAACCCCCTGCCCACCTCCCCTTCCACTACCCCTTGTTCATTTCCCACTGTTACGTGTCTCTCATGCTTTCTCACCCTCACTGATATTTCCATTCATTTTCTGTCCTTTCCATTTATTTCCATTCACTAATTCTCATATTCCCCAAACGAATAAGACCACATACTGTTTGTCCTTCTCCAATTGACTTATTACACTCAGCATAATACCCTCCACGTCCATCCACATCAAAGCAAATGATGGGTATTTCTCGTTTCTAATGTCTGACTAATATTCGAATCTATACATAAACCACATCTTCTTTATCCATTCATTGAGGGACACCAAGGCTCCTTCCACAGTTTGGCTATTGTGAACATTGCTGCTACAAACATCGGGGTGCACGTGTCCCGGCGTTTCATTGCATCTGAATCTTTGGGGCAAATCCCAAGCAGCACAATTGCTGGGTCGTAGGGCAGGTATATTTTTAACTCTTTGAGGAACGTCCACACAGTTTTCCAGAGTGGCTGCAGCAGTTCACATTCCCACCAACAGTGCAGGAGGGTTCCCCTTTCTCCGCATCCTCTCCAACATTTGTGATTTCCTGCCTTGTTAATTTTCCCCATTCTCACTGGTGTGAGGTGGGATCTCATTGTGGTTTTGATTTGTATTTCCCTGATGGCAAGTGATGGGGAGCATTTTCTCATGTGCATATTGGCCATGTCTGTGTGTTCCTCTGTGAGATCTCTCTTCATGTCTTTTGCCCGTTTCATGATTGGATTGTTCGTTTCTTTGGTGTTGAGTTGAATAAGTTCTTTATAGATCTTGGAAACTAGCCCTTTATCTGATACGTCATTAGCAAATATCTTCTCCCATGCTGTAGGTTGTCTTTTAGTTTTGTTGACTGTATCCTTTGCTGTGCAAAAGCTTCTTATCTTGATGAAGTCCCAATAGTGCATTTTTGCTTCTGTTTCCTTTGCCTTCTTGGATGTATCTTGCAAGAAGTTACTGTGGCTGAGTTCAGAAAGGGTGTTGCCTGTGTTCTCTTCTATGATTTTGATGGAATCTTGTCTCACATTTAGATCTCTCATCCATTTTGAGTTTATCTTTGTGTATGGTGAAAGAGAGTGGTCCAGTTTCATTCCTCTGCATGTGGATGTCCAATTTTCCCAACACCATTTATTGAAGAGACCGTCTTTCTTCCAATGGATAGTCTTTCCTCCTTTATCGAATATTAGATGACCATACATTTCAGGGTCCACTTCTGGGTTCTCTATTCTGTTCCATTGATCTATGTGTCTGTTTTTGTGCCAGTACCACACTGTCTTGATGACCACAGCTTTGTAGTACAACCTGAAATCTGGCATTCTGATGCCCCCAGGTATGGTTTTCTTTTCTAAAATTCCCCGGGCTGTTCGGGGTCTTTTCTGATTCCACACAAATCTTAAAATAATTTGTTCTAACTCTCTGAAGAAAGTCCATGGTATTTTGATAGGGATTGCATTAAACGTGTAAATTGCCTTGGGTAACATTGACATTTTTACAATATTAATTCTGCCAATCCATGAGCACGGAATAGTTTTCCATCTCTTTGTGTCTTCCTCAATTTCTTTCAGAAGTGTTCTATAGTTTTTAGGGTATAGATCTTTTACCTCTTTGGTTAGGTTTATTCCTAGGTATCTTATGCTTTTGGGTGCAATTGTCAATGGGACTGACTCCTTAATTTCTCTTTCTTCAGTCTCATTGTTAGTGTATAGAAATGCCATTGATTTATGGGCATTGACTTAGTTATCTGCCACGCTACCAAATTGCTATATGAGTTCTAGCAATCTTGGGGTGGAGGCTTTTGGGTTTCTATGTAGGAGTATCATGTCATCGGCGAAGAGGGAGAGTTTGACTTCTTCTTTGCCAATTTGAATGCCTTTAATGTCTTTTTGTTGTCTGATTGCTGAGGCAAGGACTTCCAGAACTATGTTGAATAGCAGTGGTGAGAGTGGACATCCCTCTCTTGTTCCTGATCTTAGGGGAAAGGCTCCCAGTGCTTCCCCATTGAGAATCATATTTGCTGTGGGCTTTTCGTAGATGGCTTTTAAGATGTCAAGGAAAGTTCCCTCTATCCCAACACTCTGAAGGGTTTTGATCAGGAATGGATGCTGTATTTTGTCAAATGCTTTCTCTGCATCTATTGAGAGGATCATATGGTTCTTGGTTTTTCTCTTGCTGATATGATGAATCACGTTGATGGTTTTACGAGTGTTGAACCAGCCTTGTGTCCCGGGGATAAATCCTACTTGGGTCATTGTGAATAATTTTCTTAATGTGTTGTTGGATCCTATTGGCTAGTATCTTGTTGAGAATTTTTGCATCCATGTTCATCCAGGGATTTTGGTCTGTAATTCTCCTTTTTGGTGGGGTCTTTATCTGGTTTCGGAATTAAGGTGATGCTGGCCTCATAGAATGAATTTGGAAGTACTCCATCTCTTTCTATCTTTCCAAACAGCTTTAGTAGAATAGGTATGATTTCTTCTTTAAACGTTTGATAGAATTCCCCTGGGAAGCCATCTGGCCCTGGACTCTTGTGTCTTGGGAGGTTTTTGATGACTGCTTCAATTTCGTCTCTGGTTATTGGCCTGTTCAGGTTTTCTATTTCTTCCTGCTCCAGTTTTGGTAGTTTGTGGCTTTCCAGGAATGCATCCATTTCTTCTAGATTTCCTAATTTATTGGCATACAGCTGTTCATAATATGTTTTTAAAATCGTTTGTATTTCCTTGGTGTTGGTAGTGATCTCTCCTTTATCATTCATGATTTTATTAATTTGAGTCTTCTCTCTCTTCTTTTTAATAAGGTTGGCTAATGGTTTATCTATCTTATTAATTCTTTCAAAGAACCAACTCCTGGTTCTGTTGATCTGTTCCACAGTTCTTTTGGTCTCGATTTCATTTAGTTCTGCTCAAATTTTAATTAACTGTCTTCTTCTGCTGGGGGTGGGGTCCATTTGTTGCTTTTTCTCTAGTTCCTTTATTTGTATGGTGAGCTTTTGAATTTGAGTTCTTTCCAGTTTTTGAATGGATGCTTGTATTGCGATGTATTTCCCCCTGAGGACTGCTTTTGCTGCATCCCAAAGATTTTGAACAGTGGTATCTTCATTCTCATTAGTTTCCATGAATCTTTTAAATTCTTCCTTAATTTCCTGGTTGACCTTTTCATCTTTTAGCAGGATGGTCCTTAACCTCCACGTGTTTGTGGTCCTTCCAAACTTCTTGTTGTGATTTATTTCTAATTTCAAGGCATTATGGTCTGAGAATATACATGGGACTATCCCGATCTTTTGGTATCGGTTCAGACCCGATTTGTGACCCAGTATGTGGTCTATTCTGGAGAAAGTTCCATGTGCACTTGAGAAGAATGTGTATTCAGTTGAGTTTGGATGTAAAGTTCTGTAGATATCTGTGAAATCCATCTGCTCCAGTGTATCATTTAAAGCTCTCATTTCTTTGGATATGTTGTGCTTAGAAGACCTATCTAGTATAGAAAGAGCTAGATTGAAGTCCCCAAGTATAAGTGTATTATTATCAAAGTATTTCTTGAGTTTGGTTATTAATTGGTTTAAATATTTGGCAGCTCCCACATTCGGGGCATATATATTGAGGATTGTTAAGTCCTCTTGTTGGATAGATCCTTTGAGTATGAGATAGTGTCCCTCTTCATCTCTCACTATAGTCTTTGGGGTAAATTTTAATTTATCTGATATAAGGATGGCTACCCCTGCTTTCTTTTGAGGACCATTTGAATGGTAAATGGTTCTCCAACCTTTTATTTTCAGCTTGTAGGTGTCCTTCTGTCTAAAATGAGTCTCTTGTAGACAGCAAATAGAAGGGTCCTGCTTTTTTATCCAGTCTGAAACCCTGCGCCTTTGATGGGGTCATTAAGCCCATTCACGTTCAGAGTTACTATTGATAGATATGAGTTTAGTGTCATCATATCTATTCAGTCCTTGTTTTTGTGGATTGTTCCACTGAACTTCTTCTTAAAGGGGAGTTTTAAGAGTCCCCCTTAAAATTTCTTGCAGAGCTGGTTTGGAGGTTACATATTCTTGGAATCTCCTGCCTGTCTTGGAAGCTCTTTATCTCTCCTTCCATTTTGAATGAAAGCCTTGCTGGATAAAGTATTCTTGGTTGCATGTTCTTTTCATTTAGGACCCTGAATATATCCTGCTAGCCCTTTCTGGCCTGCCAGGTCTCTGTGGAGAGGTCTGCTGTTACCCTAATATTCCTCCCCATAAAAGTCAGGGACTTTTTTTCTCTTGCTGCTTTAAGGATCTTTTCCTTATCTTTGGAATTTGCAAGCTTCACTATTAAATGTCGAGGTGTTGAACGGTTTTTGTTGATTTTAGGGGGGATCTCTCTATTTCCTGGATCTGAATGCCTGTTTCCCTTCCCAGATTAGGAAAGTTTTCAGCTAGGATTTGTTCAAATACATATTCTGGCCCTCTGTCCCTTTCGGCGCCCTCAGGAACCCCAATTAAACGTAGGTTTTTCTTCCTCAGGCTGTCATTTATTTCCCTTAATCTATCCTCATGATCTTTTAATTGCTTGTCTCTTTTTTCCTCAGTTTCCCTCTTTGCCATCAACTTGTCTTCTATGTCACTCACTTGTTCTTCCACCTCGTCAAGCCTCGTCGTTAGGACTTCTAGCTTGGATTGCATCTCATTTAATTGATTTTTAATTTCTGCCTGATTGGATCTAAATTCTGCAGTCATGAAGTCTCTTGAGTCCTTAATGGTTTTTTCTAGAGCCACCAGTAGCTGTATAATAGTGCTTCTGAATTGGCTTTCTGACATTGAATTGTAATCCATATTTTGTAACTCTGTGGGAGAGTGGGCTGTTTCTGATTCTTTTTTTTGAGGTGAGGTTTTCCTTCTAGTCATTTTGCTCAGTGCAGAGTGGCCAAAAACAAGTTGTACTGGGAAAAGGAGAAAAAGAGAGAGAAGGAAAGAAAAGAGAAAAAGAAAAAAGAGAAAGAAGAAAAAAAAAGGAGAAAAAGAGAAGAAAAAGAAAGAAAAAGAAAGAAAAAGAAAGAAAGGAGAAAAAAGAAAAAAAAAGGGGGGGTGGGGTGGGGTGGGGGAAGCAATCAGAAATCAAGAAGAAAGAAAGAAGAAAAAAAAAAGCACAAAACAAAACAAAACCAAAACCAAACAAACAAACAAAAAAACAAAAACAAAAATAAAAACAAAAAACATGGGGGAGTATCTTCCGATTCTGTGTACTTTAAGTCCCTTGACTTCCCTTGGAACTGGTCCGAGTCGCTGGTCTTCTGGGGGAGGGGCCTGCTGTGTTGATTCTCAGGTGTTAGCACTTGGGGGAGCTGCTCTGCCCCTGCCTGGTGCAGGGCTCAGTGGGGTTGTTCACCCCGTGAGGCCCCGGGAGGAAGCCACAGTGGCGGGGCGGCAGCTCTGGGACCCTGGAGTCAGCTCCCGCAGTAGCTCCGGGGCTCTCCGTCTGCAGGGCCCGGGGGCTCCCGGGCGGGGCCGCTGATCTGCTCAGCTCCAAGGCAGGAGCGTCCTTGCTGTCCTGGGCCCTCCCGGCCTCTGCCTGTCCCGGGGGAGGCCGCATCCTGGGCTGTGTCCCGGCGCCCTGTGCTCCGGGGCCTGCGCTGTTGGATTCGCTCCCGCCCCGGAGCCCCCTCCGCGGAGCCGCCGCCCGAGCCCCGCCGAGGTGTTCCCGGAGCCGCGCCGCCCCCTCACGCGGGCTTCTTCCTCTGCCCGAGCCGCCGCCGCCGAGCTGCTCCCGGGCAGCGCAGCCCCCTCCGCTGAGCCGGCGCCCGAGCCCCGAGCTGTTCCCGGGCCGCGCCGCCCCTCCGCGGAGCCTCTTCCCTCCGCCCGAGCCCCTCCGAGCTGCTCCGGGTCCCGCCCGGCGCTGCAGCCCTCAGGGAGCTCGGCGCACTCTCCGGGGCTCAGTTCCTCTGTTACTGTCCCAGGGAGCCCGAGGGCATCCCCGCCCTCCTGGGTCCTGCTCCAGCTCCCTGCGGGCCCCTTTCCGCCCGGGAAGGTTGGTGCAGCTCCTGCTCCTCCGGGACGGGGCTCTCCTGTCCTGGGGACACTCGCCCCGGCCTCAGCCCGGCTCCTCGGGGCCCCTCCCCCTGGAGGCCTTTTGTGTCTTTATTTCTTTTTCCCAGTCTCCCTACCTTGATTGAAGCGCGAACTCTTCTCACTGGAGCGTTCCAGCTGGTCTCTCTATAAATCTCAGGCCGAATTCGTAGATTTTCAGAATGATTGGAAGGTTTTCTAGGTAATTTGTTGGGGACAGGTGATTTGGGGACCCTACTCTTCCGCCGTCTTGTCCCTCCCTCCGAGTTTTGGTCTGTTTTGATCAGATTTTTAATGGATGTTGTATTTTGTCAAACGCTTTCTCTGCATCCATGGAGAGGATCATACGGTTCTTGTTTTTTCTGCTGTTGATGTGATCTATCGCGTTGATTGTCTTACGAGTGTTGAACAAGCCTTGCATCCTGGGGATAAATCCCACTTGGTCATGGTGAATAATCTTCTTAATGCACTGTTGGATCCTATTGGCTAGTATCTTGGTGAGAATTTTTGCATCAGAGTTCATCAGGGATATTGGTCTATAATTCTCCTTTTTGGTGGGTCTTTGTCTGGTTTTGGAGTCATGGTGATGCTGGCCTCATAAAACAAGTTTGCAAGTGTTCTACCCCTTTCTGTCTTTTTTTTCAATAAGGCTGGTTAAGGGTTTATCCATCCTGTGATTTCTTTCAAAGGACCAGTGCCAGATTTTGTTGATCTGTTCTACAGTTCTTCAGGTCTCTATTTCATTGGGTTCTGCTCTTATCTTTATTCTCTCTCTTCTTCTGGTTGGCGTAGGCTTTATTTACTGATCCTTCTCCAATTCCTTTCTGTGTCAGGTTAGCTTGCATATTTGAATTTTTCCGATTTTTTGAGGGAGGCTTGTATTGTGGTATATTTCTGTCTTCGGACAGCTTTTGCTGTATCCCAAATGTTTGAGTGGTTGTATCTTCATTTTCATTAGTTTCCATGAATCTTTTTAATTCTTTAATTTCCTGGTTGACCCACTCATCTTTTAGTAGGATGCTCTTTAACCTCCACGTGTTTGAAATCCTTCCACACTTACTCTTGTGATTGAGTTCAAGTTTCAAAGCATTGTGGTCTGAAAAAATGCAGGGAAGAATCTTAATCTTTTGGTATCGGTTGAGACCTGATTTGTGACCCGGTATGTGGTTTATTCTGGACAGAGTTCCATGTGCACTTGAGATGAATGTGTATTTAGTTGCGTTTGGATGCAAAGTTCTGTAAATATCTGTGAAATCCATCTGGTCCAGTGTGTCATCTGAGGCCCTTCTTCCTTTTAGAGATGTTGTGCTTATTTGCAGAAAGTGCCGAGTTGAAGTCTCCCAGTATTTGTGTATTAATATCTAAGTATGCCTTTACACTGGTTATTAATTGATTGATATACTTGGCAGCTCCCACATCCGGGGCATAAATATTGATGATTGTTAGGTTCTCTTGTTGGATAGATCCTTTAAGTATGATATAATGTCCCTCTTCATCTCTTACTACAATCTTTGGGATAAACTTTAATTTATATGATACAAGGATGGCTACCCCAGCTTTCTTTTGAGGACCATTTGAATGGCACATGGTTCTCCAACCTTTTATTTTCAGGCTGTAGGTGTCCTTCTATCTAAAATGAGTCTCTTGCAGACAGCAAATAGATGGGTCTTGCTTTTTTATCCAGTCTGAAACCTGTGTCTTTTGATGGGATCATTAAGCCCATTCACGTTCAGAGTTACTATTGAAAGATATGAATTTAGTGTCATCGTAATACCTCTTCAGTCCCTGTTTTGTGACTTAATTCTTTGGGCTTCCTCTTTCTTTTACAGAGTTCCCCTTAATGTTTCTTGCAGAGCTGGTTTGGTGGTCACATGTTCTTTCAGCTTTTGCCTATCTTGGACTCTATGTCTCCTTCCATTCTGAATGAGAGCCTTGCTGGATAGAGTATTCTTGGCTGCATGTTCTTCTCCATTACCACCCTGAATATGTCCTGCCAGCCAGTTCTGGCCTGCCAGGTCTCTGCAGAAAGGTCTGCTGTTAATCTGGGATTTCTGCCCATATAAGTGAAGAATGTTTTGTCTCTTGCCGCTTTAAGGATTCTCTCTTTATCTTTGGCATTTGCGAGGTTCACTATTAAATGTCAAGGTGTTGAACGGTTTTTATTGATTTTGGGGAGGGAGACCTCTCTATTTCCTGGATCTGAGTGCCTGTTTCCCTCCCCAAATTAGAGAACTTCTCAGCTATGATTTGTTAAAATATGCTTTCTGGCCCTCTGGCCCTCTTGGCGTTTTCTGGAACCCCAGTTATACGTAGATTCTTACTTCTGAGGCTGTTATTTATTTCCCTTAACCTTTTCTTATGGTCTTTTAATTGTTTTTTTTTTTTTCTCTTTTTTCCTCAGCTTTCTTCCTTGCCATCAATTTGTCTTCTACATCACTCACTCTTTCTTCCTCCTTAAACGTCGTCGTAAGGACCTCCAGTTTGGATTGCATCCCATTTAACTGATTTTTAATTTCAGCCTGATTAGATCTAAATTCTGCAGTCCTGAAGTCTCTTGAATCCTTTATGCTTTTTTCCACATCCACCAGTAGCTTTATAATTGTGCTTCTGAATTGGCTTTCTGACATTGAACTGTAATCCATATTCTGTAACCCTACGGCAGAGAATACTGGTTCTGCTTCTTTGTTTTGTGGTGAGTTCTTCCTTTTAGTCATTTTGCTCAGGGCAGAGTGGCTGCATGAGTGGGCTGAGTCCAGAATATCAACTGCGACCTAAGTAAATTTTCACCCTAAGTAAATTTCTGACTAGGTCTGAGACCTGAAAATGAAAACAAAGGTCAGAACAAAAGAAAAGAAAAGGACCACTAATGTGAAAAACAAATTTTAAAACAAAGTAGTAAAAATTAAAGGCCAAGAATACCAAAGAAGAAGAAGAAAAAGAAAAGAAAAAGAAAAAAGCAAAGAGGAAAAAGAGAAAAAAGGAAAAAAAAAGATAAAGAAAAGAACGGTGGGGAGACTGTGAGATGATGGTGGTGAAGATGTTGTAGTGGAGGGAGCATGTGTTCTACCTCAGTGCTTCTAGAGGGTGATCCTCTTGGCTCTGAGTGTATTTAGTTCTGTATGTTAGAAGATGCTCAGTCCCAAATGTATTTAAAGCAGCAATACTTGTAGAGAGCCCCACCACTGACCACCAACACACAGATGAGATGAAAGAGGAGGGCAGAATGGGAATGAAGAGAGAATATAATCTCTCAGAATGAACCAACATGGTAGACTACTGGGTTCTGGGTGCATGCTGGTCATGTTTTAGAAGGTATTAACTTCTGCCACTGTAGAAGACAACAAGACAGAGAAAAACAACAACAACAACAACAAAACAGAAAGCAAAAAGACATATGTTGTATATCTCCCAAAGTTAAATTGAGTATGTTGAAGGGAATCTAGAAGTGAAAAATATATCTAAGACATGTAATTGTAGACATATAAAAGGCAAAAAGGAAGAAACCTAAAACTGAAGAGGTGGTAAAATATTGTAGTTAAGGTGGGAAAAGAAAAAAATATTGGAAATTTATATATAGGCTGATATAAAAATGAGTTACTCTGGAAAAAGGAAGGGGATAAAAAAAAAAGGAGTGGTACCCTTTAGTTCTATATACTGTAAACCCTTCAACTTCCCCTGGAGCTTTCCAGTGCTGCTTGGTCAAGAACTTGCTCTTCCCCTGTTCTTCCAGCTGGTCCTCTGGGCAGGGTTCTGTTGCGCTGATTCTCAGATGTGCGAGCATGCACCTGGGAGAGCTGATCCGCCCCTGCCAGTTGCCAGCTCAGTGATAGATGTTTACCTTGTGAGGCCTCTGTTCCCTGGTAGTGCTGCCTCTCCCAGGCACAGAGGGAAACAAGGAGGAAATCTACAACGGAGGTGGCCAGAATTCCAGCTCTGGAGTCAGCTCCCTGCTAGTAACTACTGCAGTCTCCCAGTTTGCACTGGACTAGATGCCTCTGGGGCGATGCGTTGGCACTGATCTGCTCAGCTTGCAGGGCATCCGCTGGCAGGAGAATCCTCGCTGTCCTGGGCCCTCCCTGCTCTTGCCTGTCCCAGGGGGAGTGCAGGATCCTGTCTTTGTCTGCTCGGCGCCCTGGGATCTGGAGCCCCAGTGCTGCTGGGATCACACTTTCAGGGCATGTGGCTCCAGAAGGCAGCAGGGCGCAGACCCCTCCATCTGGAGCTGCCAGCCTAACCAACTGGCTTCTCCCAGATGCCCCGCCAGGTGCACGGCAGCCCTTTACCCAGATCGGTCCACAGTTTGTGGTGCACTTTCCCCCAGGGTCTCCTCTTCTGATAGTGACTCGGGAAACTGGAGGCGTCACTGTCCCTTTTGCCATTCTGCCCAGTCTCCCTGCTAAGGAGGTAGGAGGGAATAATCTGGGGCAGATTTATAAAGTTCCTGTTGCTCCAGAACTGGGCTTTCCTGTCCCAGAGCCTTTAGCCTGGCTCCTTGCGGGGCCCCTCTCCCACTTGACTCTTTTTTATTTTATTTTTCCATGTTTCTACCTTGTTAGAAAGGAAAACCCTTCTCTCTGTAGCGCTCTGGCTGTTCTTTAAATCTCAGGTGTTCTGGATGATTTGAAAGTTATCTAGGTGATTTGGTCAGACCAAGTGAGATGGGGGACCCCTACTCCTCCCTCATCTTGCCCCACCCTCGGGAAGTTGACTCAAGTGTTGACTTTGATACATTCTTTATAGATTTTGGATACTAATATTTTGTCTGATGTGTTGTTGAAAATATATTCTTCAGTTTTGGAGACTGCCTTTTAGTTTTGTTGGTTGTTTCCTTCACAGTGCAGACGATTTTTATCTTGATGGAGTCACAGTATTTCATGTTTGCTTTTGTTTCCCTTGCCTCTGGCAATGTGTCTGGTAAGAATTTGCTACAGCCAAGGTCAAAGAGTTTGCTGCCTGTGTTCTCTAGGAATTTGGTGGTTTCCTGTCTCACGTTTAGGTCGTTCATCCACTTCAAATTTATTTTTTGAGTAGGTGTAAGAAAGTGTTCCAGATTCATTCTTCTGCACGTTGCTGTCCAGTTTTCCCAACGCTATTTGTTGAAGTGACTGTCTTATTTCCATTGGATATTATTTCCTGCTTTGTCAAAGATAAGCTGTCCATAGAGTTGTGTGTACATTTCTGGGTTTTCTATTCTGTTCTATTGATCTATTTCTCTGTTTTATGCCAGTACCACCACTGTCTTGATGATCACAGCTTTGTAATAGAGCTTGAAGTATGGAACCATGGTGTCTCAGGTTTTGTGTTCTTTTCAGGATTGCCTTGGCTATTGAGGGTCTTTTGTGGTTCTATACAAATTTTAAGAGTATTTGTTCTACCTCTGTGAAGAATGCTGGTGTTATTTTGATAGAGATTGCACTAACTGTATAGATTCCTTTGGGTAGTAAACACATTCTAGCGATGTTTGTTCTTTCAATCCATGAGCATAGAATGTTTTCCCATTTCCTTATGCCATCTTGAATTCTTTCATAAATGTTCTATAGTTTTCAGACTACGGATCCTTTACTTCTTTAGTTAGGTTCATTCCTAGGTATCTGATTGTTTTCAGAGCAATTGCTAATTGGATCAATTCCTGGATTTTTTTTTTTCTTTTTTTGTTTCTTTTCTTTTCTTTTCTTTTCTTTTCTTTTCTTTTCTTTTTCTTTTCTTTTCTTTTCTTTCTTTCTTTCTTTTCTTTTCTTTCTTTTTTTTTTTTTTTTGCTGCTTCATTGTCAGTATATAGAAATGCAACAGCTTTCTGCACATTGGTTTTATATCCTGCAACTTTGCTGAATTCATGAGTTAGTTCTAGCAAATATTTGGTGGAGTCTTTCAGGTTTTTTATGTAGATTATCATGTTGTCTGTAAATAGGAAAGTTCGACTTCCTTCTTGTGTTGAATGCCTTTTACACAAGGCATTGTTGAAGTGACTGTCTTATTTCCATTGGATATTATTTCCTGCTTTGTCAAAGATAAGCTGTCCATAGAGTTGTGTGTACATTTCTGGGTTTTTTCTGGGTACATTTCTGGGTTTTTCTGGGTACATTTCTGGTTTTACATTTCTGGGTGTGTACATTTACTTGTTTTTGTTGTCTGACTGCTGAGGATAGGATTTCCAGTTCTGTGTTAAGTAGAAATGGTAGGAATGGACATCCTTGTTTTGTTCCTGACCATAGGGGAAAGGCTGTCAGTTCTACCCCATTGAGAATAGTATTACCTCTGGGTTGAGTAGAATTTATTTCTACATTGCAAGCATGGTTCAATATGCACAAGTCAATCGGTGCAATACACCACATTAATAAAAGAAAGGATAAGAAGCATATGATCCTCTCAATAAATGCAGAAAAAAAAACATTGAAAAGGTATCAATCCTTTGACAAGGATCCATGACAAGAATGAAATCTTGTCATATGCAACGATGTAGATGAAGCTAGAGATTATTATACTAAGTGAAATAAGTCAGTAAGAGAGAGAGATAAATACCATATTTTTTCACCTACGTGTGTAATTCAATAATCAAAACAAATGTATAAAGGGGAGAAAAAGTTAGGCAAACCAAGAAATAGAATCAATTAGATAAAACAGACTGGTAGTTACCAGAGGGGAGTTGAGTGGGGAGGGGAGATGGGCGAAACAGTGATCAGATAAAGGAGTACACTTGTGATGAGCACTAGGTGCTGGATGGAAATGTTGACTCACTTATATTGTACACCTGAAAATAATATTATGTCATAATATTATGTTAACTATCTGAATTTAAATAAAAGCTTTCAAGAAAACAATAGTTTGGAAAAACAAGAATGAAAAATACCTGGTTGCACCTTTAACTCAGATAGTCTGACACTCTCAAGAAGGCCGATTCATGATTTCACCTGATAGCATTAGATTATTCCAAATGGATATTAGCTAAATTTTGCTATGACATAGCAAAAAAAGCTTTTTAATTATAATATGAACACTTACAATTTTAAGTTTACAACACAATAATGTGTATTATAGGCTCAAAGTTAAACAGAAAATATTTATAATTTTTAAATTAATAAAGTGAAATTTTATATTGATGAACTCATACTCTCATTTCCTATTCCATTAACTCCTGGATAACCACTATCTGTTTCTATTAGATTATTTTAGATAACTCATGTAAGTGGAATCATGCAAATATTTGTCCTTCTCTGTCTGGCTTATTTCACTTAGCATATCATCTTTAAAATTCTTCCATCTTGTCCCACATGGAAAAGAGTTTTCTTCCTTTCTGTTTTGTTTTCTAAGCTGAATACTATTTATTGGATTAATAAGCCACATTTGCTTTCAATTTATTTTTAAAGATTTTATTTATTTATTCAGAGAGACACAGAGAGAGAGAGAGAGAGAGAGGCAGAGACAGAGGCAGAGGGAGAAGCAGGCTCCAAGCAGGGAGCCCAATGTGGGAGCCCGACGTGGGACTCGATCTTGGGTCTCCAGGATCACACCCCAGGCTGCAGGCGGCGCCAAACCACTGCGCCACCGGGGCCACCGGGGCTGCCCCACATTTTCTTTATAACACTCATCCATCGGGATCCCTGGGTGGCACAGCGGTTTAGCGCCTGCCTTTGGCCCAGGGCGCGATCCTGGAGACCCGGGATCGAATCCCACATCAGGCTCCCGGTGCATGGAGCCTGCTTCTCCCTCTGCCTGTGTCTCTGCCTCTCTCTCTCTCTCTCTCTCTCTCTCTCTCTCTGTGACTATCATAAATAAATAAAAAATTTAAAAAAATTAAAAAAAAATAACACTCATCCATCAGTGAATATTTATATTGGTTCCATATCTTGAATATAATGAATAATGCTGCAATCAATGAGAATGTAGATATCTTCAAGAGGAAAAGCTTTGTAACATTGGTCTCAACAAATACAGTCTTGAATACTTTAGTTTTTGTTCGTGTTGGGTACTCTATCTCTCCTTCTGTTCTGAATGACAGCCTTGCTGGATAAAGTATTCTTGACTGCATACTTTTCCTCCTTAGCAGGTTGGATACTGGTATCTGTGGACAGGTCGTGGATCTGTATGTACCCTTGTAGGTTAAGGAATTCTCCTGAGCTGCGCTTAGCTTTGTATTTTGCAAGTTTCACTATACTATGTCATGATATTCACCTGTTTTGTGGATTTTGAGTGGGTGATCTATGCGCCCCTGGACTGGAAGGCCTGCTTCGATCTTCAGAGTAGGGAAGTCCTCTGCTCAAAGGACTTGAGTTGAGATCCGCCTTCTGCTCCCCTTCACGTTTATTCTTCTCCCTCTTCTGCTTTTCATTCTCATCTTCATTCTAATTCTACTTCTCATTCTTATTCTGAATCTCCTGCTATAGGGCTATTAGGTCACTTCGTGGGAACTGGGGTTCCCTCCATCTCCCTCAGTGACCTCAGGTAGTGTTCCCTCCACTTGTCAGCTTCCTTGCGTTCCATCGTTTTCTCTTCTGCCTCATTGACTCTCTTGTGCTGCCTTCATCCTGGCTACTGGAGCCTCCGGTTTTTTTGTTTGTTTGTTTTTGTTTTTGTTTTGTTTTGTTTTGTTTTTTAATTCATGAGAGAGACAGAGAGAGAGAGAGAGAGAGGAGAGGCAGAGACACAGGCAGACGGAGAAGCAGGCTCCATGCCAGGAGCCTGACGCGGGACTCGAACCCGGTACTCCAGAATCGCCAAACCGCTGAGGCACCCAGGGTTCCCGAGCCTCCGTCTTTGACAGCATCCCAGTGATAGCATTTTTCTCGATGGCCCAGCCGGGGTCAGTGCTGTGCTGTGTCCGTCGGGGTTGTCAAGCCCAGCGAGGGTCCTCGGGGTAATGAGTGTCTGCAATGCGCCTTCGCACCTCTTACTGACATCCATACCCAGTCCGTCCCCGGCCCGTGAGTCCTGCCTCCTGTCGTGTCTCTCGGGATGAATTTCTCCGGGTCTTCGTTTTGTCCAGAAAAGGAAAAGAGGAGATGAAGAGAACAATCCTCAGCCACAAGAAGACACGATCCCCACTGTGTTTCGGTCGGCTTGTTAAAGGAAAGCGCACCTCAGAGTAGAAGAGGAAAGGGAACAAGAAATGCCCACCTACGAAGGAGATGGAACCATAGAAAGCGCAATGCACTGCCATGCTGGGCGATAAAACAAGACTTACCAAATCCGCAGGAATTGAAAGTCCAAAAGTAATCACACAAGGATGGAAAGCGACATCAGGAAAGAACTGCCAAGACAGTAAGGGAAGAGCAAAGAGCGCCACACGCAGCAGGGACGGTGCGTCAGGGACAGGGACAGGTGCCTGCGCTGCGGAGACGTGCTGGTGCGAGCCTGCGAGCAGGTGTCGGTGGATGCTGGGCTTGCGGGGAAGGGGCCCGCGGCGCGGTTGGGCCGCTCGGGTGGCCTTGCCCTCAGGGGCAGGGCTTCTGGCTGCAGGGCCTGGGGAGGCAGGGCTTGGTTGTAAGCGGCTGCGGCCTGCGCTAGGTGGCGCTGTGGTCCCGCGACCCGCGTGGCTTCCGTTTGTGGCGGGGCCACCCGGTGCAGGCCCCCACCGACAAGAGCCCTCACCCAGGAGCGTCAATCACTGTGGTGTCCCCGGTTTCCGCCAGAAGGGGGCGCTCTGGCCCGCAGTTTCGTCCGTCGCGGGCAGGCGGCTACGTTCCCGAAGTGCAAGTCTGATGCACCCGGCGGGCAGACGCGCACCCGCACGCGCACCCGCACGCGCACCCGCACGCGCACCCGCACGCGCACCCGCACGCGCACCCGCACGCGCACCCGCACGCGCACCCGCACGCGCACCCGCACGCGCACCCGCACGCGCACCCGCGGTGCTGTTCCTCCCTCCAGTCTTCCGCCTTTGGCTGCACGCGTCCCAGGAAGGTGCTCACAGGACCGCGCAGCCCTTGGCGCCTTCGGGCAACCCGGAGCTCAGAGCCCAGGGCTCCCTCACTGTTTGTGGTGAGTCGCCCTCCCGGCGGCCCTAGGGCGTGGGGAGAGGGCAGACCCTTCTATTCCCTTTCACTATTATTTATATTCCCCAAATGAATGAGAACACATAATGTTTGTCCTTCTCCGACTGACTCATTTCACTCCGCATAATACCCTCCAGTTCCATCCACGTTGAAGCAAATGGTGGGTATTTGTCGTTTACAATGGCTGAGTGATATTCCATTGTATACATAAACCACATCTTCTTTATTCTAGTTTCTAAAGTAAGTGGAAACATATTCTATTTTCCTTTTCTTTAACACTTTCTTCACTCACGAGACACACACACAGAGAGAGAGAGAGAGAGAGAGAGAGAGAGAGAGAGAGAGAGAGAGGCAGAGACACAGGCAGAGGGAGAAGCAGGCTTCATGCACCGGGAGCCCGATGTGGGATTCGATCCCGGGTCTCCAGGATCGCGCCCTGGGCCAAAGGCAGGCGCCAAACCGCTGCGCCACCCAGGGATCCCAGCAATTTTAAATTTGTATGACTATTTTTCTTTTTATTTTGAAATGCATGTTTTTGTTTTTCAGTTTATTTCCCCTTTCGAGTTACTATCTTTTAGTTTCTTGTGTCTCATCATACCCCACGGCAGAAAAAGTGAAGTTTGGATTTAACAGCAATATGATTAGCTGCTTCCTATGCTTTGCTAAGGAGAATTTTTCCTGTATGAAAACAAAATGCTTGCTGTTATTTGGTTCATTTCTATTTACCAGTTAAGTTTCTCCTATGAAAAATTGTTACGGACAGTTTTACCTCTCTTTAGATTCTAGCAACTTAAATGACTGTGCTTACCTTGTATAATTTTTTTTGTTTTCTTTTCTTTTCATATAAAGGTTTTTATTTATTTATTTATTCGTGAAAGACAGAGGCAGAGACATAGAGGGAGAAGTAAGCTTCTACGCAGGGAATGTGATGGAACTCCATCCAAGGACCCTAGGATCATGCCCTGAGCCAAAGTCAGGCTCAACCACTTGAGCCACCCAGGAACCCCTAATTTTTTGTTTTCTGAGCAAGGAGTGAAACCTAAATTAAAGGTATCTTAAAAGGCATTATTATAAGTTTGGGAGACCATCAGAAAAATAATTTTTGCATATGATTTTGTAAAAAGTGTAGTGTTAAACAAATACTGTGCTGAAACTTGCCCAGAAGAAATAACATAAAACTGGGGGCAGACAGGCAGCCCTGGTGGTGCAGCGGTTTAGTGCCGCCTGCAGCCTGGGGTGTGATCCTGGAGACCTGGGATCCAGGTCCCGTGTCGGGCTCCTGCATGGAGCCTGCTTCCTCCTCGGCCTGTGTCTCTGTCTCTCTCTCTCTCTCTCTGAATCAATCAATCAATCTTAGGAAAAAATATTGGGGGCAGCCCGGTGGCTCAGTGATTTAGTGCTGCCTTCAGCCAAGGGCCTCATCCTGGAGACCCGGGATCAAGTCCCACATCAGGCTTCATGCATATGGAGCCTGCTTCTCCCTCTGCCTGTGTCTCTGCCTCTCTGTGTGTCTCTCATGAATAAATAAACAAAATCTTTTTTTTTTAAGATTTTGTTTATTTATTCATAGAGACCCAGAGAGAGAGAGAGAGGCAGAGGAACAGGCAGAGGGAGAAGCCGGCCCCCTACAGGAAGCCCGATGTGGGACTCCATCCCGGGTCTTCAGGATCACACCCCAGGCTGTAGGCGGCGCTAAACCGCCGGGCCACCAGGGCTGCCCAATGAAATCTTACGGAAAAAATAGTATAAGGACGCCTGAGTGGCTCAGCAGTTGAGCGTGTATGCCTTTGGCTCAGGGCGTGATCCTGGAATTCTGGAATCAAGTCCCACATGGGGCTCCCTGGATGGAGTCTGCTTTGCCCTCTGCCTGTGTTTCTGCCTCTCTCTCTCTCTCAGTCTCTGCTGAATAAATAAATGAAATCTTAAAAAAATATATTATGGAAAATTATGAGTTTTGGAGATCTGATGAAGTTTTCTGAGCATGGTGTATCATGATTAAAACAGTGCTTTAGGAGGATTAGGCTTCCAGATTGCAGGAATGTTTCAGTGTTTGGCATTAACCCTTTCCTTGTGATAAGATTTCTAGTCTTTCGTATGTGTGTGTGTGTGTGGAATGGCAGACACATGCAGAGCCATTTGAGAAGCTCTTTTCATCCTCAGGAATCAAGAAATAAGGATCTGTAATTAAATAGTAATTCAAAAAAATAAAAAAATAAAATAGTAATCCTACAAATAAAAGAAAGAGTCATATCATCGACAAGTGTGAAAAGGAATAGACAAGATCGGTCCTCCCAACTGATAGGGAAGAAAGAAAGGGCCATCTTGCTCTGGTCAAGAGGAAGCTAGGTTTATCCAAATGAAAATATTCAGCTGACAGGTTTGGTTTTTTTTTTTTTTTTTTAAGATTTTTTTTATGTATTTATAGGCAGAGAGAGAGAGGGGCAGAGACACAGGCAGAGGGAGAAGCAGGCTCTATGCAGGGAGCCTGATGTGGGACTCCATCCCGGGTCTCCAGGATCACACCCCAGGCTGCGGGCTGCGCCAAACCGCTGTGCCACCAGGGCTGCCCCAGCTGACAGTTTAGTGTTAGGTTCTACCTTTTGTATCTAGATTTGAGGAATCATCTGTGCCATGGTAGTTGAAACCATCTTTTCATCTGTTTCCTTATTTCATGTTACTTTCAAAAACTGAGGAAGGAGAGAATTCCAAAATTGAGGAAGTTACGTGTCAAACTCTAGTAGAAATGCCAAAGAGGATGAGTGAGAAAAAATGTTATTCTTTAGGTTTAACCTGTCCTTTATTTAAATATGATTAATTTAGAATAATATAAGTTTAAGGTGTACAATGAGATAATTTAGTAATGTGTATATGTTGTAAAATGATTACCATAATAAGGTTAGTTAACACTTCCATGTTCATCCCATAATTACTTTTAAAAATTTGTGATGAGAACATTAATATTTACTCTTTTAGCAACTTTGCTTGAGTCCATCCATGTTACAATTTGGCAGTATATCCTTACTTTCACGATTGAATGACGTTCTATTGACGATATCCCACATACGGTCTCTTTATCCATTGATGGACACTTACGTATTTGGGCTATTGTAAATAATATTTCAATGACTTTTATTTGGGTATTTTTTACTTTTGATTAGTAGGAGTCCTTTTATAATGTGGATATTAGCATATTAACAGAAAATAATTTAAGATTTTATTTATTCATGAGAAACACAGAGAGTGGGGCAGAGACATAGGCAGAGGGAGAAGCAGGCTCCCCATTGGGAAGCCCTATGCAGGACTTGATCCCAGGACTTGGGGATCACCACCTGACCCGAAGGCAGAAGCTCAACTCCTGAGCCACCCAGGTGCCCCTCCTTAGAGATTTCTATTTGCAGATATTTTCTCCAGTTCCATACGTAGCCGTTTCATATTTATGTTTCAGGTTAAAAGGCTAGTGCAGAAGCACTAGCTTCTTAGTTTCATATATCTTTTTAAACTTTTTAGTTTCATATATCTCATTTCATTATTTCTGCTTTTCTTGTGTGTGCTTTTTTCTTCATATCCAAAACATCATTGCCAAGGCTAATGTCAAAGGCCAGTGTCAGTGTCTTTTTATATTTTGCTCTAGAAGTTTTAGGATTTCAGGACTTATGTTGAGGTATTTAATGCATTTCAGGTTAATTTTTGGGAATGTGTAAGATGTGAGTCCTATTTCATTCCTAGCATGTGATTAGTTTTCAGCTATATTTGTTGAAGAGATTCATTTCCTTATAGAATTTTGCTAGCTCTCTTGTACATTATTACTTATCAGTATATGTGTGGGTTGCTTTGATCATTAAAGAGTCAAGTGATTCCATAGGGATTTTGGTATTGTTTTTCTGTTATAGTGAATTTTAGTAAGGATTTCACTGAATCTACTTTTCACAATTAAATTATTTTTATGTATTAACAGGTATCTTTCCATTAATTTTTAGATTTTACTTAATAATATGAGAGCTTTGTACAGTGGCATTATCGTAGCCAATGAGGTTCATCCGAGGTGCAATTATTGCTAATTGAAAACTTATTCATATGAGAGAGAAAGCATGAGCCACGGTGAGGTCACAGAGAGAGAGGAGAAGCACTCTCCTGCCAGTCATGGAGCCTGATGCGGGGCTTGTCTGGGGGGTTTATCTGGCACCTTGAGATCCATTGCCTGAGCCTAGTCAACTGAGCCACCTAGGTGCCTCATATCTTTCCATTTATTTTTGTCTTTAGTTTCTTTTATCAAACTGTTGTACTTTGCAGTGAACTGATTCACTTCCTTGACTAAATTTATCAAGTATTTTTTAATGCTGTTGTAAATGGCATTGTTTTCATAATTTTTCAGATAGTACATTATTAGTGACTAGAAACCCAGCTGTTTTTGCATGTTGATTTTGTATCCTGCAGTTTTACTGAGCTGTGTTGATTACAACTAACAGTTTTTGAGTGTAGTATCCTGACTTCTAGCTTGCAGTATTTCTGCTAGTTAAAAAAAAAAAATAGCCCACTGATAGCATATTGAGGGTTCCTTTGTATGAATGAAATTTTTTTCTCTTGCTGTTTTTACAGTCCTCTCTAATTTTAGACAGTTGTATTATATGTCTTGTTGAAGATTGTTTGGGGTTGAAATTAATGTGGGGTTTTATGACCTTCTTATACTTGAATATCTCCATCTCCACAGTTTAAGATCTTAGCTTCTCTCTCTTTTCTCTTTCTGTATCTTTTATGGAACTCCAATAATGTGTAAGTTATTTTCTTCAAAGGTGTCCTGTATTCATGTAAACTATCTTCACTGTTTTTATTTTTTATTTTTTCTCTTCCATGTACTTCTTATACTTCAGTTTATTCTTTTTGTTTTTAAGTAGGCTCCAGGTCCAGTGTGGATTTGAACACAGGATTTGAACTCACTACCTGGATATCAAGACCTGAGCTGAGATCAAGAGTCCATACTTAAAGACTGAATTCCCAGGCAGCCCTTGATCCAATTCGTTCTTGATGCTTTCTCTGTTATTTTTAATTTGTTGTATAGTTGACCCTGGAACAACCTGGAGGTTCAGGATACTGTCAGAATCTGCATATGACTTTTAACTCCTTCAAAAAACCTAACTCCTAATAGCCTTACCAGTAATATAAATGTATGTATTTTGTATATTATATGTGTTAGGATGTAATGTACATACATGTAATGTATGTATTTTGTATATTATATGTGTTAGGATGTGTTAGGATTCTTAGAGTAAAGTAAACCACTGAAGAAAGATGGTTTAAGAAAATCCTAAGGTAGGGAAACCCTGGGAGCTCAGCTGGTTAAGTATCTGCGTTCAGCTCAGGTCATGATGCCAGGGTCCTGGAATCAAGCCCCAAGTCAGGCTACCTACTTGACAGGCAGTTTTCCTGTCTCTCTTCCTTTGTGTGCACACACACACTCTGTTTCTCTCGAATAAATAAAATCTTTTTTTTTTTTTTTTTTAAAGTCATAAGGTAGAGAAAATACATTTATAGTACCATCCTATAAAAAATCTGCATATTAGTGGATCTGTATAGGTTAAACCCTTGTTCAAGGGTTAGCTGTATTCTTCAGTTTCTAGGATATGTAATTCGTTTTTATGATGCCTCTCCTTTAAACTTTTCACTTTGTTGATGTATTTTCTGATTTGTGAATTTGTGTTTTCTTGTAGCTTACTGAGTTGCCTTAAAACAACTAGTTTAAATACTATATGGCAAATTACGGATATCCATGACTTTGAGGTTGATTAATAGATTATTGTGTACTCTTGATGTTGTCATTTATCCTTGATTTTTCATATTCCTTCAAGTCTTTTATTGTTTTTACATTTGAAGAACTCAGTCACCTCCTCTGGTCTTCACTTCTTGGTGCCTTGATAGAGAAATAACCTTTGTTAGTCCTGTTAGGAACTCAGGCTTTTTCATACCTTTTTCATGAACATACCTGCTCTACAATATTTGCTCCCTTTTTTGCAGCATTCTTAGGGTTGTGTCTCTCTCAGTCCTACAGAGTGAGGCTAGGTACTGATAGCCTCAAGTTTGCTTTTCTTAGGAGGTGCAGAATCCTTAAGTTCCTTTGGTTTCTCCCAATCTTGCAGAATCAACCTACTCTTAGAGCAGTACACACATGAAGCCAGCCATTGGCTTGGGGGTGTATGCAGGTAAGCGATGTTTCAGCTAGTTGATGGAATCCATAACTAAGGGCATCCCAGGCATCTTGTGGGTAAGTTCCCTGATAGAATCATGAAGCAGTTAGTAGGATTGCATCCTATTGGTGCCCTCCTTCCAAGAATCCTACTCTTGGTAGTTGCTTTCTTCTCCCCAGTCATGAAACAAAGCTCAGTATTCTAGATAGGGTAAGAAAAAAATGGGCCTCTTTGGCAGTATTGTAACGCAGCTGGGGAAGCCAGGCAATCACTCACAGCCTCTTTTTTTCTCCCATGAGAGAAATCACTTAGTGGTGCTACTGTAGAGGAGGAGTGATTCGAGTAAAGAGAAACTATTCCTCTTACTCGTTAAAGCATCCAGTCTCCATTTTCTTTTTTTTTTTTTCCCCTGGAGTGCTGTAACTTCTCCACTGGATTGTTTGACTTCCACAAGACTCTCATCTCTTGGTGATTGTCTTAGTTGATGTTTTGGAAGCCTAGAAAAATCTTTTTCCAGCATGATGAAATAGTTTGAATTTTATTGGAGCTAATGAAACTTATTTTCTAGGAAAACCTGAAGATAACTTAAAATACTAAATTACTTTTATGCCATGCTTAACTGTTTTAATTTCATGTAGTTTAATTTCACTTATAGAATTTTTAAAGTTTGTCCTTTTTATAATTTTTTGAAGAGGGGAAAGGGACTTTTTATGGTTAAAAATATTTATTAATGTGGTTATCATGGCTTTATTTGAAGCATTTTGAATAAATACCATAAAACATGCTATTTCTTGAAATGGATTGGCTAGGTCTCAGGTATTATATATATTTGAAGTTCTATTAAGATTAAATAGAAGAAAACCAAATATAGTTGTAGGTCTTCATGGAGACCCAGATATATGTCAGGTATTTATGTTTGGCTGAAGTTCCTCTGGTTGGAATGGAGGGGAAGATAACTAAAGAGAAAGTATAACTTGACGGGACGAGCACTGGATGTCATACTATATGTTGACAGATTGAACTCCAATTAAAAAAATGTACAAAAAAAAAAAAAAAAGAATGTATAAAGATATTGGAAGGGTCTTAGAGGCTTAGCCAAGGAGCTTGAATTTTGTTTGGAATGAGCAGAAAGCTGTTAAAACGTTTATCAACATAGGTTTAGCATCATTTAAATCATGCTTTAGAAAATTCACTCATATTTTACATGTGTTAGGAAGTACCCAAGTTTTTTTTTATAGGTTTTTTTTTTTTTTTAATTTAATTTTATTTATTTATGATAGGCACACAGTGAGAGAGAGAGAGAGGCAGAGACACAGCCAGAGGGAGAAGCAGGCTCCATGGACCGGGAGCCCGACGTGGGACTCGATCCCGAGTCCCCAGGATCGCGCCCTGGGCCAAAGGCAGGCGCCAAATCGCTGCGCCACCCAGGGATCCCAGGAAGTACCCAAGTTTTTTTTTAATTAAATAGTGTAATATATCAGATATGAAGGTGGTTGTCTTGAAGAAGGTGGTTTAGAATGACAGAGATGAGAGGATTAAGATTGAGGCATGTCATTCCATGAAGGGGCAAGAAGTGAAAGGACGAAGGGTTAGATCAGAAGAGGGGACATAATGGCTTGAGACCCTTTAAATAATTTTCTTAGGGTATTTTATTGAGGGGGGAATGTTAGGTTGGAATGTAAATTTGATAGTTGAGGGTGTGGGCTCTGATTGGTTTGTTTGTATTATGGTGGTGCACTTCACAGGGGAGACATTTGCTTTCTGTAGGATGTAACAGCCTCTGTATCATCAATATACTACATTATTTGAAAATTTGATACACATTTTTTTTATGTCATCAAAAATTACAAAGATTAGAAACTATCTAATAGCACTTTTGAAAATGAATTAGAAAGCAAGAAAGTGGTGGTGGGAAAATCTGTCAGAAATCTTGAGAGGTCCAGCCCCTGAGAAGTCTCCCATTTTCCTCCATGTACTCACTTACTCGTTTATTTATTTATTTTTTTTTAGCTTTTTTTTTAGCTGTGTATTTGTATTTTAATTTTTTTTTTCTTATAAACTAGCTGTTTCTCTTGCTGACTGTAAGGCAAATTTGGTAAATGACTTCAACTCTCATGCTTACGTGTACTGTAGTTGGAGAAAAACAGGAAAGGGAAAGGAAGGGAGCAGGGAGGGAGTAAAAGGGAGGGAGAGGTAAAGAGCACCTTTAACAAGTCTTGCTTATGGTTTCAAGTGTCTTATATGTGGGACTTTAATTTTACTTTGTTCAAAGATAAATTTATTTTTTACCTTTTGTAGCTGATACCAATTCATCTGTGGCCTGGAGAATCTAAATATACTGAGAGAATTATTTCTGCAGTCAGAAGGTCAGTTAAGATAGGTCATTGTAAGTGACACAGAGATCTCCAAAGAGTACTAACTATTGTTAAAAAGTTTGAATTTTTACCATTTTGTAATTTACTGGTAGGAAGATTCAGACTACATTATATTTTTAAAATGTAATAATACCTTGCTGAAATTCCTGCAAAACCCAGTGTATTAAGATGAACTTCAAAGAGTCATTGGATTGCTGGTAGACAGGAGGTAAGAGGAGTCATCTGGGGTATAAGCAAAGTTCTATATCTCAGTCTTAATAATGCTATTGTATTAGCATTATTTTAAATATGCATTTATTTGTATAATTTATATATGAATTATTAAGCGGAACAATTAAGATTTGTGCATTTTATGCAACTAACACTCTAATTAAAGCAAACAGAACAAAAATCCCAAAACAGTGTCAACCTATTTAACTGCCCTTTATGTATAGAATTGTCTATACATACATCACTGGAAATCAGGATATTCCCTTTGATTTTACATTGATAGAAAATCTGAGCATTTCAGAGATGTAAAGAACATGATGACATTTTAAGTATGTGATCTACTATAATTAATATTTGGTATACTTTATTTCCTGGCTTAGGAGCTGTGACAAATGAGAATCAAAGGGCATGGATGAAGATGAACTTGCATTGCAGCCATGAGAGCCAAACTCCTTTTTTGATGGAATAGGTATATCTTGGGTTGTTCCACTTCTTATCTGCCAAATTTGGAGTTTGCTTGTCAAGACGATAATTGCTAGGTCTTACATTCATTGATTTGTACTTAAGTATCTTACTATCCTGTCAGAATCTCGTCACTTCATAATCTTGACAGTAACTGCATCAATATCTGTTACTGTTATCTTGTTATTTTCATTTTCTCCAGTTATCCTATTAAATCCTCTTAGTTCTTTCTTTGAAAGTTTGTCTTGTTTATTTTGCCTGTAATTACTTTTGTATTGTTGCAGCAATACATTTTCCCACAATTTAGTGATCAAAACAGTGCTGTTTTGTCACCTTGCAGTTTTGTTAGTCAGTTTTACAGTGTGGCTCAACTAGTGCAGAATTCCACAAAGCCAAAATCGGGTTTTGGCAGGGTGCCGCATTCCTTTCTGGAGGCTTTGAGGGAGAATCCTCTTTCATGGACATTCAAACTTTTGGCCAGATTTAATTTCTTTGTAGAACTTTTCTACTTTTCTTATGGATATGTTTCTGGACACTGCTTGTGTTCCTTCTCCTGTTTTACATGGAATATCCTGTAGCGCCAGTGAGTTGTCTCTGTCATGCTTTGAATCTTTTGGCATTCCCATTCATATCATATTTCCCTCTAGCCAGAAGCTTATCTAGGATTATCTATGTTTTATTTGATCTTATATCTATAAGCTTAATTAGATATGCAAGGTTTCTTTTTTTTTTTTTTTTTTGAAAGGTTTCTTTTACTATGTCACATAACATTTTTCAAGATCCAGTGATTAAGGTTTGGATATCTTTGGAAGACTATTCTGCTTAACATTTCTTGCATTCTGTTCTCAAACATTTATGTTCCTCCAACAGTGAAATTCACTCTTTCTGAGGTTTTCACCTTAACATCCAAAATTCTCCAAAATTAAACAGCTCAGCTGCAACCCATAAGTTTTAGAATATTGTATTTTCTTTTCATTTTGTTTTGAGACATTTTTTGATTTGCTTTTTTATTTTGCGCATTGCTTGTGTAGTATTACATTGTTTAATATTCATATATTAAATATTTAATATTTACCTTTACCCTCAGAAATCTCATAGCATCTAAATCAGGGATCCATAATACTCTGGCTGTAGTTCATTAAGTACAACTTTTGGGGTACAGTTCTTCATTGTGGACTTATAAAACCAGAGAAAAAAGGTATTTGCTTCCATCGTTAGTGGTAGGGCAGTTTGAATATTCTGGTTACAACAGTTTGAAAAGGAAGAAAGATGAAGTCTGTAGATCAAAGAAATTTTGAAATCTAGATAGGCAAACTCCTGTTAGTTTCTAAGCCTTGGGACTAATCCTTAATGGTTGATAGCTCCCTGCTTTGAGTCATCTTTGTGGGGGGTTTTCTCATATAAGATACCAAGTGTTTGGGCAGCCCCAGTGGCTCAGCAGTTTAGCGACCCTTCAGTGTGATCTTAGAGACCCGGGATCGAGTCCCGTGTCAGGCTCCCTGCATGGAGCCTGCTTCTCCCTCTGCCTGTATCTCTTTCTCTCTCTCTCCTCTCTGTGTCTCTCATGAATAAATAAATAAAATCTTAATAAACAAAAAAAAAGATACCAAGTGTTTTTAACTGATTACGTTTTTTTAAACAGATTTTTTTTAAGATTTTATTTATTCATAGAGAGAGAGAGGCAGAGACACAGGCAGAGGTAGAAGAAGCAGGCATCATACAGAGAGCCTGACATGGGACTCGATCCAGGGTCTCAGAGATCACGCCCTGGGCTGCAGGCAGCACTAAACCGCTGTGCAACCGGGCTGCCCTTAACTGATTAGTTTTAATTAATAACCTTCAGGCACCTTGAATTTGGAAGCCCAGCAATTCTTAATATCATTCTTTAGTACCTTCTGTATCCCTTTCAGTCCAAGCCCCTAAACCAAGATAGCATTGTTTGATGATATAAACTTTTTTTAAGATTTTTTTTTAAGATTTTCTAAATTAAGATATTTTTGGTTGACAGAGAGCATAAGCAGGGGGAGCAGCAGAAGGAGAGGGAAAGGTTACCCCCTGAGCAGGGAGGCAGACTAGGGGCCTGATATCAGTGTCCTGTATCATGAATTGAGCTGAAGGCTAACACTTAGCCAACCAGACCCCCTTGATGACATAAATTTTTAAAATAATTTTGTGTATCTCCTAGGTCATGAGAATTGACTTTATTAGACAAGAGATTGATCTGTAAAGCTTTCAGAGAAAATGTATTTCTTCTTGGAGATGGATTAGGATAGTGCCTTTTTTTTTTTTTTTTTTTTTTTTTTTTTTTTGAGATTTTATTTATTCAGGAGAGACACCCAGATAGAGGCAGAGACATAGGCAAAGGGAGAAGCTGGCTTGCCATGAGGAGCCCAGTGCAGGACTCGACCCTCAACCCCAGGATCATGCCCTGAGCCAAAGGCAGATGCTCAACTACGGAGTCACCCAGGCATCCCAAGGATAGTGCTCTTAAGCTCCTTAGACTAAGTAGTCTGTGGGCACCTCGATGGCTCTGTGAGTTGAGCCTCTGCATTGGGTTCAGGTCATGGTCTTGGGAATGAGTACCCCATGGGGCTCCCTGCTCAGTGGGAAAGCCTGCTTCTCCTCCCTCTCCCCTTCCCTTGGTCATATTTTCTCTCTATTTATCTCTCTCTCAAATAAAAAAAAAGAAGAAGAAGACCAAGTACTTTAGTTTAAGGGTATCTATGAGGCACACTATTAATGACTTCAAAGAGCCACTAAAGGACTGAATTTTAGGTCAGAGAGCCATTAAAGGACCGTCGCATCTTCTGGGAAGAGTCGTAAAGCCAAACATAAAATGCTCAGGCAGCCTGGGTGGCTCAGTGGTTAAGCGCCACCTTCAGCCCAGGGCGTGATCCTGGAGACCCGGGATCGAGTCCCATGTCCGACTCCCTGCATGGAGCCTGCCTCTTCCTCTGCCTGTGTCTCTGCCTCTCTCTCTCTCTCTGTGTCTCTCATGAATGAATAAATAATATATATATATTTTTTTAATAAATAAAATACTTTCTCTCTAGAACTTTCTTTCCTGGAATTTTTAATTTTTTTCTTGTGCTATTCAGATAGCTAAAAATTTGTCAGTTTATAAAGTCACGCTACTTTTTTGTTTCAACTTAACTTTCTTTTCTTGATGTTTACTATAAGCAGCAAGAAGAAACCAGGCCATATCTTCACACTCTGCTGACATCCCCTTACCTAAATATCTGAGTTCATTGTTAGGAATTATTCTTGTCACATAACTGCAGCATACAGTTTTGTTAAGGCATTTGTCACAACATACAACAAAGATATTCCTGGGACACGTGGGTGTTTCAGTGGTTGAGTGTCTGCCTTCAGCTCAGGGCATGATTCTGGAGTCTAGGGAACAGTTCCATATTGGGCTCCCTGCATGGAGCCTACTTCTCCCTCTGTCTCTGTCTCTCTCTGTCTCTCATAAGTAAATAAATAAAATCTTTAAAAAAACAAAAGAAAGATATTCCTTCTTTCAGTTTCCAGCAATATCTATCTTCCTTTTGAGCCCTTACTAGCAGAATTGTTACAGTCTACATTTCCATTAATAGTCTGTACATGGGGCAGCCCGGGTGGCTCAGTGCTTTAGCGCTGTCTTCAGCCCAGGGCGTGATCCTGAGACCCGGGATCAAGTCCCACGTCAGGCTCCCTGCATGGAGCCTGCTTCTCCCTCTGCCTGTGTTTCTGCCTCTCTCTCTCTCTCTCTCTCCCTCTGTCTCTCATGAATAAATAAATAAAATTTAAAAAAAAATAGTCTGTACATGGTGACTTTGGTGTTCTTTGAGTCTATGGAGGACTTTTCTACTTTGCTTATTTCTTCTTAGTTTTCACTAGCATGACTGGGTAACATCCTTATTTGTCTGTTCAAGGGAGTATTCCATTCTAAAGCTGCTTTACATTTTTTTATATTTGTATAGCAGCACTCCTCTCTCTGATATCCAAATCTGGTTTATTTTATTACAACACTATAAGTTAAACTCAGCAGTTTAAATCAGTGAAATTCATTGTCTCACTGTTTCTGTCATGACATGACTGGGCTGTCTGCTCTGGATTTCACAGGGATCTAATAAAGATGTGAACAGAATTAAGTTCCTTTCTAGGACTCTGGCTGTGATTCTGATTGCAAAATAATTTAAGTGATTAGCTGAAATTAACTTTCTTAAAATGGTAGAAATGAGGTCTCCATTTCATTCATAGTAGTCAGATGAGGGGGCTATCTTGTGTTCCTTCTTAGGCTTTCCTTGTGTCTTCTACAGCAACAGTGAATTAAGTCTCTCAAAGCTCTGCTTCAACTCTGATGCCAACTGGTAAAGTTCTGCTTTTAAGAGTTCATGTGAATTGGACTGACTTAACATTTTCAAGATTTATGACCTTAATTATATACACAAAATCCTAATGGCATAAGCTATAATGTGACATATGTACAGTTCCAGTGATTAGGATATGAACTTAGCGCTTAACACACTGCACTTTGCAGCTCCTACCACTTTGCCCAGGCACTATTATCTTATTCTAAATCTATAATACTAAAAACTATTTTCCTTGCTCTCAGTTTCCTTCTTTTATCTCTCACAGCAGGAGCTGTGAGAAATACCTGGAACATGTCATTTCACTTTTTTTCTTTGCTCAGGTATAAAGTTCCTCTGCATTTGGCAGTTTCCTTCTTTCACAACCATTTCTCAAAAACACTTCTCAAGGAGCCTTCCGCATTAGGCACATAGAATCTTGCTGGTTTCCCCAGCTACACAAGGAAAATTATATTTATGAAGTTATAACAATGGGAAAAAATGAGTAACCAGATTATCCAACATTCTAAGATTATGATTGAAAACGATTACACTAGATTTCAAAATATAAAATTATTTACTATTACATAGCTATTCTTGCTAATTAAAATTTTATTCATTGAATTTTGTGATCATATTTACCATGTATTAGTGCAATAGATACGATTTTACCGAGAAACATGAAGATTTTTAATGTGTTCTCTAAATCCCCTGTTTGTATGTGTGCGCACATGTGTATCTTAAAACAATTTGGGATAGTGTTTTGACTCCTGTTTGGTACTGTCATTTTGATGGCAGTAAATGCAAAGTTAATTCTTCCTTTGAACATAGTGAAATATAAAATGTAAAAATGTGATTGAAAGAGAATCTCCTGTTCCATGGAGAAAAACTTAATCTTGTGTCATGGACTAAGTGGTAGGTTTAAGGACTGTTTGCATTTTAGCCCTGATTATTAACCCTTCATGGTGTTCATTCATCTTTGAGCAAGTCACTTAATCTGCCAGGGCCTCCGTTTTCATATGTCTTAATAATAATGAAACCTCTCATTACAGTTTTTCAGAACACTTGCCATACATTCCCATTTGGTCATCACAACAGTCCTGTGAGGTATGCATGGCAGATATTACTGTCCTCATTTTACTGATAGGAAACAGAAACTCAGAGGTTAAATGACTTGCCAAAGGTCACAAAATGAATAAATTCTAAACACTTCGTTCTGACTTGCACCTCTTAAGCAGTGCTGTTGCCTTTAAATGTTTTTGTGTTTATGTCTTTAAGATTAATGTTATATATTGTTTGATGTGAATTATTAAACATCAAAGACAAATGATTCAAAGCATTTAATAGTAATTTTGTAGAAATGAAAGAAAACTTTTTCATTATTTCTATATGTAATTCAAGTGGGGATAATTAATATGAAAGACCTTCTGCAACTTTTATTATTCTTTGGCTCTTTTGATCCTTTTTGTTTGTTGAATAATCTGTGTTTCTCTGATGGCCTAGCCAGTGAGACATGAATTAGGCAGCTGCTTAAAGTCAACTGTTCTGAGTCACAACCAGGATCAACAGATAATTGAGTAGTTTTTTTTAAGGGAAGACTTCATATTTGTTCTGTGGACCAGGAGCCAAAATACCATATTTGTTTTGTTTTATTTTATGTTATAATTTGGAAAGGACAGTCTTCTTCTGTTCCCACTCATCTCACTCATTCAGAGTGATATTTACTGAGCACAATATGCTGTGCAAAGAATTGTGTGATCTTGGTGAAGTCATTTAATCTCATTGGGCTGCAACTGTTTCATTCCTATACCTTTTTTCTGTAATCACAAACTGGACTACAAATAGGATTTCTTAAACTTGGTGGAACTTCTTGGAATTGGGAGAAGCAGATGTTGGGAGTGTGGGTGATGGGAGGAGGCTAGATGGAAGCTGTGTATCTTTGCCAAGTTGATATGACCCATCTCTACTAATCTCATCCTCCAGTGCTCCAGAGCAACTTCGCTTTTATTCATCTTCCTATCCACAGAGATCCTTAATCAGTGGTCTTTCCTTATCTGTAGTCTTCTAGCTCTATTCTCATTTATGCCCCAGTTCCTTTTTAGCTTAAAGTCATAGTTTAATTTCTAAATTTCTAGTCCTATACGGAGGAAACTTTTGGAACATTACACCAGAATAGATGCATTGATTTTAAAGAGTGAAAGAAGAAAAGGAAGGGAAGAAAAAATACATAGTAGTGTTGAAAAGAAGAAAATTAGTAGATTTAAGGATTATAGAAAAAGGGGAAAATGGAACATAGATGAAGGAAAATGATTTATTCGCTTTCTGAATTTATCTTACTTCCTTAAGATTTATTTCATTTTACTTTCCTTGAAACTTTCCATGAAGATGATTTTCTAAAAATACTTTTCTTCTGCAACTGCCTCACATTTTTTGTTTCCTACTATTATCTTTTTACCTATTAACTGACTAGGGTCAAATAAAAGCAGTTCTTATGTTAATTTCTATTTGTTACACAATGAGTCAAAAATAAATTCCCTCTTTATTTCCTTAATCTCCTTCAATGAGAAAAACTGAGGATGTATTTTGTTTACTAGTAGAAATTAAGTAAAATTTATATATCCTTTAAGAGAGTTATGCATGCCTACCTGAAATTTTTCATTTTAATTTTTGTTTTTTGAAGGAACTGACGCTACGCATATGGATGGTGATCAAATTGTTGTGGAAGTTCAAGAAACTGTTTTTGTTTCAGATGTTGTGGATTCAGATATAACTGTACATATCTTTGTTCCTGATGACCCAGACTCAGTTGTAGTCCAAGATGCTATTGAGGATGTTGTTATTGAGGATGTTCACTGCTCAGATATCTTAGAAGAAGCAGATGTTTCTGAAAATGTCATCATTCCCGAGCAAGTGCTTGGCTCAGATGTAACCGAAGAAGTTTCTTTAGCACACTGCACAGTCCCAGATGATGTTTTAGCTTCTGACATTACTTCAGCCTCAATGTCTACGCCAGAACATGTATTAACAAGTGTATTATACACGTATCTGATGTTGGACATGTTGAACATGTGGTTCATGATAGTGTAGTAGCAGCAGAAATTATTACTGATCCTCTGACAACAGACGTCATTTCAGAAGAAGTATTGGTAGCAGACTGTGCCTCTGAAGCAGTCATAGATGCCAGTGGGATCCCTGTGGAGCAGCAAGATGATGACAAAAACAACTGTGAGGACTACCTTATGATTTCATGTAAGTCTTGGGTAAAGTGATTTTATCTTTGAAAGCTCTCTTCTATCATGCATCAGGATGATACTTTCTTCACTTAAACTTATATAAAATTAAGATAAATATGATAAGACTGCATTCTTTTAATATGGATTTTGTTACAATAAACCATAATTAAGAAAACTAAAATGGTAAAAGTAAACCGTTATTTCTGTGTGAGAATGGATTACAAAGATGAGAAAAATTAGGCCACCTGAGTGGCTCAGTTGCTTAAAATATCTAATTCTTGATCTCAGCTCAAGTTTTCAATTCAGCGTTATGAGCTCAGGCCTTCATTGGGCTCTCTGTCTAGAGCCTGCTTTAAAAAGATGAGAAAAAGATTGGAAGGAAAAACTATTACAAATCATAAATGGTGTGATTAGGCTGTTACCTCTCATCAGAATCACCATTGAGCCTTGAATGGATTACAGCTTGAAAAAAAAATTGTCTTTCATTATGCAGTCACTTCTGCCCTTTCTTTCTTCTATACCAGTACTCTTTCCCTTGCAAAGTAATGATCATATTTTCAAAAACAGGAAATCCCTGGGTGGCTCAGCAGCTTATTGCCTGCCTTTGGCAGTAAATTTAATTAGAACAAAATTTTTATAAGAAATTTATCTAGACATTTCTGTTTTCTTGGTATCTTCTAGGAAAGATATTTCCTCTAATGCTTCATTATAATTTAAAACCCTATTGAGGGGGGACGGGGCAGACACCTGGGTGGCTCAGTGGTTGAGTGTCTGCCTTCGACTGATGGCATGATTCTGAGGTCCTGGAATCAAGTCCTGCATCGAGGGATCCTCCTTCTCCCTCAGTCTGTGTCTCTGCCTCTCTCTGTGTGTGTCTCTCATGAATAAATAAATTCTTTTAAGAAAATAAAATAAAATCCTATTTGGAGAGGGAGGAATAGAGGGGAAACTAGGCCTGACCGGTTTTTAGTTAAGTATGTAGAGGAATCGTGGACTGATCTGATTTTATACATTATAAGAAGAAACTGAGTTGTTATATTGACTACCTGTTTCAATGCTTTTCATAGCATGAGACATGGAAATAGTTTGTCCTTTCATTTATTCAGCATGTACAGCCTAAAGAGTTTAAACAAATGTCTACTCCTTTCTTTAAAAACTTCAGTAAGTTAATTCATCTAAATTTTTATTTTATTTTATTTTATTTTTTATTTATGATAGTCACAGAGAGAGAGAGGCAGAGACACAGGCAGAGGGAGAAGCGGGCTCCATGCACCGGGAGCCCGACGTGGGATTCGATCCCGAGTCTCCAGGATCGCGCCCTGGGCCAAAGGCAGGCGCCAAACCGCTGCGCCACCCAGGGATCCCAAGTTAATGCATCTAAATGCCCGATAGTTTTTATAAGTGTTTAGAATCCATCTCAGCAAGTTTCTTCCTTTTGAAGATCTCACTTTTGCTATGTTTTATTTGTTTGTTTATTTTAAAGATTTCATTTATTCATGGAGACAGAGAGACGCAGAGATAGAGGGAGAAGCAGGCTTCCTGCAGGGAGCCCAGTATGGGACTCCACCTCAGGACCGTGGGAACATGCCCTGAGCCAAAGGCAGACTTCCAACTGCTGAGCCACCCTGGTGTCCCTGAGTAGATCTTTCTTGAGAACAGATGTATATATCTTACCCACTTAGGTATCTCCCCCACCAAAACCTATACATATTCTATGTGAATTTTTGTTGAATAAACATATTTATTAACTTTATAGATAAAATCCTGTGGATATCCTGCTTCAAAGGCCATCTAATTTAGGTATTTTTATCATTTGCCCTGGTATTATTTCTGATTATCAGTTTTGTCATATGCCAGTAAAACAAGTTTCAGTGAATAAATGAAACTTAAATTCTCTTTAATGTATAAAAGATGAGGATCACAATACCATTTATTGCTTCTAGTAGTTTTTGGAGCAGAAGGGATGGTAAAATATTTATTTCACTTATTTTTTATTTCTATATTTAACTCATTCTCTAGTTTTATAGCAACTTATTGGATATATATGTAGCTTATACTCGTAAGCTCCTTACCAGGTGATTTGTTTTGTTTTAATATTTATCATTTTTTTTAATCTAATAGAACACAGTAATATAAATAAGGATATTTTAGGGAAAATGTCTTGATTAGATATAAAAAAAAAGTAGATATAAAATATCTTAAAAGAGATATTACCATAAACTTAAAAGGAGGTAGCAATTAAATTTTTAGGGAGAATGTGATATCAAGAATTGCCATATTAGATCCCTGGGTGGCGCAGCGGTTTAGTGCCTGCCTTTGACCCAGGGCGCGATCCTGGAGACCCAGGTCGAATCCCATGTCAGGCTCCCAGTGCATGGAGCCTGCTTCTCCCTCTGCCTGTGTCTCTGCCTCTGTGTGTGTGTGTGTGTGTGTGTGTGTGTGTGTGTGTGTGTGTGACTATCATAAATAAAAAAAAGAAAAAAGAAAAAAAAAAAGAATTGCCATATTAGGGGCAGCCCCGGTGGCACAGTGGTTTAGCGCTGCCTGCAGCCCAGGGCGTGATCCTGAAGACCCTGGGTCAAGTCCCATGTCGGGATTTCTGCATGGAGCCTGCTTCTCCCTCTGCCTGTGTCTCTGCTTCTCTCTCTGTGTGTGTCTCTATGAATAAATAAATAAAATCTTTAAAAAAAAAAAGAATTGCCATATTACTTAAAATACTTAATTTTCAACAAAAATCATGAGACATACATCCATAGCCAATTGAATTTTTATTTTTTATTTTTTTAAGGTTTTTATTTATCCCTTCATGAGAGACACAGAGAAAGAGAGGCAGAGAGATAGGCAGAGGGAGAAGCGGGCTCCATGCAGGGAGCCGATGTGGGACCCAGTCCCAGGTCTCCAGGATCACACCCTGGGCCAACGGTGGGGCTGCCCCCAATTGAATTTTTAAAACTTAAACTTTTCACAGTGTAAGGGAAAACAATAGTCATATCTTTAGCAAGTGATGTTGGGATAACTGCTTGTTCACAAGTAAATGAACAAAGTTGGGCTGCTACTGCAAAATGTATAAAAATCTTAAAACCAACTGAAGACAACTATTGTAACTAAAATTCAAAATATCTTAGAAAAAAGGAAGAGATGTTAAGTATTCTTGAAGGTAATGTTTATTAAGATAGGTAACCAGAAGCACAGGAAAAGAAAAATACACATGTATTTCTGTTTGAAAATGTTTTTGTTGCCAAAAACACTGTAAAGAAAGTGATACAGTAAAAGGATGGAAGGAAATATTTGTAAAGTGTTTATCTAAGCATCTAGTGAACAGTCCTTATAAGAATGCTTGCAATTGAGTAATAAAAATGGACAAAGTCCTTGACATTGTCCAAAGAGGAAAGTAAGCCCATGAAGGATGCTCAACATCCTTAGTCATTTGAGGGATACAAATCAAAATCAGTTAGACACTTCATATTCTCTCAAATGGATATTTTAAAAAACGGAAAATAAGTTTTGGCAAGAATGGAGACATTTTGTAAAACCCATAAATTGGGATTGGTAACGTAAAATTGTTTAGCCACTTTGGGAAGATTTCGCAAATCTTTAAAAAGTTAAACATTGGGGGATCCCTGGTGGCTTGGCGGTTTGGCACCTGCCTTTGGCCCAGGGCGCGGTCCTGGAGTCCCGGGATCGAGTCCCACGTCAGGCTCCCGGCATGAAGCCTGCTTCTCCCTCCGTCTGTGTCTCTGACTCTTTCTCTCTCTCTATCATAAAATAAATAAATAAATAAATAAATAAATAAATAAATAAATAAATAAATAAATCTTTAAAAAAAAGTTAAACATTGAATTAAAATATGACCCAGTTGCTACTACTAAGCATAAACACAGAAGAATTGAGGGGGAAAAAAAAGGAAACAACCTTTTAATGCTTTCAGTTGATGAACTGATGTTTAAAATGTGGTATCATCATGTGGTGGAATATTACTTGGTAATGAAAAAGAAATGAAGCACTGGTACAAACTACAAAACAGATGAACTTTGAAAATAAGAGGACATGAGGCACCTGGGTGGTTCAGTGGTTGAGTTGTCTGCTTTGGCTCATGTTGTGATCGAGTCCTGCATTGGGCTCCCCATAGGGAACCTGCTTCTTCTTCCTCTGCCTGTGTCTCTGCCTCTCATGAATGAATAAATCTTTTAAAAAAAAGAAAAGAAGAGGTATATGGAATGTGTGGACTAGTTATATCTATAAAGAGAAAAGTAGATTTCCTAGTCTAATTGTAGAATAAGTTCTAGAAAGGAGTTAGCAAAAGAACGTAGAGGTATTTTTTAGGGGGTGATATACATAATCTGGAGTTAGATGAGGATGGTTGCAAAGTACATTAATTTACTAAAAACCATAGAGGCTCTAGTTCATTACTATGCTTTTTTTAAAGAAGAATTGTATATAAATCACTTGGTGATGTCTCAAGATTTCTACCCAAGCCGCCTTCTTTGTTTTTAAATTTTAATTTTTAATGGCAGATTTAAAACCACAGTGAGAGGGGCAGCCCAGGTGGTTCAGTGGTTTAGTGCCACCTTCAGCCCAGGTCGTGATCCTGGAGACCCAGGACTGAGTGGGGCTCCCTGCATTGATCCTACTTATCCCTATGCCTGTGTCTCTGCCTCTCTCTCTCTCTCTCTCTGTCTCTCATGAATAAATAAATAAAATTAAGAAAAGAAATAATAAAACGACAGTGAGATTTTACGTGGTAACAGGACATTTAAGATTTGTGGTTTTTTTTTAAGTTGCTTTTGTAATATTTCATTTAGATAATTTTAGTAGTTGAATTAGACACTTTTTCAAGGTGGAATTTTCAAGGTGAATTCTACTTTTCTCTGGAAATAAATTAGCTTTGCTCTTAGGTAAATGTGAAAATCTGATTGTGTTTTTCTAACATATTTCTTAAAAGATATAAGTAACCCCAAATATCTTTTATAAGCTACAAGTAAATATTAACCTTTTTCAAGTTCCACAGTCATTAGATGGTGGGGTTTTTAAGAGTTTTATCTCATGATTACCCATAAACTAATATTTCCATGAACATCTTGGGTGACCATGTAAACACAAGGTATTAAGATTTTTTTCAGTATCTGTTTAGAATCACTTGTACAGACTTCCAAACTTTATCTGTATTATCAAAGCTTAATCCTTTAAAGAAGCTTTAGATTTATTCAAGTGCTCTCCCTGTCTGATTTGCCAAGATCTCTGTCTTCTAATTGCTGACTCTAATTGTTGACATTTCAAAGGTACCTTTGAAAAATGACCTCAGCTCAGTCAGCTCGGTATGTCAAAAAAGCATATATTTAGCTCGAAGAAAAGAAGTATGCATAAGATCACAGTTAAGGCTACTTTACCAACAAACACTATAAAATATAGGTAAATATCCTGATTAACTTCAAGATACACAGAAGGGGCATAAATGTATCTGTGTATGTATGTACCAAATGCAGAGAGCTTAACCAAGTTTATGTCATTAAGCTCATCCTACAGCAGCTTACTCTCTTTCGCTTCTCAGGTTCTTAATCTGGTTTCCCATTCTTTAGCCTAAATCCTTGTCTCCTCTATGCTTTGTATATGGTTGAAGATATCTGGGGGCAGATGTACCTATAACATCAAAATTGCACTGAATTCAGCAGTCTGTTTTATTGTAAAAAACAAAATTTGCCATCTTAACCAATTTTAAGTATAAAGTATAAATTAAGTATATTGATAGTATTGTGAAAAAGATCTCCATAACTGTTTCATCTTGCATATTCTGTGAAGCTATGTACTCATTAATTCTTCTTTCTTCACTCCCACCAAGTCTCTAGTAATCACCATTCTACTTTCTGTAAAATGATGACTTAGGTTTGTCTCATAAATAGAATTGTACAGTATTTGATTTTGTGTGTGATTGGCTTATTCATCTACTATCTCTGTTTGATGCTGATTTTAGTTTTTAGGTTTCCCCAGTAAGCATGAATTTAGCAATGCATTTTATATATATCCTTTATTATTTTGAGGTAATTGTATTCCTAATTCGTTGTTTTGAGCATGAATTATTGGGGTATTGAATTATGTCCAGTGTTTTTCTGAGTCAGTTGACATGGTAGTGTTTTTGTCATTTGTCCTGTTAATGTAGTATATATTACAAAGATTGATTATAGATCATTCTTTATAGTCTATTAACATTTATCCTTAGCTATATATATAACATTTATGGTGTATAATTGTTTTAATATGCTACTTCATTAGGTTTGTTATTATTAAGGATTTTTGTATCAGTATTCCTCAGGGATGTTAGTCTATAATTTTCTTGTAATGTTTGTCTGGCTTTGGTATGAGATAATGCTGCTTCATAGGAGAGCATTTCCAGAAGACCTCCATGATTGTTGTTAATTCTTCCTTAATGTTAAATTTCACTAATACAGCCCATCTTTTTTTTTTTTTTTTTTTTTTTTAGATTTTATTTGAGAGAAAGAGCACAAGCTGGGGGAGGGGCAGGGGGAGAAGTAGGCTCCCTGCTGGGCAGGGAAGAGTCAGATGTGGGACTCTTGCCAGGACCCCCCCCACCCCAGGATCATGACCTCATGACCTGAGCCGGGATAATGACCTGAGCTGAAGGCAGATGCTTAAGCAACAGAGCCACCAACGTGCCCCAAAATCATCTTATTCTGAGCCTTCCTTTTGTTGGGAGTTTCTCTGAGACAGTTAACTAATTTATACTTGTTGTTATAGGTATGCAGATCTTCATGATTTAGTATGTTGTGCGTTTCTGAAAATCTTTATTTCACCTAGATTACTTAAAGAGCTAGTATTGAATTGTTCATGGTTAGTAGTAATATCCCTACGTTCATTGTTAATTTGTATTTTTAGCTACTTTTCTAACAAACTTTTTTAAGTCTAGCTAATTAATATTTTACCAGTTTTGTCAAAGGATCAACTTTTGGTTTTGTTAATTCTCTATTTTCTATTTCATTTATCTTTGTTTTCTTTCTTTGAGTTTTGTTGCTCTTTTTCTAGTACTTTACAGTTTAAATAGTTAATTTATAAAGATTACCCAACATTTTTGTATTTAGAATTTAAATGGTTACTTTTTGAAATTTTCTTTTCCTTTAATAAAGTATTCACAAAATATCCCTCTGAGAACTGTTTTCACTATTTCTGTAATTTTGCTTTCTTAAATACATTTTCATTTTACTAAAGGGTTTTTTTTTTCCTAATTTCACTTGTGATTTTTTTCCTTGATCCATTGGCAGTTTAATGGTTTGAGTTTTGTTTTCTTTTCTTCTTAGATTTATTTATTTATTTGAGAGTGAGAGAGCATATGTGCTCAAGGGGATGGGCAGAGGAAGAGGCAGAGAGAATTTCAAGCAAGACTCTGCTGAGCACAGAGTCCAGATAAAGAGCTTGGTCTCAGGACCCTGAAATCATGACCTGAGGAGAAATCAAGAGTCAGGCGCTTGACTGACTGAGCCACTCAAACACTCCTCAGTAGTACGTTATTTAATTTCCACATTTTTGATAATTTTCCAGAGAGGAAGTGTAGATTTTGTGTGTTACTAATTTCTAGCTGTATTCCATTATGGTTGTAGAAGATTCTTGATATGATTTCAACTTCTTAAAACTTTTGAGATTTGTTTTATGACCTAATATATGGTCTATCCTGTCGAATGTTCCATGTGCACTTGGAAGGAAGGAGTTGGCAGTGTTCTGTTTTTTGTCAGTTCATTTCCTTTTTCATCTTTTTTTCTACTTATTTTATCCATTATTGACTGTGGATTATTCCACTATTATTGTAGATCTATTTCTCCCTTCAGTTCTGTCAGTGGTTTTGCTTTTGGTTTGTTTTTCAAAGAAATTGGGGCTATGTGTTTTGATGTGTATCTGATTGTCATATATTTTTGGTTGATTGATCTTTCAAAATATGTCCTTTGTCTCCTGTAATAGTTTTAACTTGTCAACTGCAAAACAGCAGGCCTAAAAAGGAAGGGCTCATGTGAAGAGCCATCTCACCAGATTGGGATAATTCGGTTATAGTTTTGACTCCCCAAAATGGGGAGAAATGGAATGTTAAGTCGGTCAAGAATTGCCTGGTCAGCACTGCTTAGATCAGCACTGATATACCCTAGTCATCCCCCTAAAGGAAAGTGACCTTACAATTATCCACCCACTTCTTGGCCTATTATAACTTACTGTTCCCACTCCCTTCTGGCTATAAAAAATATGTAACATTTTGTATACTCTGTAGCTGCTTTTTATCAGCTGATGAGTTGTTGAATAAATCCTGTAATATCATTTAGATGGTTTTTATTTTTAAACAGACTTTTTAATTTTGTCTGATACTGCTGTAACTATCTCGGCACTCTTCATTATTATTTGCATAGACAGTCTTTTTCTATCCTTTCATCTTTAATCTATTTGTATTTTTGGATTTAAAGTTAATTTGTAGATATCATATATACATAATATGACGTGGTAAATAATTATCATCTAGGTATAAAACCACAGAGGTTTGTCTCAGTTCTGGAGCCTGTATCCAGGTTCCTCAGGGATAGAAACCAAAAATCAAAGTGTTTGCAGGTATCCACTCTCTCTTAAACCAGCAGGCAATCCTTCCTTCTACCTCCTAATGGTGTGCTCGCAGTCATTGGCATTTTTTGGCTTGCAGCTTGAGAACTCAAGTCTCCACCTTGGACATTACATCTGTCTCTATCTTCCTATGGACATGTTCTTTAAAAAGTTACTTCACTTAGAAGACATACTTTGCAGTTCTCTAAGTTAAACATCTTCAGTGACCCAGTTTCTAAAAGCATTACATTCTGCACTGGGAGTTAGGATTTCAAAATATGTATTTTTAGAGGACACCATTGGAAAGGCAAGATGGGCAACGTTTAATTCACTAAAGGAAGGCCAGAATATCAGGTTGAGGACCTTGGTTTTTTAGTAAATAGAAGCCATGCAGGGTTTCAGAGCAGACAATAGTGTAACTTACCTAAGACTTAGGCTCATGCTAAGACTCCTCTCACCAGAGATGAGTTTTGTTCTGTTTCAATCAGTCAATATTTATTCATTTTAGTACCAGTAGAATGAGCCACTTCTTTTGCAATGCACATTCTCAAGCACTTTTTCTAAGAAGGAATCCACATACTTGAGCCATGGTTTAAAAAAAAAAAAAAAGATCCTTTTTTTTGTTTTTTCCTAGAGTTGTTGCACCAGATTGCATTTGCACCAACAATACCTTCCGTTCCTCTGAGTCCAGTCCATATATGCTATTTATCCTGACTCGTTAATTTTAGCCATTCTGAGAAGTGTGAGGTAAGACCTCACTATGGTTTTGATTTGTATTTCCTGATGCTGAGTAATGTTGAGCATTTTTAAGTGTGTCTAGTGAGCATATAAGGACCTTTTATTTCCTATTGTGGTCTGATGGCTGAGACTTTGTCTTCAGGAACTGTGCTAAACAGCAGGGGTAAAGAGAGGACATACTTGGCATGGTCCTGTCCTTTTCCCGGGGCGGGGGCAGCTCAAAGTGATGTCCCTGGAGGATGATATGAGCTGTGGGTCTTTCATATATGGCCTTTATATATGATGATGAGGTATATGCCCCTATGCCTACTCCATTGAGGGTTTTTATAAAGAAAAATGCTGTATTTTGCCAGATGCTTTCTCTATATCTATTGAGTGAATGCTACTCGTAGTTCTTCCTTTCAGTAGTGGGGTGTATCAAATGGATGGATCTGTGGATGTTTTGCCAGCCCTGCAATCCAAGAATCCATCTCCCTTGGTTGTGAAGAATAATCCTGAGCAGCCCGGGTGGCTCAGCGGTTTAGCGCCGGCTTTAGCCCAGGGCGTGATCCTGGAGACCTGGGATCGAGTCCCACATCAGGCACCTTGCATGAGGCCTGCTTCTCCCTCTGTGTCTCTGCCTCTCTCTCTCTCTCTGTCTGTCTCTCATGAATAAATAGAATGTTAAAAAAAAAAAAAAAGAATTGTGTTTCTTTCTCTGGTGTTGGTCGTAATGTGTCCTCTTTTATTCATGAGTATAATTATTTTATTTTATTTTATTTATTTATTTATTTATTTATTTTATTTATTTATTCATGAGAGACACAGAGACAAAGAGAGGCAGAGACCCAGGCAGAGGTAGAAGCAGGCTCCATGCAGGGAGCCCGACATGGGACTCGATTCCGGGTCTCCAGGATCACGCCCTGGGCTGAAGGCGGTGCTAAACCTCCAGGTGGCTGAGCCACCTGGCCTGCCCCCCATGAGTATAATTATTGAGGTCCTGCCTCTTCTTTCTCATAAGCCTAGGACTTTACCTGTCGGGTCATTCGTTCAAGGCATCCATTCTTAGTTTCATGATCTATGTTAGTGGGTTTGGTTCGGTTTTGTTTTTGCTTTCGATACCATGGATTTCTGCTCTTCTCTTGATTATTTCTCTTTGCCTGTTCCAACTTCCATTGATCTGTTCCACTGTTCTGGTTTCTATTTCATTGAATTCTGCTCTAATTGGTATTATTTCTCTTCTCCTGCTGGAGGTAGGGTCTCCTTGCAGTTCTTGTCCCACCTAACTCAGTGTCAGGGTAGGTTGTGTCTTGAAGACCTCTCTTGCTTCTTGACGAAGGCCTGCCTTGCTAGAGACTTCCCACTTAGGACCACTTTTGCTGCATGCCGAAGGTCTTGGACTTTCCAGTTTTCCTTTTCCTTTGCTTGCATGTACTTGGGCTTAAATTCTTTGATTTCCTGCTTGACCCATCCAGTCTTTATTTTTTATTTTTATTTATTTATTTTTCCATCCACCCTTTAGTAGGACATTCCTTCCATGGCACTCTGGTCCTTCCCAATGCTTTCTTGCCATTGATGTCAAGTTTCATTGCATTGTGGCCTGAAAATATGCATCTCATAGGATCTCAGTCTTTTAGTATCAGTAGAGCCATGATGTGTGACCCAGATTCTTCCCTGTGCTTTGGAAAGAATGGATATTCTGCTGTTTAGGAGGAAATGCCCTGAATATACGTGTTAGGTCCATCTGGTCCAGGGTGTCCTTCCAATCTCTTTTTCCTTCTTGATCTTCTAGTGAGAGCAACTGTCCACTGCTATAGTGGGGGACGGGGGGGTGGGGTCCTCTCCCCTACTATTATTGTATTATAATCAGTGAGTCTTTAAGGTTGTGATCTGTTGAGTTCATACACGTGGCTTTTTCCACGTAAGAGGCCTAGATCTGTTCGCTTGTTAAAATCTTTTTTGAGAGAGGGAATTTTTAATTTTTATTTATTTTTATTTTTTAAGTAAGCTCTACATCTAATGTGGGGCTTGAACTCACCACCCCAAGATCAAAGTTGCATGCCCCACAACTCAGCCAAACAGGCACTCCCCGTCAAAAGAATCTTTATTTGAAAAATGATAAGATAAACTTTCTAGGGGACACATAATCAACTGAAAAAACAAACGCACAAAAAGTGGCCCAGACGTCGTTGTTAAAACTGTCTTGTTTGGCAGACCCCTTTAGTAGGACATAGCGTCCTGTTGCATCTCTTCTAACATTTTTTGGTCAAAAATCTCATTTGTTGGGCAGCCCGGGTGGCTCAGAGGTTTACCGTGGCTTACTTCAGCCCAGGGCCTGATCCTGGACACCCGGGATCGAGTCCCATGTCGGGCTCCCTGCATGGAGCCTGCTCCTCCCTCTGCCTGTCTCTCTCTCTCTCTCTCTCTCTCTCTCTCTCTGTCTCTCATGAATGAATAAATAATGAAGTCTGAAAAAACAAATCTCATTTGTTCAAAAGAAGTATGGCTATTCCAGCTCTCTGTGGATGTCACTTTAGCCCGGCAAATGCTTCTCCACCCTCTCTCTGTCAATGAGAAGGTATCTTTGGGTCAGAAATGAGTCTCTTGTGGGCCAGCTATCGATAGGTATTGTAGCTTTCTTGGTTTGTTTTTTGTCTTGTTTGTTTAGTTTTTTCATTGATTCTGATACCCTAAGTTGACTGGAGCATTTAGTCCTTTAACATTTCAGAGTAATGATGGAGAGAATTGCATTTAGTGCCATTGTATAACCTGTCAAGTCCTTGTTCCTGTAGCTTGTTTGTGTTCCTTTCTAGGCTTTGTCACATTTGGTCTCTCATTCCACTCAGAGGGTGCCCTTTATTCTAGGGAGCTGGTTTGTTGATCCCAAATCCCTTTTGTTTTTGTTGGTCATGGAAACTCCTCATCTCTCCTTGTGTTCTGAATGACAGCCTTGATGGCTCAGGGAAGCTTGGCTGCATGTTTCGGATCTTGCACACCAGTCTATGATGCCAGTCTCTTCCTGGCCTGCCAGATCTCTGTGGACAGCCCTGCTGGGAGGCTTATGTGTTACCCGTGTGAGTTCCAGACCTCTTCTCCCCAGCTGCTTTCAGTTTTCCCTTTCTCTTTGTCATTTGCAAGTTTCCTTCTGATAAGTCATGGGCTTGACCTCTTTTGGCTGAATTTGAGGATTTCTCTATGCCTCTTGACTCTCTATGTCCTTTCATGTATTAGGAAATACATGTATACCAGCTGTAACTGGTTCCAGTAAATCTTCTGCACCCTTTCCCCACCCCCTCTTCTTTTTCCTGAGTCTCGTACAACATGGATATAGTTTGCTTTACGGCATATCCAAGTTCCTTCAGTGTACTTTGTGATCTAGTAGTTTTCTTGTCCTGTTCTCCTGAACCTCGTTCCCCACCCCCACCCCTGTTTAATTTCTCGACTAGGTAGGTCACTGATGCACAATTTTGATTTATTCTTTGTTTTTATGGTCTCCACATGGGACTGCTTCTTGGTTCTACAAGTTTTATTTCAGCCAGAGTGGGTTTGAGGGTTTTTGTCTCTAGAGTGAGGAGGCTTCTAGTGTCTTCATTGCTTTTGCAAGCTCTGGTAGTATGTTTCAGTTGTTTCAAATGCTAGTTCTTTCGTCTGACTTATTTCCACATGGAATCCATCGTTGGCTGTGGGGAAGACATTCTCATCTTCCTTTAGGGGTGAACTTCTCCATCAGGTCATTTTGTCCAGAAAAGGAGAGGAAAGGAAAAAGAACTGTAATAGTGAAACGACCGTAGCCGTAGTAGTACCAGCAGCGGTAGCGGCCACAACAACATGAAACACATCAAAAGAGATCCTGGGTGTGTTTTGGCCTGCTTGTTCCAGAAAGTAGATCACAAACTAAGAAGAAAAGGGGAAAACATCTTAATAAAAAAACCAAATGTAATAGCCATATGGAAGTGTATCTGGAAAGTATAAAAATGAAAAGAGAAAGAGAAGCCCCTCCCCCCAAAAAGAAAAACTATGGAAGAAAAAAAGCGAGACATGTTTAAGTATAAAGTACAGCTGACAATGTACAAAAGGTATTTGAAAATGAAGAAAACAATGAGTAGAAAACAGCTGAAGATCGCCAAGTATGTATGGAATGCTTGGTCCCCGTGTCCCTGAGGGCGAGGGCGGCAGGTGTCGGTGGATGCTGGGCTTGCGGGGAAGGGGCCCGCGGCGCGGTTGGGCCGCTCGGGTGGCCTTGCCCTCAGGGGCAGGGCTTCTGGCTGCAGGGCCTGGGGAGGCAGGGCTTGGTTGTAAGCGGCTGCGGCCTGCGCTAGGTGGCGCTGTGGTCCCGCGACCCGCGTGGCTTCCGTTTGTGGCGGGGCCACCCGGTGCAGGCCCCCACCGACAAGAGCCCTCACCCAGGAGCGTCAATCACTGTGGTGTCCCCGGTTTCCGCCAGAAGGGGGCGCTCTGGCCCGCAGTTTCGTCCGTCGCGGGCAGGCGGCTACGTTCCCGAAGTGCAAGTCTGATGCACCCGGCGGGCAGACGCGCACCCGCACGCGCACCCGCACGCGCACCCGCACGCGCACCCGCACGCGCACCCGCACGCGCACCCGCACGCGCACCCGCACGCGCACCCGCACGCGCACCCGCACGCGCACCCGCACGCGCACCCGCACGCGCACCCGCACGCGCACCCGCGGTGCTGTTCCTCCCTCCAGTCTTCCGCCTTTGGCTGCACGCGTCCCAGGAAGGTGCTCACAGGACCGCGCAGCCCTTGGCGCCTTCGGGCAACCCGGAGCTCAGAGCCCAGGGCTCCCCTCACTGTTTGTGGTGAGTCGCCCTCCCGGCGGCCCTAGGGCGTGGGGAGAGGGCAGACCCCAGGCGGCACCCCTTCTCCTGACCCCGCGCGGGAACCTGAGGACGACGGCGCGGTCACACCGCACGATGGCGCCCCGAGTGGCCACCTGACCGCCTAGAGGCCAGGCCCGGGCCTCCCCACCCTGGCCCACGTCCGCATGGGCGGACTTGGCGCTCCCCGGGCTGCCTAGGATCCTTGGCGGTGGCCGCGTCACGCCGACTCCCCGCCCGCTGCCGGATCCCTGCCTGGGTCCCTGGGGATTCACGTCTGGGCATCGACTGCCTTCTGCCTGGACGGACGCGTGCCGGGCCCTGCTGCTGGGACCTCGCCCTGAGTGATTTGTCTCGGCTGTTCACCGTGACCGGACGGCCAGCTGGTTGCGTGGGTTCCTGCTCACACGCTTCACCTCCTGAGACATACTCCCCTAACAACTCCCCAAAAATTGTTTTCTCAGTTGTAATGACCTTCAAGTTGCTAATAATTTCTTACAGAAGTCCATTTTTTTTTCCTGAAGGCCATCTCCAAGAAGTGAGGAAAACTTACAGTACCATGGTCTTGATTTTCTTTTTCTCTGTATTGTATAGTGACCCCAATTAAATTGGAAAATGAGTTAAGATTCTCTTCAAACTTGGGAGATTCGTTTATGGGAACACTCATTGATAAATGCCCAGTCATGTTGATTCCCCTTTGTTTTATTTTTTTTTTATTAATTTTTTTAAAATTTTATTTATTTATGATAGGCACACTCACAGAAAGAGAGAGAGAGAGAGGCAGAGACACAGGCAGACGGAGAAGCAGGCTCCATGCACCGGGAGCCCGACGTGGGATTCGATCCCGGGTCTCCAGGATCGCGCCCTGGGCCAAAGGCAGGCGCCAAACCACTGCACCACCCAGGGATCCCTCCCCTTTGTTTTAAATGCCATATTCTACTCTGCCACCTATTTGCATGCAGAAGTCTAGCATCTGTTTATTCACAATGTCTGAACTGTATAGATGGAAGGAATTGGAAGAAATCTGAGGCAAAATCAATGAAACATTGGCATGCCTCTCCTGTAGAGGTTCTTAATGTTAACAAGATCAACTTTTGCCCTGGTATTGCAGTTTGGTAACACTGAAACTTATCAATACTCTACCATTAAGCTCTAAGTAGGCATGATGGAACATACATTATTTGGCTGCCATAGTAACATGTAAATATTGCTCTGGTGATGCTTTTGTGATGTAGTGGTATGGAACTATGATGAATTATGGGATGCGTATGCTGTGAGAGAGCCAGTGTTAAGCTATGAACACAGCCACTGTCATACATGCCTAGCTGGCATGTCAAATGGTACATGACTTCCTGCTTCTGAAGGGGTGAAAAGTAGGAACAAGGATGGCACAGCCTGATGCTTTGGAGTCATGCATCTTTCTTTCTCTTGTATCAACAAGGGTAATCCTTTGGGTAGTAGTTAAATTTGCCTTATTTGACAAACTCTAAGTTGAGATGTACTGTAGTTACTGTAGTGTGCCATGGAGCCCCTGTGCCCTGGAGGTGATAGCCCATCTGTCTTAGGCAGTTTGGGGTGGTGTTTATCGAGACAATGATGAAGGTGGTGATGATGATGATACTTTAATGTCTTGGGATGACTTCACTTATTGAATAACTGAATCCTTGCCACAAAAGGTGATACTGAAAACTTCTCAATTATCGTTCATTTTTTCTTATAATGGCTCAGGGGGCAGTTTTGGGGAAGGTGTGGGTGAACCTATCTTGGTAAAAGATTGTCTTGCAAAAAATGGAAAAAATGCAGCTACACCTGTTTATGGGAGTGATGTCAGTGTATTCCAAGTCTTCAATGGAAGGTTCCTGATCATACACCAGGATGAGGAACTATAGTCATCAGATTGAGGGGTCCCTGGATACAAGACAGGAGAGGACTCTCTGGGATATCAAGGACAGGAATGTCATTCCTAGCTGAGCACCCATGGCAAGTGCCTGTATGTCATGCTTCCTGTCTTGGTGGGTGAAGGGGTGCCCTCCATACCCAGGCCGATTTGCTAGGTCAGAGTAGGAGACGCTATTATGGCAAAAAATGCAGGCATGTTACATATACACTAATTTCTTCTGCTAGGATGATGCAGTGACGGTGAAAACTTCAGGGGGAAACCTCTTGGAGAAAGGTGCCTCTTTAGGAATGGTCAAGACTCTCAGAGATCAGGTGGCCACAACTAGACCTGGAATTAAAATGTTAAATGTGAGGCACCTGGGTGGCTCAGTTGGTAAAGCATCTGCCTTCAGCTCAAGTTGTGATCCAAGGATCCTGGGAATGAGTGGGCTCCACTTCAGCCTCAGAAGGGAGCGTTCTCTGTGTCTCTCCCCTCTCCCCTGTCCCCTCTCCCCTCTCTGGTATATTTTCTTATTGGAGTTCGATTTGCCAACACATAGTATAACACCTAGTGCTCATCCCGTCAAGTGCCCCCCTCAGTGCCATCACCCAGTCACCCTGCTTCTCCTTCTCCTGTTCCCCCTGCTCCCCATGCTCGTGCTCCCTCTCTGTCAGATAAATAAAATCTTTAAAAAAAATGTAAGATGTGGAGGTGGAATTTAAAATACTAGGTTTTGAGAGATTCTTAACATGACCCTAAGGTATGTAGCAAGGTGGATAGAGTGATGATGTTCTGTGTTGCTTAAACAGTCATGCTGTTTTGCATGTGAAAGGCATTATGATATCAGCTAGCTAATTCTACCTTCAACCACCTGGTTTGAGCCAGATGTGAAAAGAGACATGGATAATGAAGGGAATAGAACTTTGTTTTTAGAGTGTCCTGAGATAGTTACATGTAAAAGAAGGGATAAGAGGAAATTACTGTTCTTGTGGATATTCATGATGTCATTGAACTCTACTAGAGTCTAAATTGCCTTCCTCTGGGACAGAAAATGGGACCACCCCTTCAGTAATGTGAGAAAACAGGACAAAGATTTGCAGTAATCAGATTGAGTTCTGTAAAGTTGCCTTTGAATTTCTGCACATGCTAAAAAATCTTTCCTTTGACTTTGCTTAAAAGCTCTTCTTCTCAGTACTCCTAGACTACTCAGGTTTCCTTCCTTCCTCTCCTTGTCTTGCTGGTTTAAGCAGCAGCTTAGGCTCTAGGTCCAGAGCTCTGCAGCCCTTCAAGAGAGACCATTGCTTCTGTTCATGAAGGACCTTACTTTCTTCTGGCACTATTTTTCTGTCCCAGTTTACTCATTATCTGTCCTCATAACCCAAGTGAATTATTGATGTTTTCATTTGGAGAGATGGCATGTCAGAGATACTTCTTTATTACATTGGCTTTCCATTTACTGAAAGAGAAAGTGTTCCTGCCCCATAATGTCTCTTCTCATCTCCTTTCTTGGTTCTCTCATGCCTCCAACTATAAAAATGATAAAGTCACAATTGTATGTGGTATATGAGGTAGGGTATATATGTTTCAGCCAGTTCCAGTCTTGCTCTCTGCTTTCATTGCTACTTGTCTTCACCTGGGTTTCCTCGGGGATTTCTATTTCTGGGGATTTTATACTTCCAATATAAAATCTGTAGTCTGTAAAGTAGGGTCTGTTGGCAGCAGATTATTGTGGGTATGGGAGTTCTGTTTTCTCATGACCTTTGGGCCCTCATTGTCTTTTCTCCAAACCCAGGTGAAGATACCGCTGTAAAGACATACAGTCTGTTTAAGGCCCCAGAAGACAAAAATCTTCCTGTGAAGAAGTACTTCATGGATAGGTGGCCCATGAACAAGCCACCTGCTATGGATATATTACATGGCCCTACCCTCCGGCTGGACAGAAAACATAAACTATCAGGTAACCGCACTGACACTGAGACCACTGTTGAAGAAACTCCAGAGGACCCTCTGCAGAAAGCCAAACAAAGACGGACTTCCAAAGGTAAGCTTTGGCTTTGGCTGTGTGCTCAGTGGCCTCTGCGTGTAGCTGAAGTGGATCATCATGAGCCTTGCTGTTGTCCCTACGTATGGGCTGGGCACCCAGAGGAAGTCCTGCTGCAAAGTAGTGGACATCCTCATTTCCATCCTGGAGAACCACTCATACCTCTCCCCAAGCCAGATGTAGGAGGTCAAGGCAGAACATAGTCAAAGATGAATAGGTCCTCTCTCAAGACTTGGTGACATATATTAAGCGGAGGTGGTGACCACAGCCATCTGCTCTACCACATTCATCAGTGATGTGCAGGACAGTTTTCCCTCCTCCAAAGGAGAAGGCTTTTTGATTAATCTGTGGTTATTTCTCCATTACATGAGTGATCTGAGAGTAAATGATAATTCCTCTTAGCCACCTAGAAGACCTACATGGTAATGACCTGACCAGACTGAGTGTGTGTATTGAATTAACAGGGCTCCATCCTAAGAAACAACAGCAGCTGCTGCACTTTAGAAAACGGTGGGAGCAACAGGTGTCAGCAGAAGAGAGCAAACCAGGCCAGAAGAATGGGAAGGAAATGGCTCAAGAGGTTCAACCTGATGTCACTGCCCAGGAGAATAGCTGCTCCAAAGAGAAACCTCACAGGGAAGGGGCAGAGGCCAAAACTAACAGAAGCTTGTCAGAAGAGTCCTTCAAATCCAGTGACCATGAACAAGGTATGCACAGAGCCTGCCTAACAGCTAGAGGATTGGTCACCTACTGTGTTTGAATGAGTATCCATGAGGACTTAACTAAAGCTGACTAAGATGAAACAGGCAGGGAGTTTTCTCCTAACACTCATTCAAGTCCACATTTTCTTCCATGATGTACAGTGCAGAGCACAGTTGAGAGGGAAGAAGCCCTCTCTCTCTACGAAGCTGCCCACCCATCTGCTGGGTAGGAAGGGAAGTCTGAGTGACCCTGGATGCTTCCAGCCTCAGAGTGAGTCTCATTGCTAGGTCTGAGCATGCAGATTGGCCATCCTTGTGAAAGCCCTGCTCCCAAGCCCAGTGAGTTTGGGTAGGAAAGCAGCAAGGGTTAGCCTTTGCTTCCTTGTCCCTGCCATTTGAAGAAAGTTTCAAGTGGGGATTTTCTGGGTTAGGTAATTGTTTGAATGTGGGATAGTTAAAACACTTAGGCTTTGAAATATGATGGGTATATCTTTAAAAACTTGAAGCTGGGGGATCTCTGGGTGGCTCAGCGGTTTAGCGCCTGCCTTTGGCCCAGGGCGCGATCCTGGAGTCCCGGGATTGAGTCCCGCATCGGGCTCTGGGCATGAAGCCTGCTTCTCCCTCTACCTATGTCTCTGCCTCTCTCTCTCGCTCTCTCTCCCTCTCTCTCTCTGTCATGAATAAATGAATAAAATCTTTAAAGGAAAACAAACAAAACAAAACAAAACAAAAAACAAAACAAAACAAAAAACTGGAAGTTGCTATAGTGATCAGTCCCAATGATGGGTTTTGTTTCTGTACTGGCTGCAGGTGTACTTCATTCTTCTCATACTCCCTTTCTTTTGCATACCCCCCTCCCCAATTAGGCTTTCCTATATTCTCTACTTCTCTGCCTGTGAAGAGCCTTTTATCCACCACTATAAGCACCCTACCAGCATCAAGTCTGCATTCCAAACTGCAGAAAATTAAAGAAAGTCAGAAGAGACATGTGCTCTGCACAGATGAAAAGGATCACCAAGCTGCCTCTGTACTGCAGAAATACACCAAGAACAGTGAGAAACCATCTGGGAAGAGATTATGTAAAACCAAGCATTTGATCTCTCATGAATCCAGGCAGGACTTGGTAGTGCCAGCAGACAACTCTGTGGGCTATGATGATGGCAAGGTATTTCCTCATTGGCTACTACCTAGACAGTCCCCTTCAAATCAGGCTTGTACAGGCTCATCACACATTTCCTCCTTGCTAGTCCATTTGCTGACTGCATTTCAAGAACAATACTTTCCTTTTCCCGGCCTCCTCCCTCAAAAGTTACTTTCCTGTCCTAGGAGGCATGTCTCCTCTTTGTTGGGGAAGTGTCAAACTGGTAAAAATGAAACCTCTTCTCAGAACTCCTCTCCAGAAGCCTCCAAAATCACAACCCTTCATGCCTGCTGCCTTCCCCCAAATAAAAAGAAAAGCTACATTCTTCCACAATGATTTCTGACATAGGTAGGAGGAGAAAAGGCAGATGTGAAAGATAGCCTTCAAAGTGTGTGCTGCTTGCTTTTTAATAGGTGACCATTGGAAGAGTCAAAAAGCAGGAGAGGCCTCGTTCCAAGTATTATGTGCCACCAGGCAACTGGGATGAGAAGCCCATCTGTAGGTTGCAACAAATACTGCCAGCTTCCCAGTCTTCACAGTTGCTACACTCAAAATCCCCTCCAGAGACTACCCAGTCACAGCCTATGCTGCCAGAAGCACAGAGACCTATGGTCAGGAATGCTGGTGAGACACTCTTGCAGCGGGCTGCCCAGCTTGGCTATGAGGTTGGTATCCTTGTTGGTGTCTAGATTCAGAAGATACTGACACCCCTCCCTGAGGCTGGTGATGAGGTATACTGGCTGGGGCTGCACAAGGAGGGGCAAGGAACTCAGCACAGCCCCTTCTCCATCAGGAGCCCAGCTGGGAGTTCCAGCAGGATATTTGCATTAGCTCCCCTTTGTGCTCCTTTGCTTTGGTAGTTTATTCATTAGTGTGAAAAGAAAGGCCTCTGAGATGTTTAGCCCATGTTCAGGTTTGTAGGCTAGGTTGTCATCTTCCAGTCTTGCTCTCATATTTCTGACATAAAACCTGACATGATACAAGGCTTGATGACTGTGGGAATTTTATTTTATTTTATTTTAAGTTTTTAAAGATTTTATTGACTTATTCATGAGAGACACACAGAGAGAGAGAGGCAGAGACACAGACATAAGGAGAGACAAGTTCCCTTCAGGAAACCCAATGCGGGACTCCATCACAGGACCCTGGGACCACGCCCTGAGCTAAAGGCAGACACTCAACCACTGAGCCACTCAGGTGTCCCAACTGTGGTAATTTAATGATCCCTTTTGGATTCTGATTAGCAAGGGAGAGAGAAGTTATTTGCTCTGTCTTGGATTGTTTGTGCTGGGGTACACATGTGAGAGAGCAGGTAAGGTGCTGAGGCAGACGCTGCAGGGGTGGGCAAATCCTCCTCTCTTTTCTGTTTTGGAGATTTCTGAGTTGTCTGGAGAGAAGTCTTGGGAAGGGTTTTGTAGTTAACTCAGTTACTTGAATATGAGATCCAGGGACAGCAGTTGGTTTCCCAGGAGCTAAGAGGAGCACTACTACAAAGCCAGGGTAGATACTACATGTGGTATTGAGTACTTCTGATATGCCAACTGTTCTCTTATTACTAACTCTTTGTCAGGAAATAGATATGCTTCTAGCAAATTTGTGGTTATGCTTCCTCAGTAACATGTATACACCCCATACCCAAGGGGCAGGAGGTTGTTAGGCCTGAGGGTCATTGTCTTTGAAAGTAGGTAGTGCCAAGCTACAGAGAAGTCATTATGAGGTTCATTCTGCATTAACTTCTGGCAGCATTCCCCTTTCTCTTCTACACAGGAATTGGTGTTGTACTGCCTGGAAAACAACATTTGTGATGTGAATCATCAAGACAATGCTGGCTACTGTGCTCTGCATGAAGCTTGTGCAGGAGGATGGCTCCACATTGCTCAGCACCTTCTTGAATATGGTGCTGATGTCAACCGTAGTGCCCACGATGGAACCAGGTTAGTGGACCTTGAGTGTCTTGTTGGGCCACAGGCAGTCATTCTCAGGTATGTGGGAGATACTCAAACCAAAGATGAGTGAAAACATTGATGGCAAGGTCCTGTAAAACTGCAAAATTCTGGAGACATACTTAAAACTTTCTAAGTTTATGATATAAGAAAAAACTTTACAGAGTCAAAAGCACCACGAATAGTACTTACCTAGACAGCACTGTACTGGCAAAATCTGTCCGATAGAACATAACTACCTTGAAACCATTCTGTAGTCTATTGCAACTTCCAAGAACGCTTCAGTAGTTAATCTTGTTCAATTTCCACTCTTAGCACAGTAACAGATATCTGTCCTTCAGGAGTAACCCAGCTCTATATCAGGCAGCTGGGTATCAGGTAGCTTTATCAGTCAACTTCTAAGCACTATGATGGGCACAGAAGGATTCTATTACACAGACTGGAAATCTGTGCTCACTAATGCTTCTCTTCATGGAGGTACACAGAGAGAGGAGGGTAGCCATTGCTATCAGCTCCTCTTTCTGTAACTAAAGTGCTTTGTAATAGATGTAAAGAGCCCCTGTTAACTTTGTCTTTTTTCTCTCAAATAAAGCATTTAACAACTAGGACATTCAAAAGCAACCACATATGCAAGTGTATTTATTTATTTATTTATTTATTTATATATTTATTTATTTATTTATTATATTTATTTTTATTTTATTTTTTTGCAAGTGTATTTAGAATGTCACTATAGACCCCAAGGAAAAGGCACGGGCCAGAATAAACATGAAAGGACTTCATTATACTGCATGTTCCTCCCTAGCAATGTAGATGCTACAATTAAAACAACAAACAGCAACAAAAAAACTGCAGCATGGTAGTTAGTAGATTATATGATTTACTTCTGTACTTTTCAACAGCAACAAAATCATAAGATGTATAAACAAACAAGTTTGTATACAAAAGCGTCACACATTCAAAGGAAAAACTCAGTAGAAATTGTCCTTGAGAAAGAATTCTGAAAGTGCCTGGGTGGGTCAGTCTATTAAGCATCTACCTCCAGTTCAGGTTTTGATCCCAGAGTCCTGGAATGCAGCACTGAATGGGACTCCGTGCTCAGCAGGGAGTCTGCTTTTCCCTCTGACTCTGTGCCTCCACTTGTGCTCTCTTTCTCTCAGATAAACAAAATCTTTAAAAAAAAAAAAAAAAAAAAACAAACAATTCTGTCTAGTAGACAAAGATGGTAAAACAACTTAGCAATGCTCCAAGAGCTAAAAGAACATATGGACAAAGAAAACAATGTATAAAAAAATGGAAATATCAGTAAAGACATAGGCCAGATAAAAAGGAACAATTCTACAACTAAAAAGTATGATAAATGAAATAAAAGCTGACCAAAGGATTCAAAGGCTGGCTTCAGCAGGGAGAAAAATCACCAAAGTTGAAAATAGAACAATTGAATTACCAAATTTGAAGAACTCAAAGGAAATAAACAAAGAGGTAAAAGAACTTAGTATACTTGTTGAATACAGTCAATTGGATTAACATATGCTGCACAGGAGTTCCAGAGAGAAAAGAGAACGGAGAAAGGAGGCAGAGAAATTGTTGGTGAAAACTTTTTCAAATTTGTTGGCACACATGCATGTAAAGTAAAAAGTTCAGTGATCTCCAAACAGGATAAATTCAGAGACTCACAGTAAGACATTACAATGAAATAGTTAAAAGCCAAACGGGGGAGGATAGCAACAGAAAAGTGACCCTGCTCATGCACTTCTTTTCCTTAAGGTTATTGGTCTATTTCTCATCAGAAGGTTTACCTTGGCAAGAGAACAAAGTAGATATACTCAGAGCACTAAAAGAAAAACTGTAAATCAGGAATCCTATATCTATGAAAACGAACCTTTAATAATTAGGACGAATAGAGAAAAGCTCAGGGGCTTTGTTAGCTGTAGAAGCATACTATAAGAAATGCTAAACAGAGATCCTTCAAATTCAAATGAATCTCAATAGATGGTAAGTCAAGTCCTATAAAGAAAAAAAAATTGGGGAAAGGTAAATACATGGAAAATTTAAATCTAGTTTTAAGTTTGGTTAGCAACTCTCTTGTTTTTGTTTTGTAAATGATCAAATGAACTAACTTACAGAAAACCAAATATTACTCTCTGTTTTGGAAAACATTTTGTGTCAAGATAGAAGTCTATCACATCAATAACTGAAACAGTTGTGGACTGAGATATACAAGAGCAGAGGGGTTTTTTTTGTTGTTGTTGTTTGTGTGTAAATGATGTTAGGCTAACATAATTCAATTTCGATGCTTATAGCATTAGTGTGTTAAATGGAATCCCAAGTAACAACCAAAAGCCACTTATTATATGAAAAAAAATGAAATGAGAGGAGAATTAAGAGGTTGACAGAATGAATTAAAAAATACAGTCCAGCTATATTCTACACGTAAGACATTCACTTTAATTCAAAAGAAATAGATCATATCAGATGATGGAAAAACACATTTCATACAAATACTACCCAAAAAGATAGAGAAGTGCATATAAGTCTTAGGCAAAATATAGCTTTAAACCAAAAAAAAAAAAAAAAAAAAAAAGACAAGGGATAAAAGACTTTACATATTAATAAGAATTTTAAGATAGCAAGAAGATAAACACAAATTATGATGTAATTTCACACGATAAAGATATACATACCAAAACTAATGAAATTACAAGTAGAAATACAAAGTCCTACAAAAATGCTTAAGGACTCCAATGCGTTCTTCTTAATGCAACCACAGCATGGCGAAATACAAAACTGCAATGACACAATATACCAGAAGTATACCTGATACTCTACCCAGTAACACTGGCATATACCTGTTTCAGAGTGCACAGAGGACATTCTCCACATTATACCACAAATCAGGCCACAAATAAAATCACTAGACTTAAAAACATACAAATCACATAAAGCATCTTCTCTGACCACAGTGAGAGGAAGTTAGAGATCAATAACAGGAACAAAACAGAAATATTAGAAAGTTTGTGGAAATTAAACAATATAGACAAAACAACCACCAGATCAAAAAAGAAATCAGAAGGGAAATTGGAAAATAATTAGAGATAAATGCAAAAAAAACAAAACAATACATCCACACTTAGGAGATACAACAGCTTATGCTAAGGGGGAAACTTGTATTTTTAATGCTAAACGCTCAAAATGTTTATCTCAAAACAACACCTAAGTTGACAACTTAAGGAAGTAGAAGAGAATAAACTGAACAGGTGGAAGGCAGAAGGAAAGAAATACTAAAAGGTTAGAGCACCGATGGAAAAGAAATAACAAAATCAACAAAACTAACAGTTAGTTCTTTGAAGGATTAACACAACTGATAAAGCTTTAACTACATTGATTAAGACACAGACAAGTCTCAAATTAATGAAATATGAATTGACAATGGAGTCACTACTCAACTAATATCAGAAATAAAGTGGCATGACAATGACACAGAAATATAGCGATTATAGGATACTATGAAAATTATAGACATGGTGTTTTTAAAAACAAAATTCTTGCTGATTTAAGGTTTTTTGACTTTATAAAAATTTTATTTATTAAAAAAAAGATTTTATTTATTTATTCATGAGAGACAGAGAGAGAGAGAGGCAAAGACACAGGCAGAGGGAGAAGTAGTCTCCATGCAGGGAGCCGGATAATGGGATATAGGACGAGATCCTGGGCCAAAGGCAAGTACTAAACCGCTGAGCCACCCAGGCATCCCAAGGCCTTTTGATTTTTAAATGTGTTGACCACCATTACTTACCTCTTAGTATTGCTCTCACTAGATCCCATAAGTTTGGTGGTTCTATTTCCATTTTCGTTTGTATCAAACTATTGTTTCCTAGTTTCCCTTGTACTTGTTTAAAAACGTGGTTTCAATTTCCAGGTACTTGTGAATTTTCCATTTTTCCTTCCAGTCTTGATTTTAGTTTCATCTCATTATTGGATAAGGTACGTGATGTGATTTCAATTTACCTAAAGCTTTTTCTAATGTCATTTGTTATGCTGCCTACTGGTGGAGAAGGCAATATGTAAATATGGTGTCCACATGCATACAGGTAAATACGTAAGAAACTATAGGTAAGGAGTTTTTATAAATGTGATTTGTGAATAATGGTAACAACTTGATTCTTTGCAAAATTTCTCTTCAGTTATTGTACCAACAGCAGCCCCCGTTTTTTACTGAAGAGTAACACATTTATTTATTGTTGCTAAATGTTTTCTAATTGGAGTATAGTTGACATAGTTGTTACATTAGTTTCAGGTGTAAAATATACTGATTGGACAAGTCTAAACTTTGTGCTATTCTCCTACAAGAATGGCTGCCATCTGTCCCCATTGCGATTAAAATATCATGGACTGTGCCTTTTATTCTTTTTTTTTTTAAGGTTTTATTTATTTATTCATGAGAGACACAGAGGCAGAGACACAGGCAGAGAGAGAAGCAGGCTCCCTGTGGGAAGCCAGATGTGGGACTCAGGCCCTGAGCAGAAGGCCTCTGCTCAGCCGCTGAGCCACCCAGGTGTCGCCGTGACATTTATTCTTGAGACTTACTTATTTCATAATCAAAAGCCTGTTATCTCCTACTCCCATCACCATCTTGCCCATCTTCCCACTCTCCTCTGGCAACCATCAGTTTGTTCCTGGTGCTAGTGGGTCCAATTCTGCTTTTTGTTTGTTTATTCATTTGTTTTCTTTTTGTTTATTCCTTCATTTTATTTTAGATTCTGCATATGATATATGTCTTTCCATACAGTAGCTCTGTTTTTCTTCTAGTGGGGCTGTACCGGTTTGCATTCCCACTAACAGTGCAAGAGGGTGTCCCCTTCTCCGCATCCTCACCAGTGACATCTGTAGTCTCCTGTTTTATTAATTTGAGGCATTCTGACAGGTGTGAGGTGGTATCTCATTGTGGCTTCAATTTGAATTTCCCTCGTGAGGAGTGATGTTGAGCATCTTTTCATGGTCATCTGATTATCTTCCTTCAAAAAACATATATTTAGGTTCTCTATCTATTTTTAACTGGGTTTTTTTTTGGTGGAATTATATAAATTTTTTTGTATATCTTGGATATTACCTGCTTATTAGACATATCATTTGCAGATATCTTCTTCATTCAGTAGGTTGCTTCTTTGTTTTTTTTTTTTTTTAATTTTTATTTACATATGATAGTCACAGAGAGAGAGAGAGAGAGAGAGAGAGAGAGAAAGAGGCAGAGACACAGGCAGAGGGAGAAGCAGGCTCAATGCACCGGGAGCCCGACGTGGGATTCGATCCCGGGTCTCCAGGATCGCGCCCTGGGCCAAAGGCAGGTGCCAAACCGCTGCGCCACCCAGGGATCCGGTTGCTTCTTTGTTTTATTCAGTGTTTCCCTTGCTTGTATAAGCATTTTTTTTTTTTTTTTTTTTTTTTTTTTAGCATATTTAGTTTGTTAGCATAGTTCATTTCTGCTTTTGTTTCCCTTGCCTCTGGAGACATGTCTAGGAAGAAGACATGCTTTGGCCTTCCCTTGCTATGGCCAAGGTCCAAAGTTGCTGCCTGCATTCTCCTCTAGGATTCTGATGGATTCCTGTCTCTAGTTTAGGTCTTTCTCCCATTTTGAGTTTATTTTTCTGTATGCTTCAGGAAATTGCTCCTGTGTCTGCATGTGGCTGTCCAATTTTCCAGCACTGTTTATTGAAGAAAAAAATTTTTTTCCATTGGATATTCTTTCCTGCTTTGCTAAGGATGAGTTGACCATAGGGTTGAGGGTCCATTTCTGGGTTCTCAGTTCTGTTCTACTGATTTCATGTGTCTGTTGTGCCAGCAACAATACGGACGTGTGAGGGTATGTGTGCGTGTGCGTGCGGGTGCGTGCGTGTATGTTTTAAAAAAGTATTTACTTGTTTGAGAGACAGCATGTGTTCCAATGCAAGGAGGGGCACAGAGAGGAGAAACAGATGCCCTGTTGAGCAATGAGCTGGATGTGAAGCTGGATCCAAGGAACCTGAGACCACCGCCTGAGCTGAAGGCAGATGCTTAACTGACTGAGCCACCCAGGCGCCCAGTAACATACTGTTTTGAACATGCAATGAATTTGGAATTTTCCCTTCCATTTCTGTGTTTTGGAATAGTTTGAGAAGAATGGGTACTAGCTTTTCTTTTTCTTTTTCTTTTTTCTTTTTATCTTTTTTATTGTTTTATTTTATTTTTAAATTTTTTTTTATTGGAGTTCAATTTGCCAACATATAGCATAACATCCAGTGCTCATCCCATCAAGTGTCCCCCTCCGTGCCTGTCACCCAGTCACCCCTTCCCCCCTCCCCCTTCCTTTACCTATCTCTTGTTCGTTTCCCAGAGTTAGGAGTCTCTCATGTTCTGTCTCCCTCTCTGATATTTCCCAAGCATTTTCTCTCCTTTCCCCTTTATTCTCTTTCACTATTTTTTATATTCCCCAAATGAATGAGACCATATATGTTTGTCCTTCTCTGATTGACTTATTTCTTTTTTTTATTTTTATTTTTTAATTTTTTCCTTTTATTTTTATTGGTGTTTAATTTACCAACATACAGAATAACACCCAGTGCTCATCCCGTCAAGTGCCCCCCTCAGTGCCCGTCACCAAATCACCCCCACCCAGTGCTCATCCCATCAAGTGCTCCCCTCAGTGCTTGTCACCAAATCACCCCCACCCCCCGCCCACCTCCCCTTCTACCACCCCTAGTTCATTTCCCAGTTAGGAGTCTCTCATGTTCTGTCTCCCTGATATTTCCCACTTATTTTTTCTCTCTTCCCCTTCAATCCCATTACTATTTTTTGTATTCCCCAAATGAATGTGACCATATAATGTTTCTCCTTCTCTGATTGACTTATTTCACTCAGCGTAATGCCATCCAGTTCCAACCACGTCAAAGCAAATGGTGGGTACCCAAATAAATTTTCTGCCTGCTTCTCTCTTTTTCAGGGACTCCTGTATTCTGGATGTTATTACATTTGATGGATTCGTTGAGTTCTCTAAATCTATTCTCTTGTTGTAGAATTCTTTCTCTATTTTGTTCAGCTTCATTATTCCCCATGTTTGTTTGTTTTTTTCCCTTCTAGGTCTCTAATGTGTTCTTTTGCTTTTTCAGCATGCTGTTCATTGTATTGTCTATTTCCAATCTTGTTTAATGCATTTTTCATTTCTGACTGCTTGTTTTATTTTAACTCTAATGACTCTCTGGTAAGGGTCTCCCTGATATCTTCTATTCCTTTCTGAAGGCCGGAGAGTATTCTTAAGATATTGTTTTATATTCTCCACCAGGCATGTTATTTATAACTGTTTCATGTAGCTCTGCGACCTTATCTGATTCTTTTGTGTGGGCTGAATTCCTCAGTCTGGGCATTTTTTCTACGTCTCTCTCTTCATCTCTGTGTTAGAAAAAGCTGTTGTGTTTTTCCTCCTGAGAGTTATATCCTATGAAGAAGAGGTCATGTATTGGTTGTCCAGGGCCTTTTACTCCAGGGAGTGTCTCTGGCATGTGCTGTGTGCACTCTGCTGCTGTATTTTGGCTGCTCTGTCCTTCAGGCTGGTCATTTGCAAGGGGGCTCTCTTTACTTGCAGTGGGCAGTGTTTGGTTCTTGGCCTGAAAGTGCTGAATTTTAACTGGGTGTGCTCCGGTCTGCTTGTGAACTGAGACCTGGGGCTTGGAGTAAGCAGGTTAGGCAACCAGGGTGGGTGCTGTGCTGCTCCCCACAAGTGGCTCCATGTTTAGGCTGAGGGGCAGTGGAGCGAGATGGCACCTGCCAGTGCCTTTGTTCCTGGAGAGGTATCTCCGTGAATGCTCTCTCATAGGGTCATTCTCCGACAGGAGTGTGCCTCCATGTGTCCTTTGGGTGGCTGTTTCCATGCTGTTGGTGCCTGGGTTGTTTGGCTACCTTCTCTTGAGGAGCAGCACAAAGCCTTCGGGGCTCTATCCCAGCCAAACCCACTGACTTTTAAAACTCCTGCTGCTTGCAAGAGTTCAAGAAATTCAGCCTGTCTTGTTCTCCCAGCCAGTGGCTGTGGGGAAGTGTTCTCCTTGTGTGTTCCCTGTGTGCTTCTGCATTTCTCACCCTTCTCCATGGCCATGGACCCTGCCCTCCACAGCACTGCAATCTTTCTTCCCTAAACCGTGTCTCTGCACTTCCTATGTTCCTTCATGTGGATTCTTCACTCCCTTTAGTTTTGGAGTTTGTTCTCTCAGTCTTCAGGTTTGCTTCTGGGATGTTTAGAATGATTTTATAGTTATCTGGTTCTGTTCATAGGATTAGGGGAGCCTAAGGGCCCTCCTACGTTTCTGCCATCTTCCTCTCTACCACAGAGAAGATTTTTGACTGCTGAATAAATCTTATTTGTTATTGGTCATACTTTTTATTCTCCCCTGGGTCACTCTTGTTAGTTGTGTGTTTTCAGGATTCATCCATTTGTTCTGGGTTTTCTGATTTGCGTATACATAATTGAGTATAGTAGTCTCTTATGATCCAATTTCTGTGATATCAGTTGAAATGTTTCCTCACTCATTTCTGACTTTTTTTTTGGCTGAATATTCTTTCTTTTCCCTAAGTGAGCTAAAATTTTGCATACTCAAAAGTGAATTCTTTGTTATGTTGATCTTTTTTGATTGGATTTTCCTAGTCTCTATTTCACTTATTTTTGTCTTCTGATCTTTGTTGTTCCTCTCTTTCTGGTAATTTTGTCTTAGTTGTTCCTCTTATTCTAGTTCCTGAAGTGTAATGTTAGATTGCTTATATTAGTAGTTTCACATATTTATGCATTTATCTCTCTAGAGTTCTCATTTAGAACAGCATTTGCATCCTACCTTAGGCCTTGGTGTGTTTTTCATGTTCATTTGTTTCGTAGCTTTTGTTTTCCTTTAGATTTATTCCTGAACTATTACTGCTTCATGAGCATATTAATAAATTCCATTTATTTACAGGCTTTCCAGTTCCTTTTGTTCTTGACTTCTGGTTTCATAGCATTGTAGTCAGAAAAGCTATATTTGTAGGATAGGAAACTCCTTAAATATGGTAAGACTTGCTTTATGTCCTGTCATCTGATCTGTCCTGCAGAATGTTCCATGGGTGCTTGAGATGATCATATTCTGCTGCTTTGGGAATGAATTTCTTATATATGTCTATTTCTTACAGACACTAGGTCTCTTTTATCTAACATCTTTAAAGTCCCACATTCCCTTGGCGATTTGCTGTCTGAATATCTTTTGCATTGCTGATTGTGGAATATTCAAGTCCCTTGCTTGCCTTTCTCTGAAATACTTCTCTGTTAGTATTTGCCTAATGTATTTAGTTCCTCCAGTGTTGGGTGTATATGTATTTAGGTTATGTCTTCTTAGTAAGTTAACTTTCTTATTATTATATAATGACCTTCCTTGTCACATCTTACAGTTTTTGGCTTAAGGGTCTATTTTGTCTAACATAAGCGTGGCTGTACCCACTCTCTTTTGGTTTCCATTTATATGGAATGTGTTTTCAATTTTTTTGCCTTGAGACTGTGTTGTGCTTAAAACTGAGGAGTCTTTTGTTAGCAGCATTTATTTAATGCATTCAGTCATTTTGTAGCTTTTCATTGGATAATTCAGTGCAGATATATTAATTATTGATATATAATGATTTAATGTTGCCACTTATTGGTTTGGTGTGTTTTGTAGCTTCCTGATCTTTTCTTTCATACTCTGGGTGAGTGTGGTGTTCTGTTAGTTTTCTCTTTTAATTGGTGATTTTCTGTGGTGGTTTATCATGATCTGTTATATGAATCTGTAAGAATTTGCTTTGCAGTTACCATGAGACTTGCATAAAACATCTTACAGCTATAATAGTCTATACCGACAACAGTCTATACCACATGATATGAGGGACGCCTGGGTGGCTCAGCGGTATATATACCACGTAGTATGTATATATGTGTCCTATGACATACATAAACTATGCCCTTTCCCCACCTTTCTGCATTTAGTGTTACATTTTGGCATTTTGTGTACTGTGCATTTGTTAACACATTATACTAGCTTTAGCTATTTTTGATAGCTTTACCCTTTCTTTCACTATATTTAAGTAGGCAATGCACCTCATATACAGTATTAGAGTTTTTCAATTTGACTATGTATTTGCTTTTACCAATGTCATATATTTTTCTAAGTTTTCATTACTAGTTAATGTCCTTTGATTTCAGCTTGAAGAACTCATTTCCAATTCTTGTGAGACAGGCCTAGTGATGATGAGTTCTCCTAGTTCCAAACGGGAAAGCATTTCTCCTTTATTTCTTATGGATGATTTCGATAGAGTATTTATGGTTGGCAATATTTTTTTCTTTTTATCACTTTAACTATATCATCCCACTTTCTCCTGGCTTGTAAAGTTTGTAGTGGGAAATGTGCTGGTCAATTAGTCAATTGGTTTCTTTTTTTTATAATAATTTTTTTTTATTGGTGTTCAATTTAGCAACATACGAATAACACCCAGTGCTCATCCCATCAAGTGCCCCCCTCAGTGCCCGTCAGTCACCCATTACCCCCACCCCGCCTTCCTCCCCTTGAACCACCCCTAGTTCGGTTTCTTTATATATTATGATCTCCTTTTCTCTTGCTGCCTTTAGGATCTCTCTTTGTCTTTGTTTCTTGAGTTTTATAACAAAGTGTCTTGGAGAAGATCATTTGAACCATAGGAATGTGGTAGTGTGTATCTTCAAGGCTTTGGATTTCAAATCCCTCCCCAGGTTGAGAAATTTCTCACCCACTATTTCATTAAATAAACTTTCTGCTGCTAGGGTTTTGGGTATTGTGATTTTGCAGTGGTGCTTCATAGGTCTAGGAGGCTTCTTTTACTGTTTGTTTATACTGGGGTATTTCGTACTGGCTATTTCAAGGTTGTCTCCTGTTTTACTGATTCTTTTTTTCTGTTTGGTCTGTCCTGATGTTGGTGCTCATTACTGAATTCTATGTTTTGTATCCTGGGTTCTGCATCTCCAGAATTTATTTGCTTCTCTTTTTCCAATTTATGCTCATAGTAAGTTTTTAAGATCATTTTTATTGCCTTGATGTTGTAGTAATCTCTCCTTTCTCATTCATGATTTTATTAATTTGAGTCTTCTCTCTCTTCTTTTTAATAATGCTGGATAAAGGTTCAAAGATTAATTCTTAAAAAGAATTCTTTCAAAGATCCAACTCCTGTTCTGTTTATCGGTTCCACAGTTCTTCTGGTCTCTATTTCATTGAGTTCTGCTCGAATCTTTATTAACTCTCTTCTTCTGGATGTAGGATCTATTTGCTGTTTTTTCTCTAGCTCCTTTAGGTGTAAGGTTAGCTTTTGTATTTGAATCCTTTTCAGTGGACGGATGCTTGTATTGCAATATTTTTCCCCCTCAGGACTGCTCTTGCTGTATCCCAAAGATTTTGAACGGTTGTATCTTCATTCTCATTAGTTTCCATAAGTGTTTTGAATTCTTCATTTCCTGCTTGACCTTTTCATCTTTTAGCAAGGTGGTCCTTAACCTCCATGTGTTTGAAGTCCTTCCAAATTTCTTGTTGTGATTTAGTTCTAATTTCAAGGCATTATGGTCTAAGAATACACAGGGGACGATCCCAATCTTTTGGTATCGGTTCAGACCTGATTTGTGACCCAGTATGTGGTCTATTCTGGAGAAAGTTCCATGTGCACTTGAGAAGAATGTGTATTCAGTTGAGTTTGGATGTAAAGTTCTGTAGATATCCGTGAAATCCATCTGGTCCAGTGTATCATTTAAAGCTCTCGTTTCTTTGGAGATGTTGTGTTTAGAAGACCTATGAGTGTAGAAAGAGCTATATTGAAGTCACCAAGCATAAGTTTAAATTATCTAAGTATGTCTTAATTTTGCTTATTAATTGATTGATGTATTTGGCAGCTCCCATAATTGGGGCATATATATTGAGGATTGTTAAGTCCTCTTGTTGGATAGATCCTTTAAGTATGATATAGTGTCCCTCTTCATCTCTCACTGCTGTCTTTGGGGTAAATTTTAGTTTATCTGATATAAGGATAGCTACTCCTGCTTTCTTTTGAGGACCATTTGAATGGTAAATGGTTCTCCAACCTTTTATTTTCAGGCTGTAGGTGTCCTTCTGTCTAAAATGAGTCTCTTGTAGACAGCAAATAGATGGGTCCTGCTTTTTTTATCCAGTCTGAAACCCTGAGCCTTTTGATGGGGTCATTAAGCCTGTTCACGTTCAGAGTTACTATTGACAGATATGAGTTTAGTGTCATCATGATATCTATTCAGTCCTTGGTTTTGTGGATTGTTCCACTGAACTTCTCTTAAAGGGTAATTTTAAGAGTCCCCTTAAAATTTCTTGCAGAGGTGGTTTGGAGGTCACATATTCTTTCAGTTCCTGCCTGTCTTGAAAGCTCTTTATCTCTCCTTCCATTTTGAATGAGAGTCTTGCTGGATAAAGTATTCTTGGTTGCATGTTCTTCTCATTTAGGACCCTGAATATATTCTGCCAGCCCTTTCTGGCCTGCCAGGTCTCTGTGGAGAGGTCTCCTGTTACCCTAATATTCCTCCGCATAAAAGTCAAGGATTTCTTGTCTCTTGCTGCTTTAAGGATCTTGTCTTTATCTTTGGAATTTGCAAGCTTCACTATTAAATGTCGAGGTGTTGAATGGTTTTTATTGATTTTAGGGGGGGATCTATTTCCTGGATCTGAATACCTGATTCCCTTCCCAGAGTAGGAACGTTTTCAGCTATGATTTGTTCAAATACATATTCTGGCCCTCTGGCCCTTTCTGTGCCCTCGGGAACCCCAATTAAATGTAGGTTTTTCTTCCTCAGGCTCTCGCTTTTTTTCCTTAATCTGTCTTCATGGTCTCTCAATTGTCTGTGTCTTTTTTCCTCAGTTTCCCTCTTTGCCTTCAACTTGTTTTCTATGTCACTACTCGTTCTTCCACCGCGTTAATCCTCATGGTTAGGACTTCTAGTGTGGATTGTATCTCATTCAATTGATTTTTAATTTCTGCCTGATTGGATCTAAATTCTGCAGTCATGAAGTCTCTTGAGTCCTTTATCCTTTTTTCTAGAGCCACCAGTATTTGTATAATAGTGCTTCTGAATTGGGTTTCTGACATTGAATTGTAATCCAGATTTTGTAACTCTGTGGGAGAGAGGACTGTTTCTGATTCTTTTTTTTTTGAAGTGAGGTTTTCCTTCTAGTCATTTTGCTCAGTGCAGAGTGGCCAAAAACAAGTTGTATTGGGAAAAGGAGAAAAAGAGAGAGAAGGAAATAAAAGAGAAAAAGAAAAATGAGAAAGAAAAAAAAAAGGGAAAAGAGAGAAGAAAAAGAGAAAGAAAAAGAAAGGAGAAAAAAGGGGTGGGGTGGGGGGAAGCAATCAGAAATCAAAAAGAAAGAAAGAAAAAAAAACACAAAACAAAAGAAAAAAAAAACAAAAAATATGGGGGAGTATCTTCTGATTCTGTATACTTTAAGTCCCTTGACTCCCCTGTACTTGTCCGTCTGGCTGGTGTTCTGGGGGAGGGGCCTGCTGTGCTGATTCTCAGGTGTTAGCACTTGGGGGAGCTGCTCTGCCCCTGCCTGGTGCAGGGCTCAGTGGGGGGTGTTTACCCCGTGAGGCCCCAGGAGGAACCACCACAGTGGCGGGGCGGCAGCTCTAGAGCCCTGGATTTAGGTCTGGCAGTAAGTCCGGGGCTCTCCGTCTGCAGGGCCTGGGGGCTCCCGGGCGGGGCCGCTGATCTGCTCAGGTCGGGGCAGGAGCGTCCTCGCTGTCCTGGGCCCTCCGGCCTCTGCCTGTCCCGGGGGGGAGGCCGGATCCTGGGCTGTGTCCCGGCGCCCTGTGCTCCCGGAGCCTGCGCTGTTGGATTCGCTCCCGCGCCGCAGCCCCCTCCTCAGAGCCGCCGCCCGAGCCCCGCCGAGCTGTTCCCGGAGCCACGCAGCCCCCTCCACGGAGCCTCTTCCTCTGCCCAGCTCCGCCCAGCTCCGCCCAGCCCCCCACCCCCCCGAGCTGCTCCCGTCCCACAGCCCCCTCCGCGGAGCCTCTTCCTCTGCCCGAGCCCCCCCGAGCTGCTCCCGGAGCCCCGCAGCCCCCTCCGCGGAGCCTCTTCCTCCGCCCGAGCCCCCCCGAGCTGCTCCCGTCCCACAGCGCCCTCCGCGGAGCCTCTTCCTCCGCCCGACCCCCCCGAGCTGCTCCCGTCCCACAGCCCCTCCGCAGAGCCTCATCCTCCGCCCAGCCCCCCCCTGAGCTGCTCCTGTCCCGCACCCCCTCCGCGGAGCCTCTTCCTCCGCCCGAGCCCCCCCGAGCTGCTCCCGTCCCACAGCCCCCTCCGCGGAGCCTCTTCCTCCGCCCGAGCCCCCCCGAGCTGCTCCCGTCCCACAGCGCCCTCCGCGGAGCCTCTTCCTCCGCCCGAGCCCCCCCGAGCTGCTCCCGGAGCCCCGCAGCCCCCTCTGCGGAGTCTCTTCCGCCGCCCGGGCCCCCGAGCTGCTCCCGCCCCGCAGCCCCGTCCGCGGAGCCACCGCCCAACCCCCCGAGCTGCTCCCGCCCCGCAGCCCCCTCCGCGGAGCCTCTTCCTCCGCCCGAGCCCCGCCGAGCTGCTCCCGGAGCCCCGCAGCCCCCTCTGCGGAGCCTCTTCCTCCGCCCGAGCCCCCCCGAGCTGCTCCCGTCCCGCAGCCCCCTCCGCGGAGCCTCTTCCTCCGCCCCGCCCCGCCCCCCCCCGAGCTGCTCCCGCCCCGCAGCCCCCTCCGCGGAGCCTCTTCCTCCGCCCGAGCCCCCCGAGCTGCTCCCGCCCCGCAGCCCCCTCCGCGGAGCCTCTTCCTCCGCCCGAGCCCCGCCGAGCTGCTCCCGGAGCCCCGCAGCCCCCTCCGCGGAGCCTCTTCCTCCGCCCGAGCCCCCCCGAGCTGCTCCCGTCCCACAGCGCCCTCCGCGGAGCCTCTTCCTCCGCCCGAGCCCCCCCGAGCTGCTCCCGTCCCACAGCGCCCTCCGCGGAGCCTCTTCCTCCGCCCGAGCCCCGCCAAGCTGCTCCCGGAGCCCCGCAGCCCCCTCTGCGGAGCCTCTTCCTCCGCCCCAGCCACCCCCCCAGCTGCTCCCGTCCCACAGCCCCCTCCGCGGAGCCTCTTCCTCCGCCCGAGCCCCCCGAGCTGCTCCCGCCCCGCAGCCCCTCCGCGGAGCCTCTTCCTCCGCCCGAGCCCCCCCGAGCTGCTCCCGCCCCGCAGCCCCCTCCGCGGAGCCTCTTCCTCCGCCCGAGCCCCCCCGAGCTGCTCCCGGAGCCCCGCAGCCCCCTCCGCGGAGCCTCTTCCTCCGCCCGAGCCCCCCCGAGCTGCTCCCGTCCCACAGCGCCCTCCGCGGAGCCTCTTCCTCCGCCCGAGCCCCCCCGAGCTGCTCCCGTCCCACAGCGCCCTCCGCGGAGCCTCTTCCTCCGCCCGAGCCCCGCCAAGCTGCTCCCGGAGCCCCGCAGCCCCCTCTGCGGAGCCTCTTCCTCCGCCCCAGCCACCCTCCGAGCTGCTCCCGTCCCACAGCCCCCTCCGCGGAGCCTCTTCCTCTGCCGAGCCCCTCCGAGCTGCTCCGGGTCCCGCCGTGCGCGCTGCAGCCCTCAGGGAGCTCGGGGCATCTCCTGGGGCGCAGGTGCCTGTTAGTGTCCCAGGGAGCCCGAGGGCATCCCCGCCCTCCTGGGTCCTGCTCCAGCTCCCTGCGGGCCCCTTTCCGCCCGGGAAGGTTGGTGCAGCTCCTGCTCCTCCGGGACGGGGCTCTCCTGTCCTGGGGACACTCGCCCCGGGCTCAGCCCGGCTCTCGGGGCCCCTCCCCCTGGAAACCTTTTGTGTCTTTATTTCTTTTTCCCAGTCTCCCTACCTTGATTGAAGCGCGAACTCTTCTCACTGGAGCATTCCAGCTGGTCTCTCTATAAATCTCAGGCCGAATTCGTAGATTTTCAGGATGATTTGAAGGTTATCTAGGTAATTTGGTGGGCACAGGTGATTTGGGGACCCTACTCTTCCGCCGTCTTGCCCCCCCTCCTTATCTTTGTGTTCATTTATTCTCTCTTCTCCTTGATCAAGTTTGATGGCAAACCTTTCTAGTGTATTTTTCAGTTACTGTATTTTTCATGTCCGTGCTTCTGCTTATTTCCTTTTTTATAGTTTCTCTTTGTGGTTGTGTTCCCATTTTACATAGGCATCATTCTTGATTTTATTCTGTTGCCTGCCTTCTCTTTTAGCTGATTGTTCACTTTTGGGATGGTTATTTTGAATTCTTTGTCAGGTATTTCTTAAGCCTTTTCTTGAGGGCCACTTATCTCTTGAGTGAGCCATGTTTTCTTGTTTGAGTGTATGTATTCTTTGTCATCTTTTCTTGTCACTTCATTTGGCATGTGGGGGGAAAAGCTATCTTTCTCAGTCTTTTCAGACTGGCTTCGTACAGGGAAAGACATTCAGCAGTCAGTTTATGTACAGCATGTGAGGCCCTCTTGGGCTTTCCTGAAAGTAAGTGTTCTCTTGAATTATACATGTAGTTTGTAGTGAAAGATGCCTCTGTTATCAAGACCCAATAATCTTTTAGTGTCCTTTGTCTGTGGTACAGCAGGCTCTCTGGTCTCTATCCATTGGTCATTTTCTTGTTATCAGTTCCAACGCATTGGCTCTGATATGAATTGTGTCAATCTAAAAGTCATACGTTGAAGCCTTTTGTCCTAATGTGACTGTATATGGAGATGAGGCCATGAGGAGGTAATTTATGTTAAATGAGGTCATGAAAATGTTTGGTTCTAACCCTAAAGGACTGTGGCCTTATTTAAAAAAAAAAAAAAGTGGCCATCTTCCAATCTGATGAAGAGTGTCATCACCAGAAAAAATCATCCAGAATCCTTATAGATACTTTCTCAGTTTCCAGAACTATAATAAATACAGTTTAAGTGTCTCAGTCTGCTTTATTCAGCTAAGGTAGCCAGAAAAGCTAATAGCACCCAGACTGGCGCATTCACTTCAGTGTTCTGAATCAGCCACTGCAAAGCTAGAGCAGTTGACACACATTCCACTCTTATCTTTATCTAGGGAGAAGCTGGGATTTTTATTCCCTGATTATCCTTGCATTATGCTGAGTGGGGATGTAAATTCAACACATTTTCTTACCTGCTTCATTTCAGCTCTTATAATGTTAAGTCAGTGTCTCCATGGAGCAATGAGAGCCTGGGGTTTCCAATTCTTCCATCTTGTTGAGGTCACTCAACTGTGTGGTTTTAATACAGTCTTTATCAAAATCTCAACAATTATGGATAAGTAGAAAAATTCATCCTAAAATTTATAGGAAATCTCAAGGGGCCTCAAGTAACCAAATAACCAAAAGTATCTGATAAATAGCAAATCTTTTGTCTTGATTTTTCCTGATTCCAAAATTTACCATGAATTTTATTTACCACATAAGTAAGTACCATATTTACACACATAAATTTTGGATATGTAAATTTACCACAATGTAAAATTTTACATACTGCTTTGCTTACTTTACCATAAGTAAAGCAAATCAGTATGTTACTAGATAAAGGCATATGTATTGAACAATATAATGCAATAGATAGCCCTGAAATAAACCATGGAATATGTCTTCTACACATATTCTCAGACCATTCATGGGCACATATGGACAAGTGTAAGGAAAACAGCGTATACACATACAAAAGAAGGATCTTGGACTTTTACCTTAAGCTACTACATAAAAAATTTGACTTAGGTTGAGTTAAATACCTAAATGTGAGACGTGAAACTATGAAACTAGAAGAAAACATAGGTTTCTTCTATGCCGCATGACATTTGATTTGTTATAGATTTCTTGGATATCACATCAAAATCACAGACAGTAAAAGCAAAAACAGATAAAAGGGACTACCTTAGTTTCTGTTCGTCAAAGGACAAAGTCAACAATTGTGACAAGAATGAGAGAATTTATTTGCAAATTGTATATCTATTGTGCAATTAACAGGTAGAACAGATAGGAAACTCCTACAACTCAATAACAAAAACAAAACCCAGTTTTAAAATGTGCAAAGAACTTAAGGAGACACTGCAAAAACAGATATGTTGGCCAAAAATGGCCAACAAATACCTGAAAAGATGCTCAAAGTCACAAATTAGTAGGGAAGTGCAAATCACAACTGTAGTATCACTTCTTGAGGTCAGTATTAAAAGCAATGCATAAACCACCAAGTGTTGACAACAGTGTGAAGAAGTTAGAACCTTGTGTACTATTGGTGAGAATGTGAAATGGAGTAGCTATCATGGAAAATAGTAGGGCTGTTCCTCAAAAAATTAAAAATGGAAATACCATGTAACTCTGCAGTCCTACTTCTGGATGTGTGTGAATCCAAAACAATATTAAGGAGGTGTCTGCATCCCCCTGTTCATTTCAGCATTGTGCACAATAGCCAGGAAATGGAAAAAACCTCAATGCCTGTTGATGGATGAAAGGACAAGCAAAATATGGTATACTAATTCTTTAAAAGGAAAGAAATTCTGACACATGATACAACATGGAATGACCTTTAAAATGTGCTCAGTGAAATTGTATAGGAAAGTAGAATAATGGCTGCAACTGTTGATGGGAGGAGTAATGAAGTTATGGGTATACAGTTTCTGTGTGCAAGATGAAAGAAGATCTGTGCATAGATTGCAGAACATTGTGAACATACTGGATTTCACTGGACTGAACATGTACAAAGGTTTTACATGATTTATTTTATGTTGTGTCTATTTGCATCTTAAAAAATAATTTTAAAGTTTTACATGATTTATTTTATGTTGTGTCTATTTGCATCTTAAAAAATAATTTTAAAGTTTTTTTTTTAATTTCATGCATTTGGCGTTCTTCATTCTCATTTTGTTTTTCCTGTCGTGCCAAACCAATATTGTAAATTGTTGTGGTTATAGCCTTTAACTCTTTAGCTTTAACGAGAAAAGAACTCTACAGGTAGTGAAACTTGTAAGATTAATTCTGGCTTCTAAATTGGTGTGTGTGTGTGTGTGTGTATTTTCACAGAACAATTGGGTATGCTTCAGTGTTAGGCTTTGCCTAGTTTCTGGTTTTCTAATACTATTGTTATTGTTGCTTTAAAAAAAAAAAAAAACCTTGTCCCTTTTCCTTCTATTTTTTGGCCTTTGGATTTTTTTTCCCTTTAAACGTTTTGACCACGCTAAGTGCTCAAAAGAAATAAAAATTATATATAATTAAGATGCAGGGGTCAAGAGGTAGTGGGGTATTATGCTGGCCAGTGTTTTGTTTTGTTGTTTTTCCACTGTAGAAGCTTTCTGATCTATGAAGCCCATATAGGCCCCATAAATCCCTCTCTGCTCTGCATGTTATGCCTGGACTCAGCAGTTCCAACCTCACACTTCTCATTGCCTCTCCTCTAACCTCCGGTTTTGGACTCCTTTTTGACAGTTATGGGCATATTGGAGTCCTCCCTCTGCCTACTCTTTCATGTGTGTTCCTTTCCATCAGTTAGCTAATAGAACCAGCACATAAAGTCTTGGCCAGTCTTATAATGGTCATGTGGCTCAGAAGAGCCTCCAAATAAGAAGGCTTACACATGCACAGCATTGGTTGAGACACTGGTCTCCATAATTTATTTAAGTAAGCATGCTTAAAAAATAAGTTAGAAAGTACTGTATGTACAGAAGGCCACTGTTGGTTTCATGTAGGACCTGCTGTCATAACCCATATCCTCAGAGCTGGCCCCCATCCTATCCTTGACCATGTTTTATCAGTCAGAGTCCCAGGTCTGAGGAACCTGGGAAGTGTTTCCAGGATTCTGTGCAGAGAGAGCAATGTCAGGCCTTGCCTGACATTTCTGAAATTAGCAAAACCTGAGATGTATTTGGTCTGTCACATTTCCAAAACAACATTCCTCAGGATGAGACTGCAGGCAACATTCCACCACTGAGTATATGTGAATGGGAAGATTTTGTACCTTCATGAGAACTCACCACACTGAGTCTCAGTTCAGGCTAACTTTAGAGAACTGTTTCTTCTCTTTCCATCCTTTCCAGAGCTTCAAGGTCAGAGGGGTTAGTCATTAATCTCTATGAAGGGTCTGGGTCTAGCTTCCTCAAGAGAGTTTACACTAATCACTGATGTTTGTGACCTGGTTCTTTAATAAATGGGTAGGCATTTGTTATTTTTTAAATTTTCCATTTATATTTTGGGTAGTTAACATACAGTGTTATATTAGTGTTTCAGGTGTACAATAGCATAATTCCTTCCTTCCATAGGTCATCTGAGGCTCCTTACAAGGATGCTGTTCAGTCCCCATCACCTATTTCACCTATCCCTCCACCTACCTCCCCACACCCACCTCCCACACCATGAGTGTGTTCTTTCGGGTCAAGAGTCTGTTTCTTGGATTATCTCTTTCACTCTCTCTCTTTTTTTCATTTGCTCATTTGTTTCTTAAATTCCACATATGAGGGATCCCTGGGTGGCGCAGCGGTTTGGCGCTTGCCTTTGGCCCAGGGCACGATCCTGGAGACCCGGGATCCAATCCCACATCGGGCTCCCGGTGCATGGAGCCTGCTTCTCCCTCTGCCTGTTTCTCTGCCTCTCTCTCTCTCTCTCTCTCTCTCTCTCTCTGTGACTATCATAAAAAAAAAAATTCCACATATGAGTGGTCATATGGTGTTTGCCTTATCTGACTGACTTGATTGTCTTAGCATTATACTCTCTGGCTCCACCCATGTCATTGCAAATGGTAAGATTTCATCCTTTTTGGTGGCTAAGATAGATACTATTGTATCTTATAGAGTGTACATGTATCTCTTCAAATGTGAATTTTTGTGTTCTTGGGGTAGATAACCTAGTAGTAGAATCACTGAGGCATAGGGTGATTCTTTTTAACTTGTTGAGGCACATCCATATTGTTTTCCAGTGTTGCCACACTGATTTCCATTCCCACCAACAGTGTAAGGGGATTAGCTTTTCCTCTGTATCCTCACCAATGTCTGTTGTTGCTTGCGGTGTTAATTTTAGCCATTCTGATAGGTGTGAGGTGATACCTCACGGGAGTTTTGATTTGCATTCCCATGATGGTGACTGATGTTGAGCAACTAGGCATGTGTTGTTGGCCATCTGCATGTGTTCTATGGATAAATGTCTCTTCATGTCTTCTGCCCATTTTTTAACTGGATTATTTGTTTCTTAGGTATTGAGTTTGGTAATTTGCTATTTATTTTTGTATACTAGCCCTTTATCTGATATGTCATTTGCAAATATCTTCTCCCATTCTGCAGGTTGCCTTTTAGTTTTTTGATCATTTCCTTTGCTGTGCAGAAGCTTTCTAGTTTGTTGAAGTCCAGTAGTTCAGTTTTACTTTTGTTTCCCTAAAAAATGAAGTAAATATCTGTAAAAACTGAATACCAATTGTTTGTTGTATTGGTTTCGTTTTCATTATAGTGGGATTTGTCCCCCCTCTGTGAGTAAACTTTATGCAGTCTGTCACTGCTTGATGTCCTTGAATGTTTTCACTTTTGTCTTGAATTACAATAGATTTGCATTTGAGAATTAGTTTGGAAATAATTCCTTCAAAAGCCATATAATGGACGTGATAGAAATACGAGTATTTATCACCTCTAATCTTGGTGTCATCATATCTGTTTCATGATCTGCAGAATGACTTGACAGTACATATATCTTGGCGAAATATCACATACTCTAGGAAGCTTATCATGCATGATACACACTCACCCTCTTTTGCCTGTTATTAAAGGAAACAATGTTAGAAACACAAGTACACACTTTAATCCACCTGCGTGTCTCTTCCTAGGCCACTCCATGATGCAGTTGAGAATGATCACTTGGAAATTGTCCGCTTGCTCCTCTCCTATGGTGCTGACCCCACTTTGGCTACATACTCAGGTAGAACCATCATGAAAATGACTCACAGTGAACTTATGAAAATGTTTCTGGCAGGTAGGTCACTTCAAAAACAGGAATGGCAAAGTTTAAGAAATGTTCTTTATTAAAAACTCGAATGGTAGCTGATTTGCATTTTACTAGGTAGAAATTGAAAAGCTTTAGATTTTAGGACGGCGGTAAGATTGCCTTTTGTGTGGTGTAAGACAGTATTCTACTTAAGCTAATTAGTTTGGTGATAGGCTATTGCTTCTACACTTACTCTGGCCTACTTGTACTAATATTTAAAAAGATTTCCTAAATATATACATGTTCTACATGTGCATTTTTAACTTAGGTATTTTTGATACATTATTTTATTCAAATACCAGTCTGATCACACAGGGTCCAAGAACACTCAAATAATAAGCCACATCGAAAGAGATGTTAAAGATCGGTCTTCAAACGTTATAGCCAATGATGGTACACTTGCCTGTGACTGCACCGACATAAAACCACATCCACACCTTGGTGGCCACCAAACCATTCAGCAGAGCTTCCTTAACCGTGAGCTGTTTAAAGCTACCAGTTTGAGCACTCTTAAACAATATTGTTCAAGCTCTGAATAGCTGTAGGGATCTCAGCAAGGGTTGGAGGAACCAGCTCAAAGGCGTAGTGCCAAAATGTGGCCAGTCAAGGCTTCCAGTAAGTCACAGCAGCATTCACCAGCGCCAGAGCCTAATCAGCGAGGTTACTGATGACCTGGGCCTTGGTTCCAGGATGGAAGTAGGTTAGGTATCTTTCCGTTTCAAGTCTGGGAGATAACAGAGATTCAAATCCCAGTCTTGAAATTATTAGGGTAATTCCGTGGGTTTTTAGCACAAAAGCTGTTGTTTAAGGCACAGTCATTAGAGGATCCCTAAAACACAGCACAAGTTTTTCATGAATGCAGGGAATGTGTATAGTTAAATTTCTTCTCATTCACTAACTGTCAAACAATGCCACTGACTCAAATGGTAATAAACCCTTATTTATCTTAAGTTAGTCTTATGGTGGAAAAAAAATTTTTAGTGTCAAAGGAGAGGGAAATGCAGCACTCCTTTATTTTTGCATCTGGAAGGTAAGTAATTCTTGCAATCTGGCGTTTTTGAGGTGCTAAAGTGTTAGAGGTGGCCCATATCTAGCGAATAGCAGTGATAAGGTATGTAGATTCTTACCAGATTCAGCCAAACTATTCTTTTAGTTTTTTTTTAATTTTTAAGTTAAAAAAAATTTTTTATTGGAGTTCAATTTGCCAACATATAGCGTAATACCATGGTCATCCTGCCAAGGGGCCCCTTCAGTGCCCATTATCCAGTCACCCCAACCCCCTGCCCACCTCCCCTTTCACTACCCCTTGTTCATTTCCCAGAGTTAGGTGTCTCTCATGTTTTGTCACCCTCAATGATATTTTCGCTCGTTTTTTCTCTTTCTCTTTATTCCCTTTCACTAATTTTTATATCCCCCAAATGAATGAGACCATATAAAGTTTGCCCTTTTCCTTTTTTTTCCAGAGGGAAATGTCTAGCTTTTATTTATTTTTTTTAAATAATACATTTATTTTTGATTGGTGTTCAATTTGCCGACATACAGAACAACACCCAGTGCTCATCCCGTCAAGTGCCCCCCTCAGTGCCCATTACCCATTCATCCCCACGCCCTGCCCTCCTCCCCTTCCACCACCCCTAGTTCGTTTCCCAGAGTTAGGAGTCTTCATGTTCTATTTCCCTTTCTGATATTTCCTACCCATTTCTTCTACTTTCCCTTCTATTCCCTTTCACTATTATTTATATTCCCCAAATGAATGAGAACATATAATGTTTGTCCTTCTCCGATTGACTTATTTCACTCAGCATCATACCCTCCATTTCTATCCACGTTGAAGCAAATGGTGGGTATTTGTAGTTTCTAACGGCTGAGTAATATTCCATTGTATACATAGACCACATCTTCTTTATCCATTCATCTTTCGATGGACACCGAGGCTCCTTCCACAGTTTGGCTATTGTGGACTGCTAGAAACACCGGGTTGCAGGTGTCCCTGCGTTTCATTGATTTACCCCAAAGATAAATCCCCAGCAGTGCAATTACTGGGTCACAGGGCAGGTGTATTTTTCACTCTTTGAGGAACCTCCACACAGTTTTCCAGAGTAGCTGCACCAGTTCACATTCCCACCAACAGTGCAAGAGGGTTCCCTTTTCTCTGCATCCTCTCCAACATTTGTGGTTTCCTGCCTTGTTAATTTTCCCCATTCTCACTGGAAGAAATTGAGGAAGACACAAAGAGATGGAAAAATATTCCATGCTCATGGATTGGCAGAATTAATATTGTGAAAATGTCAATGTTACCCAGGGCAATTTACACGTTTAACGCAATCCCTATCAAAATACCATGGACTTTCTTCAGAGAGTTAGAACAAATTATTTGAAGATTTGTGTGGAATCAGAAAAGACCCCGAATAGCCAGGGGAATTTTAAAAAAGAAACTATAGCTGGGGCATCACAATGCCAGATTTGAGGTTGTACTACAAAGCTGTTGTCACCAAAACAGTGTACTGGCACTGTTTTTAACTCTTTGATCAAGAGTTGTAACGACGTGCAGCAAGAGAATTCTCTCAGATATGGAGGAAATGACACGCTAGCCTCTTCCGAATTCATAGGAGAATGCCCCCAACTCTGTTTGCATTATTTTCTATCAGCAAGTCTTACTTTGTTATTTTAAAATTCATTTTAATTGTGGTTACAAACATATAACTTTAAATTTTCTTGTACATTAATTTTTTTGGAACATTTCCTTTATTTATTTGAGAGAGGCACATAGAACATGAGCGGGGTGGGGGGAGAAGTGGGGGCCAGGCAGAGGCAGAGGCAGAGGCAGAGGGAGAAGCAGATTCACCTTTGAGCAGGGAGCCCAATGAGGGGCTCTATCCCAGGACCCTGGGATCATGACCTGAGGCGAAGGCAGATGTTTCACCCACTGAGCCACCCAAGCCACCCCTATCTTACACATTCTGAAGTGTAGCACTCTGTTGTGTTACATATATTGATACTATGTAACATCTCTAGAACATCTTCATTTTGTAAAACACCCATTAAACACTAATTTCGCTTCCCCTCCCCTCTAGACTCTGGTAAGCAATATTCTATTTTGTGTTTCTGTGATTTTGACTAGTTTAAATACCCATATTTGTCCTTTTGTCATTGGCTTTCACTATGCATAATGCTTTCAGAATTCATCCATGTTGTAATGTGTGTCAGAATCTATCTCTCTCTCCTCCCCTCTCTCTCCCTCTTTTTATATTTTTACAAAAATAAAGTCTTTTTTCCATTTTGAAAAAAGATAAAAGCAGTATGCTTTTTTTTTAAAATAAGAACTATTGAGTTCTCTGTACCAAATTCTAATTTTAGTACATAAATCCACACCTAAATGATTCATATATAAATCAAATCCAGGAACTCTTTTTTAAAATATACTAAATGATACTGCATTGTATGTATATACCACATTGTTTATCCATTCCTGTGAAGATGGGTATTTGAGCTGCTTCTATCTCTTAGGTATTGTGAGTAATGCTGTAATGAATATGCAATTAGCTGAGAACCTGCTTTCAATTCTCCGAGATAAGATATGTTTTCAGAACTGGAATTGCTGGTTCCTAGGGTAGCTCTGTTTTCACCTTTCTGCACCAGCCTGTATGCCCACCAACAGCCTCACCAACATCCGTTGTTTCCTGTACTTTACTTTTTTGATGCAATTGTGCTATTGTTTTATTTTCTTGTAGGATTGTTAGTGGAAAAGCAACCAGTTTCTGTGTTCTGACTATGTATCTTGCAACTTTGCTTAATTTTTTAAAGATTTTATTTATTAATGAGAGGCACCTCTGTGCAGGGACATAGCAGAGGGAGAAGTAGGCTCCCTGTGGGTAGCCCGAAATGGGACTGGATCCCAGGACCCTGGGATCATGACCTGAGCCACCCAGATGTCTGAAATCATTTAAGTTTTTTAAAATCTTGTTACTTTTGTTCCCTTTCCAGATTATTTAAGTGACCTACGGGGTCACAGTGATGAGTTTATTGCCCCTTGGGAGTTCTATGAAAGCTCTGTGTGTGGTAAGCAGTATAATTTTTTTTTTCAGTTTACTGGGAAACGAATGTATTACCTCACATTTCTCACTGCTGTGGGTGAAGGATAGCTGGATGGTGGGTGCTGTAAGCAGAGATCATTAGGAAATGTTCTCTGCTTCTTTAGAATCATTTAATTAATAAGACCTAAAATCTTGATGGAGTAAACCAATTCCTTTTCTCTTTTCTTTCCATTAGAACCAGATAAGAAAGCTGGACATAATGTTTTGGCAAACCGTCCAGGACCAGAGGACCAGGATGATGAAGATAAGGCTAACAACAGTGATGTGTTTGAATTTTCAGACAGCCCCCTCTTACCATGGTATAACATCCAAGTGTCTGTCTGTCAGAGGTAAGCATTTATATCATATGATTGAAAAGTGTTGAGTGTTGGGTTAGCTGGGCCTGAAAACTCTTTTAAGCCGTGGAGTGTGGGTGAGTGCATTTTAAGTGTCCATGAATCTCACTTAATGATCCTGTCCTGAAAAGATTAGCTATTCATAGTGGGGTCACATGGATAGTGCAATATAAACTGTTCCAATGAGACTACTACCAAGGCTAATAAGACCCCTGAGTCCAAAGCATTAAAGTTGTCATTCACTGGAATCCACAGAAGAGTTGGTCCCTCAGATACCTCAGTACTACATACTAGAGGCTTGGCAACATGCCCTATATGTACCTTCGCAGGCGCACAAAGTGTAGTGCACTATGTTGTTAATCTCCCTTTCCTAATTCATGGTTCCTGGAATCTTTGTATATAAGATTTGCTTAAATCCAGTCTTGCCCTCATTGTGGAGCCAGCAAGCCCTGGTAACCAGTCTCTCAGGATAATCCATATCAACAGACCTGTGCTCTGCTGTGTGTTAAGGAGTACGCAAAGGAGATTAGTGTATATTTTCATCCTTGGTTTCTCAAGTTATAAATATGTCTGCCATTATAAACCATGAATTTTATTAGAGATAGAAAACACATGTATATGTACATGTGTGTATGTGTACAGACATATATATCTACATATGTATCTGCGTATATATACACATATACATATGTATACATGTGTGTGCATGTATGCATATCGCAGGATATATGTAAATAATGTGACAATTTGCAAAAACATCAGCCCCAAAAGATGTGAGTGGTGGGGCTGGAGATACATACAAGGGATGAAACCCGAGGTAGCCTTCTATATTTAGAATGCCCTATTGTGGCAGATGGGAGAAGAGATCAAAAAGATGTTTGTAATCAGTCCTCTTTGGTTGGGACACAAACTTCTCTCGGTGACTATAATGGGACACATTGTGAGTTGTTAACTAGAATTGTGGTCAGAGCTGAGTGAGTAGGACTTTGCCTATTTTTATCAGCAGTGAGAACGTGAAGTGGCATGTTGATGAGTCTTGTTGTGATGTCACTCCTTTATAAAAAACCTTTTGGTCTTCTCCAGATGAGAAACCAGATGAGTCCATAATTACTTCCACTACAAGAAAATGCTTTTGCTCATGTAGAAAGAAGACTGTTGTTCCCTGTGTGGTCATGGGGAGAAATGGTAGGGGTGGAGGTAGAAGTGGAAGAAACTGATGCTTGTTACAGCTATACACTAGTTTACTGGGGATGCTAATTAATTACCAGAAGCAACTTATATTTTGCCAGAAAATTTAAACCCCTTTCCTCTTTATTTTGTAGGGCGCGAAAATGGTTTTTACTTTCAGATGTCCTTAAAAAATTGGAAATGTCACCCTGCATATTTCGCTGCAATTTTCCAAATATAGAAATCATCACAATTTCAGAGGCAGAATTTTACAGGCAGGTTTCTGCAAGTTTCTTATACTCTTGCTCCAAAGAACTGGATGCCTTCAATCCTGAAAGCAAGGAACTATTAGATTTGGTTGAATTCACAAATGAACTTCAGACTCTGCTCGGCTCCTCCATGAAATTGTTAAATCCTAGTGATGTGGCCTTGGAGAAGGACCACTGATGAGCAGCAGTATAGTCCCACTGTGGGTTGTTGGGTCAATTCCATGCATATTTGTTCAAAATACAACTGTTTCTTTAAAAAAAATAAAAGGAAATTATTCCTTATGAAAATATCTCTGCTTTTATCTAAGATTCCAGTTGGAAGACTTTCATTTTAAATTAGTTTGTATGAAATTGCTGATGTGTCTTACTTCTAAATGTACAGACGCTGCTTTGGAAGGTTTGTTTTCACTTGCAACATTTTCCTTTCTTTTCCTTTCTCTTTAAAGGAGAAAGTTAATTAGGTAAGATCCGCTTACATGAGACTTTTTTTCATACAAATGCGTGATGACAGACAGAGATTGTTAACTGTCACAAGTGAGGCCATCAAGTTGAAAAGGTGTTTGAGAGAATGCATTTGGTAAGGGCACTTGAGGTTGTAACTTTTTGTTTTATTTACACAGTATATGCTATTGGCCACATGTATGCTATTGGATATAAATGAAATGAAGACAACAACCACACACAGCAATTAATTATATAGACTTCCTATCCTATCTTAAAAGCTACAAAATTAGTTTCATGCTTCAACTGGAATCTTTGTATTTTATTGTCTTAATAAAGAAGACAGCTATTTTTCTGTCCGCTATTGAATAATGAAAATTAACTGGAATTTTCGCTTAAAAATGTACAGAAACTGCACTTTTTCTGAATGGGCTGTTTTCAACTCATATTTTGACTTTTACAAGAAAATCCTGCCTTTTTAACAGCTCTATGAAAATGTTCTGAAGAGGCAATAAAACTGTTGAATAAATGAGAAAATGGAAGTATTTTGTGTTCTATGTTCTTAAAATACATGGTTTTTACTGCTATTTAAAAAAAATACTGGTGTTCAGATTTTTAGACTTATATAAGTTTATAGCTTCTGTAAAACCAAAGCAAAGTGAAGATAGGCAAGGAAATATACTCTGAATATAATCTTGAGTCCTCTCCTAAAATCTCAACTCTAGGAATGTGCATGTTATGCCTGCATACATACATATAAATGTGGAAATATAACATACAAATATGTGTTAATTAGATAAACATTATTCAGCTCCCCAATTTTTATTGTAGTAAAATATACATAGTATAAAATTTACCATCTGAACCATTTTCAAAAGTGTGGTTTACTAAAATGTACAGTCATAATGGTATTAAATATAATGTTGTACTACCATCCATCCATCTCCACCATCCATCTCAAGAACTCCTCATCTTGCAAAACAAACTGCTAAATGATAGCTTCCCATTCCTCCCTACCATACTCCCTGGTACAATATTCTGTATCTCTGTAACTTTTTTTTTTGTATCTCTGTAATTTTAACTCTTCTCAGTATCCCATCAAAGAGGAATTATGCACTACTTGCCCTTTTTATGACTACTTAATTTCCCTTAGGCCAAATATCCTGAAGGTTCGCCATGTTGTAGCACATTGCAGAGTTTCCTTGCTGTTTAAGGCTGACAGACATTCTATAGTACATTCCAAGCATGTTTTGCTTAACCTTTCATCTGTTGAGGGAACCTGGGTTGCTTCCATGCTTAGCCACTGTGAACATGGATGTAACTAACCTTTCAAAATTCTTTAAATTCTGTCAGGGGGATACCTCGAAGTAAGAATTTCTGGTTTTATAACATAATGTTAGTCTTAAATTTTTTTAGGGACCAACCTTGTTTTCCATTTTTACATTATAGCCAACAGTAAACAAAGGCTCCATTATCAACATCCTCACCAACACATGTGTTGCATAAATTGTTTTAACTTTGTGAATCCAGTTTGCCGCCTATTGTACTTTTGGTATCATATCTAAGAAATTATTGCTAAACACGACGTCATGAAGCTTTTGCCCTACATTTCCATCTAAGAATTTTGCAGTTTGAGCTCTTGGGTGAATTTTGTACGTGGTGTTTCTTTAGGCCCCAACTTCATTCTTTTGCACGTTAGGTATCCAATTTTTCTAGCACATTTATTGAAAACACTGTCATTTTCCCATTGAATGCCCTTAGTCCCATTTTCGAAACTCATTTGACCATGTATGTGAGGACTTATACTGGGCTTTATTTTGTCCTGTTAGTCCTTACACTTTCTTCATGTGGTATTGCATGTAGCAATTTGCACTAAGACTATTACTGTAGCATTTGCACTAAGATTTAAAATCAGAAAATGTTATCCTATCCCTCCAGGTCTTTTTTTTTTTCGAGGTTGTTTTGGAAGTTCAGGGTCCTGTAAGATTGCACATGAATTTTAGGATGGGTTTCTATTTCTGTAAAACCAAACCAAACCAAAACAAAACAAAACAAATAAAAATGTCTTTGGGACTTTGACATAGATTGCACTGAATCTGTAGATAGCTTTGGGTATCATGGATAGCTTAACATTAACTCTCCTAACTTATTAGTGTGGATGGTCATTCCACTTACTTGTGTCTTTAATATCTTTTAGCAATATATCATGGTTTTCATTATATAGCTCTTTCACTCCCTTGGTAAGCTTCCTTCCTAAGTACTTACTCTTTCTGATCCTATTATAATTGGAGATCTTTTCTTAATTTTCTTTTGGTTATGGTTACTGTATAGAAATGCAACTGATTTCCTTTTCCTTTAGGTGTGATAAACATACACTATAATAGTTTCAGGAGTATAATTTAGTGATTCATCACTTCCTACAACACCCAGTGCTAATCACAACAATTACCCTCCGTAAAGCCCATCACCCACCTCGCCTGCTACCCATTCACCTTTGGTAACTAACCATCCATTCCCTAGGGTTCAGAGTCCCTTAATGATTTGTCATCTCTCTCCTTTGTTTCCTTCAGCTTGTTGACATTGTTCCCTAAATTCCATATATGAGTGAAATCACATGGTATTTGTCTTTCTCCAATTGACGTGCTTTAGTTAACACAATATTCTCTAGCTCCACATTGCTGCAAATGGCAAGATTTCGTTCTTTTTTATGGCTCAGTAATATTCCATTATATAAGTAATATGATATAAATATGATGTAATAGGGGGAGGGGCAAGATGGCGGAAGAGTGGGGTCCCCAAGTCACCTGTCCCCACCAAATTACCTAGATAACCTTCCAATCATCCTGAAAACCTACGAATTCGGCCTGAGATTTATAGAGAGTCCAGCTGGAATGCTCCAGTGAGAAGAGTTCGCGCTTCTATCAAGGTAGGGAGACTGGGAAAAAGAAATAAAGACACAAAAGGCCTCCAGGGGGAGGGGCCCCGAGGAGCCGGGCTGAGGCCGGGGCGAGTGTCCCCAGGACAGGAGAGCCCCGTCCTGGAGGAGCAGGAGCTGCACCAACCTTCCCGGGCGGAAAGGGGCCCGCAGGGAGCTGGAGCAGGACCCAGGAGGGCGGGGATGCCCTCGGGCTCCCTGGGACACTAACAGGCACCTGCGCCCCGGGAGATGCCCCGAGCTCCCTGAGGGCTGCAGCGCGCACGACGGGACCCGGAGCAGCTCGGAGGGGCTCGGCGGAGGAAGAGGCTCCGCGGAGGGGGCTGCGGGGCGGGAGCAGCGGGGGGGGGGGGTCTGGGGCGGTGGAAGAGGCTCCGCGGAGGGGGCTGCGGGACTCCGGGAGCAGCTCGGAGGGGCTCGGGCGGAGGAAGAGGCTCCGCGGAGGGGGCTGCGGGGCTCTGGGAGCAGCTCGGGGGGGGCTCGGGCGGAGGAAGAGGCTCCGTGCAGGGGGCTGCGGGGCGGGAGCAGCTCGGGGGGGCTCGGGCGGAGGAAGAGGCTCCGCGGAGGGGGCTGCGGGGCGGGAGCAGCTCGGGGGGCTCGGGCGGCGGCTCCCCGGAGGGGGCTGCGGGGTGGGAGCGCAAATCCAACAGCGCAGGCTCCGGAGCACAGGGCGCTGGGACACAGCCCAGGATCTGGCCTCCCCCGGGACAGGCAGACGCTGGGAGGGCCCAGGACATCAAGGACGCTCCTGCCCGGAGCTGAGATCAGAGGCCCCGCCTGGGAGCCTCCAGGCCCTGCAGACGGAGAGCCCCGGAGCTACTGCGGGGGCTGACTCCAGGGCTGCAGGGCTGGCCCCGCCACTGTGGTGGTTCCTCCTGGGCCTCACTGGGTAAACAACCCCCACTGAGCCCTGCACCAGGCAGGGGCAGAGCAGCTCCCCCAAGCGCTAACACCTGAAAATCAGCACAGCAGGCCCCTCCCCAAAAGACCAGCTAGACGGACAAGGGAAAAAGAAATTATTGACCAAGCAGCACTGGAAAGTTCCGGAGGAAATCAGAGAACTTACAGTATACAGAATCAGACGATGCTCCCCCTTGGTTTTTGTTTGTTTGTTTGTTTTTTCTTGTATTGTTTTCTTTTGTTTTTTGATTTCTGTTTGCTTCCCCCACCCCTTTTTCCCCTTCTTTCTTTTTTTCCCTCTCTTTTCCTTATCTATTTCCCCTTTTTCCTTTCTTTTTTATTCTTTTTTTCTTTTCTTTCCTTCTTTCTCTTCTCTCGTTCTCTCCTTTTCCCAATACAACTTCTTTTTGGCCACTCCGCACTGAGCAAAATGACTAGAAGGAAAAAGTCACCTCAAAATAAAGAATCAGAAACAGTCCTCTCTCCTACAGAGTTACAAAATTTGGATTACAATTCAATGTCAGAAAGCCAATTCAGAAGCACTATTATACAGCTACTGGTGGCTCTAAAAAAGGATAAAGGACTCAAGAGATTTCATGACTGCAGAATTTAGAGCTAACAGGCAGAAATTAAAAATCAATTGAATGAGATTCAATCCAAACTAGAAGTCCTAATGATGAGGGTTAACGAGGTGGAAGAATGAGGGAGTGACATAGAAGACAGAGGGAAACTGAGGAAAACGAGACAAACAATGAAAAGATCATGAGGATAGATTAAGGGAAATAAGTGACAGCCCGAGGAAGACATTTAATTGGGGTACCCGAGGATGCCAAAAGGGCCAGAGGGCCACAATATGTATTTGAACAAATCATAGCTGAAAATGCTCCTAATCTGGGAAGGGAAACAGGCATTCAGATGCAGGAAATAGAGAGATCTCCCCCTAAAATCAATAAAAACTGTTCCACACCTCAACATTTAATAGTGAAGCTTGCAAATTCCAAAGATAAAGAAAAGATCCTTAAGCATGAAGAGACAAGAAATCCCTGACTTTTATGGGGAGGAGTATTACGGTAACAGCAGACCACTCCACAGAGACCTGACAGGCTGGCAGGATATATTCAGGGTCCTAAATGAGAAAAACATGCAACCAAGAATACTTTATCCAGAAAGGCTCTCATTCAGAATGGAATGAAAGATAAAGAGCTTTCAAGACAGGCAGGAACTGAAAGAATATGTGACCTCCAAACCACCTCTGCAAGAAATTTTAAGAAGGACTCTCAAAATTGCCCTTTAAGAAAAAGTCCAATAGAAAAATCCACAAAAATAGGGACTGAATAGATATCATGATAACACTAAACTCATATCTTTCAATAGTAACTCTGAATGTGAACGGGCTTAATGACCCCATCAAAAGGCTCAGGGTTTCAGACTGGATAAAAAAGCAGGACCCATCTATTTGCTGTCTACAAGAGACTCATTTTAGACAGAAGGACACCCACAGCCTGAAAATAAAAGGTTGGAGAACCATTTACCATTCAAATGGTCCTCAAAAGAAAGCAGGGGTAGCCATCCTTATATCAGATAAACTAAAATTTACCCCAAAGACAGCAGTGAGAGATGAAGAGGGACACTATATCATACTTAAAGGATCTATCCAACAAGAGGACTTAACAATCCTCAATATATATGCCCCAATTATGGGAGCTGCCAAATACATCAATCAATTAATAAGCAAAATTAAGACATACTTAGATAATTTAAACTTATGCTTGGTGACTTCAATATAGCTCTTTCTACACTCGATAGGTCTTCTAAGCACAACATCTCCAAAGAAACGAGAGCTTTAAATGATACACTGGACCAGATGGATTTCACGGATATCTACAGAACTTTACATACGAATGCAACTGAATACACATTCTTCTCAAGTGCACATGGAACTTTCTCCAGAATAGACCACATACTGGGTCACAAATCAGGTCTGAACCGATACCAAAAGATTGGGATCGTCCCCTGTGTATTCTTAGACCATAATGCCTTGAAATTAGAACTAAATCACAACAAGAAATTTGGAAGGACTTCAAACACATGGAGGTTAAGGACCACCTTGCTAAAAGATGAAAAGGTCAAGCAGGAAATGAAGAATTCAAAACATTTATGGAAACTAATGAGAATGAAGATACAACCGTTCAAAATCTTTGGGATACAGCAAGAGCAGTCCTGAGGGGGAAAAATATTGCAATACAAGCATCCGTCCACTGAAAAGGATTCAAATACAAAAGCTAACCTTACACCTAAAGGAGCTAGAGAAAAAACAGCAAATAGATCCTACATCCAGAAGAAGAGAGTTAATAAAGATTCGAGCAGAACTCAATGAAATAGAGACCAGAAGAACTGTGGAACCGATAAACACAACAGGAGTTGGATCTTTGAAAGAATTAATAAGATAGATAAACCGTTATCCAGCATTATTAAAAAGAAGAGAGAGAAGACTCAAATTAATAAAATCATGAATGAGAAAGGAGAGATTATTACAACATCAAGGCAAAAGAACGATTTTAAAAACATTATGAACAGCTATACACCAATAAATTAGGCAATCTAGAAGAAATGGACTCATTTCTGGAAAGCCACAAATTAACAAAACTGGAACAGGTAGAAAGAGAAAACCCTGAATAGGCCAATAACCAGGGAGGAAATTGAAGGAGTCATCAACAACCTCCCAAGAAACAAAAGTCCAGGGGCAGATGTCTTCCCTGGGGAATTCTACCAAACGTTTAAAGAAACCATACCTATTCTACTAAAGCTATTTGGAAAGATAGAAAGAGATGGAATGCTTACAAACTCATTCTATGAGGCCAGCATCAGCTTAATTCCAAAACCAGACAAAGACAACACCCAAAAGGAAATTATAGGCCAATATCCCGGATAAACATTGATGCAAAACTTTTCACCAAGGCACTAACAATAGGACCCAACAGTACATTAAGAAAATTATTCACCATGACCAAGTAGGATTTATTCCCTGACAAGGCTGGTTTAACACTCAAAAACAAAAATGTGATTCATCATATCAGCAAGAGAAAAACCAAGAACCATATGATCCTCTAAAGGATGCAGAGAAAGCATTGGACAAAATACAGCATGCATTCCTGATGAAAACTTTTCAGAGTGTAGAGATAGAGGGAACATTCCTCAACAACTTAAAAGCCATCTACGAAAAGCCCACAGCAAATATCATTCTCAATGGGGAAGCACTGGGAGTCTTTTCCCTAAGATCAGGAACAAGACAGGGATGTCCACTCTCACCACTCCTATTCAAAATAGTACTGGAACTCCTAGCCTCAGCAATCAGGCAACAAAAAGACATTAAAGGCATTCAAATTGGCAAAGAAGAAGTCAAACTCTCCCTCTTCGCCGATGACATGATACTCTACTTAGAAAATCCAAAAGCTTCCACCACAAGATTGCTAGAACTCATACAGCAATTTGGCAGTTTGGTAGATAACAAAATCAATGCCCACAAGTCATCTGCACTTGTATACTCTAGCAATGAGACTAAAGAAAGATAAATTAAAGAGTCAATCCCATTTACAATTGCACCCAAAAGCATAAGATACCTAGGAAGAAACCTAACCAAAGAGGGAAAGGATATATACTCTAAAAAATACAGAACACTTCTGAAAGAGGTTGAGGAAGACACAAAGAGATGGAAATATATTCCATGCTCATGGATTGGCAAATTATATAGTGAAAATATGAATGTTACCCAGGGCAATGTACACACTTAATGCATTCCCTATCAAAATACCATGGACTATTTTCACAGAGTTAGAACAAATCACCTTAAGATTTGTGTGGAATCAGAAAGGACCCCGAATAGCCAGGGGAATATTAAAAAAGAAAACCAGAGCTAGGGGCATCACAATGCCAGATTTCAAGTTGTACTACAAAGCTGTGGTCATCAAGACAGTGTGGTAAAGGCACAAAAACAGACACATAGATCAATGGAACGGAATAGAGAATCCAGAAGCAGATGCTCAAGTTTATGGTTAACTAATACTCGACAAAGCAGGAAAGACTATCCACTGGAAAAAATGACAGTCTCTTCAATAAACGGTGCTGGGAAAATTGGACATGCACATGCAGAAGAATGAAACTGGACAAATCTCTTTCACCATACACAAAGATAAACTCAAAATGGATGAAAGATCTAAATATGAGACAAGATTCCATCAAAATCCTAGAGGAGAACACAGGAAACACCGGTTTTGAACTCAGCCATAGTATCTTCTTGCAAGACACGTCCACGAAGGCAAAAGAAACAAAAGCAAAAATGAACTTTTGGGACTTCATCAAGACAAGAAGCTTTTGCACAGCAAAGGATACAGTTAACAAAACGAAAAGACAACCTACAGAATGGGAGAAGATATTTCCAAATGACATATCAGATAAAGGGCTAGTTTCCAAGATCTATAACGAACTTATTAAACTCAAAACCAAAGAAACAAACAATCCAATCATGAAATGGGCAAAAGACATGAAGAGAAATCTCACAGAGGAAGACATGGACATGGCCAACATGCACATGAGAAAATGCTCTGCATCACTTGCCATCAGGGAAATACAAATCAAAACTACAATGAGATACCACCTCACACCAGTGGGAATGGGGAAAATTAACAAGGCAGGAAACCACAAATGTTGGGAGAGGATGTGGAGAAAAGGGAACCCTCTTGCACTGTTGGTGGGAATATGAACTGGTACAGCCACCGGGAAAACTGTGTGGAGATTCCTCAAAGAGTTAAAAATAGACCTGCCCTACGACCCAGCAATTGCACTGTTGGGGATTTACCCCAAAGATTCAAATGCAATGAAATGCTGGGACACCTGCACCCAATGTTTCTAGCGGCAATGTCCACAATAGCCAAACTGTGGAAGGAGCCTCGGTGTCCATCGAAAGATGAATGGATAAAGAATATGTGGTTTATGAATACAATGGAATATTACTCAGCCCTTAGAAACGACAAATACCCAACATTTGCTTCAACGTGGATGGACCTGGAAGGTATTATGCTGAGTACAGACATCAAAAGCCAAGGAGCATAAAATCCAACCATCACTAAGGCATATCATAGTCTAATTCACAAAATACATAGACAAGGAAAGAATCCTGAAAGTAGCAAGTGGGGGACAAAGTCCTCATCCTACCAGGGAAGACAGCTCAGGTTGACAGCCAGTCTGTCCACAGAAACTTGACAGGGTAGAAGAGGGTGGCAGCATGTATTCATTTTGAATGGGATAATATGCAGCCAAGAGCACATTGTCCAGCAAGGCTGCCATTCACAATATAAGGATAGATAAAGTTTCCCAGACAAACAAATACTAAAGGAGTTCATGACCACTAACACAAACGTGCAAGAAATATTAAAGGAGAGTCTTTGACGGGGAAAGAAAGGTCAAAGACTAGAAAGAAAAGAGAAAATGACCATATACACCAACTCTGGAGTTAACATAATGGCACAAGTTCATATGTATCAATAATCACTCTGAATGTAACTGAATTAAATGGTCCAATCAAAACACACAGGGTATCAGAATGGTTTAAAAAAAAGACCAGTGTAAATGCTGCCTACAAAAGGCTCATTGTAGACCTAAAGACAACCGCAGATTGAAAGTGAGGGGATGGAAAACCATCTGTCATGTTAATGATGTCAGAAGAAAGCCAGAGTAGCCATACTGGTACCAGACCACTTGGTAGATATTTAAAAACAAAGACTGTAACAAGAGATGAAGGAGGACACTATATCATAATTATGGGGTCTATCCAAAAAGAAAATGTGACAATTGTAAATATTTATGCCCCCAATTCAGGAGTACCGAAAATATAAATCAATTAATGGGAACATACGGAGACTCACTGATAATAATACAACAATGGGAGAGGCCTTTAACACCCCACTGCCATCAATGGACAGATAATCCTAGCAGAAAATCAACAAGAAAATGATGGATCTGAATGACATTCTGGACCAGATGGGACTTCAAGATATGTTCAGAACATTTCATCCCAATGTGGCAGAATACACATTCTTCTCAAGTGCATCGGAAATATCACCAGGATAGAGCACAGACTGGGTGACCAACCAGACCTCAACAAGTACAAAAAGACTGAGGTCATACTATGCAAATCTTCAGACTGCAGTGGTAAACTTGAAGTCAACCACAAAAAATATTTGAAAAGACCATAAATACATGGAGGTCAAAGAACATCCTAGTAAAGGATGAATGCAATTTCTAGGAAATTAAAGAAATTAAAAAGAAAGGGTCAAAAACCTTTGGGATACAGCAAAGCCTGTCCTATGAGGGAAGTATATTGCAATACCAGCTTACCTGCAGAAGCAGGAAAACTCTCAATACATAATGTAACCTTACCGCTAATGAAACTAGAAAAAGAACAACAAATAAAGTCTAAATCCAGCAGAGGAAGGGAAATAATAAAAATTAGAGCAGAAATAAATGCTAAAGAAACAAGCATAAACAAAAACCAGAAAAAAACAGCAGAACAGATCAATGAAACTAAGAGCTGGTTCTTTGAGAGAATTAATAATATCAATAAACCTCTAGCTGGATTTCTCAAATAGAAAAGACAAAAGACTGAAATAAATAAAGATGTGAATGAAAAGGAGAGATCAACACCATGGAAATAGAAACAATTAAAAGAGAAGGTAATGAAAAATCATACACCAACAAACTGCAACCTAGAAGAAAGGGATAAATTCCAAGAAATATACCAACTACCAAAGCTGAAATCTGAAGAAATAGAAAAATTTGAACAGATCCATAACCAGGAGAAAGAAATTGAATCAGTGGTCAAAGATCTCCCAATAAACAAAAGTCCAGGGCCAGGTGGTTTCCTACGGGGACTCTGCCAGACATTTAAAGAAGAGTTGGTTACAAATCGAATTCAGCACTACAAGAATTATTACAAGAATTATTCACCACAGTGAAGTGGGGTTTATTCCTGGAGTGCTGGAGTAGCTCAATTTTCACAAATCAATCAGTGTAATGTACCATGTTAGTAAAAGAAAGAATAAGAACTGTACAATCCTCCCAACAGATGTGGAAAAGGCATGTGACAAAATATAGCAACCATTTTTCATAAAAACCCTCAACAGAGTAAATAAAGGTGGAAATGCCACAACATCAAAAAGGCCATATATGAAAGACCCATGGCTAATGTCATCCTCAATGGGAGGAAAACAGAACTTTTCCTCTATGATCAGACACAAGACAGGGATGTCCACTCTCATCACTGTTATTTAACATAGTACTGGAAGTCCTTGTCTCATCAGTCAGACAACAGAAAACAGAAATAAAACGTATCCAGACTGGCAAGGAAGATGTCAATCTTTCTACTTGCAGACAACATGATACTTTAAATAGAAAACCTAAACAACTGCACCACATAAATTGCTAGAAGTCATAGAGGAATTCATTAACATTGCAGGACATAAAATCAATGTACAGAAATCTGTTGAATTGCCGTACACCAATAAGGAAGCAGCAGATGAATTGCCATACACCAATAAGGAAGCAGCAGAGAAAGAAGTCAAGGATTCCGTCCCATTTAAATTGCACCAAAAACCAGTAAGATACATGGAATAAACTTAACCTAAGAGGTAAAAGATCTGTAGCCTGTAAACTGTAGAACACCTACAAAAGAAATGGTAGACGACACAAAGAAATGGGGAAAACATTCCAGCTCATGGATTCAAAGAGCAAACCTGTTAAAATGTTGCCCAAATCAACCAGGGCATGTAATGCAATCCCTTATCAACACACAAAAGTGTTTTCCACACACCTAGAACTAACTCTCTAAAATCTGTGTGGGAGAGCGTGAAGAGCTCCTGAAAGACAATCCTGAAAAAGCAAATGAAAGGTGGAGGCATCAAGATTCTGGTCTTGATGCTATGTTACAAAACTGTAGTCATTGATATGGTCAATAATCTTGACAAAGCAGGAAAGGATATCCAATGGAAAAAAGTCTCTTCAAAAGAATGGTGTTTGAAAAAATTGGACAGTCACATGCAAGAGAATGAAACTGGACTACTTTCTTAAACCATACACAAAAATAAATTCAAAATGAGTGAAAGATATAAAATGAGAGGCAGGAAACCATCAAAATCCCAGAGGAGAACACAGGCAGCAACCTCTTTCCCCGTGGCCGCAGGAACCTCTTGCTAAACACATCTCCACAGGCCAAGAAACAAAAGCAAAACTGAACTGTGGGGATTTCATCAGGATAAAAAGCTTCTGCACAGCAAGGGATATAATCAACAAAATGAAAAGGCCGCCTGCAGAATGTCAGAAGTTATTTGCCAATGATATATGTGGTAAAGGGCTAGTATCCAAGATCTATAAAGAGCTCATCAAACTCAACACCCAAAAAACAAATAATCCAGTTAAGAAACAGGCAGAAGCCATGAACACTTTTCCAAAGACTCAGAAAAGATGTTCGACATCACTCACCAGCAGAGAAATACAAACCAAAACTGGGGTGAGACACCACCTCACACCTGTCCGACTGCCGAACACTAACAACACAGGAAACAAGAGATGCTGGTAAGGATTGCAGTGTCTGCGGGAAAATGCAAACTGGTGCAGCCACTCTGGAAAACAGCTCCTCAAAAAGTGAAAAATAGAGCTACCCTACAGCCCAACAATTGAACTACCACATATTTACCCAAAGGATAGAAAAATGCAGGTTTGAAGAGGTATATGCTCTCCCATGTTTATAGAAGCATTACCAAAAATTTAGAGAAAGTGAACACTCAGACACTCTTGGGGGGAATGTCAACTGGTGCAGCCACTCTGGAAAACAGTGTGGAGGTTCCTCAAAGTGTTAAAAATAGAGGTACCCTACAACCCAGCAATTGCAGTACTAGTTATTTATCCAAAGGATACAAGAAAAGTGAGTTGAAGGGACACCTGGACCCCAGTGTTTATAGCAGCCGTGTCCACAATAGCCACACTCTGGAAACCCAGATGTCCATGGACAGATGAATGGATAAAGAAGATGTGGCATATACATGGTGGAATACTACTCAGCCATCAAAAGAAGGAAATCTGGCCACTTGCAACAATATAAATGGAGCTAGAGGGTATCATGCTAAGCAAAATAAGTCAGTCAGAGAAAGACAAAAGTACCATATGATTTCACTCCTATGTGGAATTTAAGAAACAAAACAGATGAACATAAAGGGGGTAGGGAGAGGGGGAAGCAAACCATAAAAGACTCATAATGATAGAGAGCAAACTGAGGGTTGATGGAGGGAGGTGGGTGGTGGATGGGCTAAATGGGTGAAGAGTATTAAGCAGTGCATTTATTCTTATGAACACTCTACATAAAGTGATGAATTACTAAATTCTACTCCTGAAGCCAACATTACACGTTGGCTGGGTATGGATGGATATGTTACCTAAGGAGAATTTAAATAATAATTAAAAAGAATAAAGTATATAAAAGCAAAACAAAACACAACCCAAAACAAAAAGAAATACCCCAAATTTGATGAAAATCTTCAATACACATACCTGACCAACTAAACAAACTCAAAGTACAATAAATTCAAAGAGATCCACATTAAGACATATTATAACTAAACTATTAAAATCCTAGACAAAGGTAGAATCTTGGAAACCCCAAGAGAGAAGTAATGCATCACATACATGAGATTCTCAATTAGAGTAACAACGTATTTCTCATTAGCAATCATGCAGCCAGATGCAGTGGGATGATATACTCAGTGAAAGAAAAAAATCACCAACAATTTTAAACATGGCAAAATTACTTTTGACAATGAAGACAAAATTGCAACAATCCAAGATAAACAGAAAACAAAGACTTCATTGTTAACATATCTGTTCTGCAAGAGGCAAAAACTCCTGAAGGATTAATACTGAAATTACAGGATTTTAGACAGTAACTCAGATCTATAGACAGAAGAAGCATCAGTAAAAGTGTATAGGTAAGTACAACTGATAGCTTAAATGTATTTTTTTGCTTGAGTTATCACTCAGAATACACAGAAAATATGTTCACATTCTAGACACCAGAACCTGTGCATCTTATATTATCTAGCAAAAAGGGGTGTTACAAATACGATTAAGTTAAGAGCCTTGAGATAAGGAAGTATCTTGGGTTTTGATATTTTGAGTGGTCTTAAAATGTTCTTGTAAGAGTAGAAAGTCTGAGTAGAAACAAGTAGAAAGACAAGTCTGAGTAGGAAGACACACAGCAAAAATAGCAATGGAGTGATGTAATTGAAGATAGAGAAAGGCACCACAAGTGAAGGAATACATGCAGCCATTAAATTGAAAGGGGTGAGAATATGTATTATCCCAGCAGAGCCTCCAGATGAGCCAGTCCTGACACCTTGACTTTAGCTTAGAAAAATGGATTTTGAATTTTGATATCCAGAACTGTAAAAGGAATCATTTGTATTGTTTTAACCCAAAATATTTGTGGAAATTGGTTACAACAACAATAGCAAATTTATGCAAGTAATTTCTTCTCTCTTATCTGAAACCTTGATGTACAGAGAGTAATTATAAATCTATGTTCATGGGAATACAGTATAGAAAGATACACTTTGTGATAACAAACCAACCAACCAAACAAACAAACAAACAAAAAAACCCCAAAAACCCAAGGTGGTGACTTAGAGAGAAACAAAGTTTTTACACATTTTAAGAAATGATGTTGGCATTGGAGTAATTTAAGATGTCAATTTTAATATCCAAGGCAATTTTTAATAAAATGACTCTAAATTATATAATAAAAAGCCAAGACCTAAGATAAAAACCTTAAGGTATCTAACAACAGTTCACTAGAATGACTAATTAAAGACAGAGATTATCTACTCTCACAGTTTTTATTCCACATAGTACTGGGAGTCCTAGCTGCAGCAATTAAACAAGAGAAGGGAATAAAAGGCATCCAATTTGGTAAAAATCCAATTTCACTATATGCAGATGGCATGATAAACATGTAGAGAAAACTCTAAAGACTCCCCCCAAAAGCTATTAGAACTAATAAATGAGTTCTGTGAAATTACAGGACACAAATTAACAGACAGAAATTAATTGCAGTTCTATACACTATTTCCATATACATTTCTATATCGTAAGTAGCAGAAAGAGAAATTAAGAAAATAATCCCATTTGCAATTGAACTTTTTTAGAATAAAATACCTAGGAATAAACTTAACCATGAAGGTGAAAGACTGTGACTCTGAAGATTGTAAAATGGACGGATGAAAGAAATTGAGGACAACACAAACAAATGGAAAGATATTCCATACTCACAGGCAGGAAGAATTAATATTGTTAAAATGTCCATACTACTCATGACAACCTACAAATTCAGTATAATCCCTATCACACCAAAATCATTTTCACGGGACTAGAATAATCCTAAAAATTTTTATGGAACCACAAAAGACCCTGAATAGCCAGAGCACTCTTGAGAAAGAAAAACAAAGATGGAGATATGACAAGCTTCAGATTTCACAAATACTACAAAGTTATTGAACAGCATACTAAATCACTCTATTTTATACCTGAAGCTAATACAATATTGTATGTCAATAATACTTCAAAAAAACTCCACAAAGAAATGGTTTATCTGTTCAGGAGAGAAAAAGTGTAAATAAAGGACAAAGATTGGCAAAATGGATGAACCCACTACATGCTGTCTACAACAAATGGTAGAGCCAAACTAACAGATTAAAGTAAAAAAGATACAAAAAAAATAAAAATGAAGTAAAAAAGATGGGGCAGCCCGGGTGGCTCAGCAGTTTAGCGCCACCTTCAGCCCAGGGCCTGATCCTGGAGACTTGGGATGGTGTCCCACGTCAGGCTCACTGCATAGAGCCTGCTTCTCCCTCTGCCTGTGTCTCTGCCTCTCTCCCTCTCTCTCTCTCTTTCTCTCTCTCTCTCTCTGTGTGTGTCTCATTAATAAATAAATAAAATATTTTAAAAAATAAATTAAAAAAGATGTTTTAAAAAGTTCCACTCAAGTAGTAGCCAAAGGAATGCAGTGGTGGCTATACTATTAGCAGACAAAATTGTCATAAAATATTTTACTTGATGTCTAAGAAGGACTTATACTGATGAAGGTCTATTTGTCAAAAGATTTAAGAATTATAAACCTCTCCATCTAACAAGAGAGTTCCAAATATCTGAGTCAAAAGCCGACAAAATGTGAGCAGTAAATAGCTATATCCAATATATCCAATAAAGGATAGAGGAATAAAAGATCCCCGAGGAAGTAAGAGGTATAAACAATAGTGTAACCCCTTTGGACCTAACTGGTATATTCACAACAGTACTACCAAAAATAGAATACACATTCTTCTCAAGTGCCCATGCAATATTTTCCCGGATAGACCGCATGTTAGGCCATAAGCAAGCTTCAGTAATCTAAGTGTATTGAAATCATAGCAGGTCTGTTCTCCGACCACAATGGAATGAAACTAGAAATCAATAATGGAAATTCTGAAAATTTGCAAATATGTGGAAATTAAACAACACATTTTAAAAATATTCAGTGGGTCAAAGAAAGAACTCAAGAGGGAAATTAGAAAATACCTTGAGATAAAGGAAAATGAAAGCACAATATAAAATCCTTGTGGGATGCAAAAAAAGCAGTATTTGGAAAGAGATTTGTAGCTGTAAATGCCAACATGAGGAAGAACGATCTCAAATCAATTGCCCAATCTTTCACCTCCAGAAACTAGCGGGGGTGGGGGGCGATTATAACCACAAAGGAAAAAGAAGGAGGAAAATAACAAAGACTGAGGTGGAAATAAATTAGAAAACAGTTTTAAAAAGTAGAGAAGACCAACAAAAATCACAAGTTAGTTCTTTAAGAAGAATAACAAACGGACGAACCTTAGCTGGAGTGAGCAGGAAAAAAGTAGAGACCACTCAATCACTAAAACCAGAATGAATAAACACCTTACTAGGAACTTTACAGAAAAAGATTAAAAGAGCAAACTGTGTATGCTTATACACCAAGAAATTTCCTAATGTAGATAAAATATCCAAATTACTAGAAAAACACAAGCCACTAAAACTAACTACTTAAAAAGAGATAATTTGAATTAAGTTTTGACAGATAAAGAAATTGGCCTTATTAAGCAAAATTTCCACAGGAAAAAGCCTGGACCCAGATGGTTTTTAGGGTTAACTGGAGCAAATGTTTTTCTACATTTGGTTGTTAATGAAAAATATGTAATTGATACAGAGTTTATCATCTAGTAGCAATCAACTAACATGATATTTATTATTATTCATCAGAAATGCATTCTGCCTTGAGTTTGTTTGTTAAAGCATGGCGCCCTTGATGGTCTGGTATCTGTGTTCCATATTTAATTGGCATTGATAAGATTGATCACTTTGATTTCCAGTATCTGTCAGGAAATGTGTCTCAGGAGGGGGCAAGGTGGTGGAAGAGTAGGGTCCCCACCAAATTATCCAGATATCAGGTCCCCAAGTCAACTGTCCCCACCAAACTACCTAGACAACTTTCAAATAATCCTGAAACCCCATGAATTTGGTCTGAGATTTAAACAAAGAACAGCTGTAATGCTACAGTGAGAAGAGTTCGCGATTCTATCCAGTACAACTTGTTTTTGGCCACTCTGCACTGAGCAAAATGACTAGAAGGAAAAACTCACCTCAAAAGAAAGATTCAGAAACAATCCTCTCTCCCACGGAATTATAAAGTTTGGATTACAATTCAATGTCAGAAAGCCAATTCAGAAGCACAATTGTAAAGGTACTAGAAAAGGGCTCTAGAAAAAAGCATAAAGGATTCAAGAGACTTTATGACTGCAGAATTTAGACCTAATCAGGCCGAAACTAAAAATCAAATAATGAGATGCAAGCCAAACTAGAGGTCCTAATGACGAGGGTTAATGAGGTAGAAGAACGAGTGAGTGACATAGAAGACAAGTTGATGGCAAGGAGGGAAACTGAGGGAAAAAAACAAAAACAATGAAAAGATCATGAGGATAGGTTAAGGGAAATAAATGAAAGCCTCAGAAGGAAAAATCTATGTTTAATTGGGGTTCCCGAGGGCTCCGAAAGAGACAGAGGTCCAGAATATGTATTTGAACAAATCACAGCTGAGAACTTTCCTAATTTGGGGAGAGAGAAACAAGCATTCAGATCGAGGAAATAGAGGTCCTCCCCCCAAATCAATAAAGACTGCTCAACACCTCGACATTAAGTAGTGAAACTTGCAAATTCCAAAGATAAAGAGAAGATCCTTAAAGCAGCAAGAGACAAGAAATCTCTAACTTTTATAGGGAGAAAATTTGATTAACAGAAGACCTCTCCTCAGAGACCTGGCAGGCCAGAAAAGGCTGGCAGGATATATTCAGGGTCCTAAATGAGAAGAACCTGCAGCCAAGAATACTTTATCCAGCAAGACTCTCATTCAGAATAGAAGGAGAGATGAAGAGCTTGCAAGATAGGCAGAAACGGAAAGTGGCCAGCGACCATGAAGCCAGCTCTGCGAGAAAGTAAGGGGGATTCTGTAATAGAAAGAGGAAGTCCAAGGGAGCAATCCACAAAAACAGGGACTGAATAGGTTATCACGATGACACTAAATTCGTATCTTTCAATAGTAACTCTGAACCTGAATGGGCATAATGACCCCATCAAAAGGCGCAGGGTTTCAGACTGCATAAGAAAGCAAGACCCATCTATTTGCTGTCTACAAGAGACTCATTTGAGACAGAAGGACACCACAGCCTGAAAATAAAAGGTTGGAGAACCATTTGCCATTCAAATGCTCCTCAAAAGAAAGCAGGGGTAGCCATCCTTATATCAGATAAACTAAAGTTTATCCCAAAGACTGTAGTAAGAGGTGAAGAGGGGCATTCTATCATGCTTAAAGTATCTATCCAACAAGAGGACCTAACAATCATCATTATTTATGCCCCGAAAGTGGGAGCTGCCAAGTATATCAATCAGTTAATAACCAAAATTAAGACATACTTAGATATTAATACTCTTATACTTGGTGACTTGAATGGAGTGCTTTTTACAATCGACAGATCTTCCAAGAACAACATCTCCAAAGAAACAAGAGCTTTAAATGATACACTGGGCCGGATGGATTTCACAGATATTTACAGAATTTTACATCCAAACCCAACTGAATACACATTCTTCTTAAGTGTACATGGAACTTCTTCCAGAAGAGACCACATACTGGGTCACAAATCAGGTCTTAACCGATACCAAGAGATTGGGATCGTCCCTTGCATATTTTCAGAGCATAATGCTTTGAAATTAGAACTAACTCGCAAGAAGAAGTTTAGAAGGATTTCAAACACGTGGAGGTAAGGACCATCCTGCTGAAAGATGAAAGGGTGGCTCAGCGGTTTAGCGTCACCTTCAGCCCAGGGCCTGATCCTGGAGACGTGGGATCGTGTCCCACGACAGGCTCCCTGCATGGAGCCTGCTTCTCCCTCTGCCTGTGTCTCTTCTTCTCTTTCTCTCTCTCTCTCCCTGTGTCTCTCATGAATGAATGAATAAATAAATAAATAAAAGTCTTAAAAAATAAAGATAGACCTGCAGACTTCCTAGGGTGAAAAGGTCAACCAGGAAATTAGAGAAGAATGAAAAAGATTCATTGAAACTAATGAGAACAAAGATACAACTGTTTGAAATCTTTGGGATACAGAAAAGCAGTCCTGAGGGGGAACTACATCACAATACAAAGATCCAAGCAAAAACTGGAAAGAACTCAATTACAAAAGCTAACCCTGCACCTAAAGGAGCTAGAGAAAAAACAGTAAGTAGATCCAACACCCAGAAGAAGAGAGTTAATAAAGATTCCAGCAGTACTCAATAAAATCGAGACCAGAAGAAATGTGGAGCACATTAACAAAACTGGGATTCGGTTCTTTGAAAGAATTAATAAGATAGTTAAGCCATTAGCCAGCCTTATTAAAAAGAAGAGAGACAAGACTCAAATTAATAAAACATGAATGAGAAAGGAGAGATCACCACCAACACCAAGGCAATAAAAATGATCTTAAAAACTTATTATGAGCAGCTATACAACAATAAATTAGGCAATCTTGAAGAACACATTTCTGGAAAACCACAAACTACCACCTGCAACAGGAAGAAACAGAAAACCTGAACAGGCCAATAACCAGGAAGGAAATTGAAGCAGTCATCAAAAACCTCCCAAGGCACAAAAGTTCAGGGCCAGATGGCTTCCCAGGGGAATTCTATCAAACGTTTAAAGAAGAAACCATACCTATTCTACTAAAGGTTTTTGGAAAGATAGCAAGAGATGGACTACTTCCAAACTTGTTCTATGAGGCCAGCGTCACATTAGTTCCAAAACCAAAGACCCCACGAAAAAGGAGAATTATAGACCAACATCCCTAATGAACATGGATGCAAAAGTTCTCAACAAGATACTAGCCAATCGGATCCAACAACACCTTAAGGAGATGATTGATTCACCATCACCAAGTGGGATTTATCACTGGGATGCAAAGCTGGTTCAACACTCGTAAAACAATCAATGTGATTCATCATATCAGCAAGAGAAAAACCAAGAACCATATGATCCTCTCATTAGATGCAGAGAAAGCATTTGAGAAAATACAGCATCCATTCCTGATCAAAACTCTTCAGAGCGTAGAGATAGAGGGAACATTCCTCAACATCTTAAAAGCCATCTACGAAAAGCCCACAGCAAATATCATTCTCAATGGGGAAGCACTGGGAGCCCTTCCCCTGAGATCAGGAACAAGACGGGGATTTCCACTCTCACCACTGCTATTCAACAGAGTACTGGAAGTCCTGGCCTCAGCAATCAGACAACAAAAAGACATTAAAGGCATTCAAATTGGCAGAGAAGAAGTCAAACTCTCCCTCTTCGCCGATGACATGATACTCTACATAGAAAACCCAAAAGCCTCCACCCCAAGATTGCTAGAACTCCTACAGCAATTTGGTAGCGTGGCAGGATACAAAATCAATGCCCGGAAATCAGTGGCATTTCTAAACACTGACAATGAGACTGAAGAAAGAGAAATTAAGGAGTCAATCCCTTTGACAGTTGCACCTAAAAGCATAAGATACCTAGGAAGAAACCTAACCAAAGAGGTAAAGGATCTATACCCTAGTAACTGTAGAACACTTCTGAAAGAAATTGAGGAAGACACAAAGAGATGGAAACATATTCCACGCTCATGGATTGGCAGAAATAAACTTGTGAAAATGTCAATGTTACCCAGGGCAATTTACACGTTTAATGCAATCCCTATCAAAATACCATGGACTTCCTTCAGAGAGATAGAACAAATTATTTTAAGATTTGTGTGGAATCGGAAAAGACCCCGAATAACCAGGGGAATTTTAAAAAAGAAAACCATAGCTGGGGGCATCACAATGCCAGATTTCAGGTTGTACTACAAAGCTGTGGTCATCAAGACAGTGTGGTACTGGCAAAAACAAAACAAAACAAAACAAAACAAAACAAAACAAAAAAACAACAACAACAACAAAAAAACCAGACACATAGATCAATGGAACAGAATAGAGAACCCAGAAGTGGACCCTCAACTTTATGGTCAAGTAATATTCGACAAAGGAGCAAAGAGTATCCCCTGGTGAACCCTCTTACACTGTTGGTGGGAATGTGAACTGGTGCAGCCACTCTGGAAAACTGTGTGGAGGTTCCTCAAAGAGTTAAAAATAGACCTGCCCTATGACCCAGCAATTGCACTGCTGGGGATTTACCCCAAAGATTCAGATGCAATGAAACGTCGGGACACCTGCACCCCGATGTTTCTATCAGCAATGGCCACAATAGCCAAACTGTGGAAGGAGCCTCGGTGTCCATCGAAAGATGAATGGATAAAGAAGATGTGGTTTATGTATACAATGGAATATTACTCAGCAATTAGAAAAGACAAATACCCACCATTTGCTTCAACGTGGATGGAACTGGAGGGTATTATGCTGAGTGAAATAAGTCAATCGGAGAAGGAAAAACAGTGTATGTTCTCATTCATTTGGGGAATATGAATAATAGTGAAAGGGAATATAAAGGAAGGGAAAAGAAATGTTGGGAAATATCAGGAAGGGAGACAGAACATAAAGACTCCTAACTCGGGGAAACGAACTAGGGGTGGTGGAAGGGGAGGAGGGCGGGTGTTGGAGGGGAATGGGTGACGGGCACTGAGGTGGACACTTGACGGGATGAGCACTGGGTGTTTTTCTGTATGTTGGTAAATTGAATACCAATAAAAATTAATTAAAAAAAAAAAAAGAGTATCCCCTGGAACAAAGACAGTCTCTTCAATAAATGGTGCTGGGAAAATTGGACATCCACATGCAGAAGAATGAAACTAGACCACTCTCTTGCACCATACACAAAGATCAACTCAAAATGGATGAGAGATCTAAATGTGAGAGAAGAGTCCATCAAAATCCTAGAGGAGAACACAGGCAACACCCTCTTTGACCTTGGCCACAGTAACTTCTTGCAAGTCTCATCCACGAAGGCAAAAGAACCAAAAGCAAAAATGAACTATTGGGACTTCATCAAGATAAGAAGCTTTTGCACAGCAAAGGATACAGTCAACAAAACGAAAAGACAACCTACAGATTGGGAGAAGATATTTGCAAATGACGTATCAGATAAAGGGCTAGTGTTCAAGATCTATAAAGAACTTAATAAACTCAACAGCAAAGAAACAAACAATCCAATCATGAAATGGGCAAAAGACATGAAGAGAAATCTCACAGAGGAAGACATAGACATGGCCAACAAGCACATGAGAAAGTGCTCTGCTTCACTTGCCATCAGGGGAATACAAGTCAAAACCACAATGAGATACCACCTCACACCAGTGAGAATGTGGAAAATTAACAAGGCAGGAAACCAGAAATGTTGGAGAGGATGGGGAGAAAAGGGAACCCTCTTGCACTGTCGGTGGGAATGTGAACTGGAAAACTGTGTGGAGGTTCCTCAAAGAGTTAAAAGTAGACCTGCCCTACGACCCAGCAACTGCACTGTTGGGGATTTACCCCCAAAGATTCAGATTCAATGAAACGCCGAAACCTGCACCCGATGTTTGTAGTAGCAACGTCCACAATAGCCAAACTGTGGAAGGAGCCTCGTGTCCATGGAAAGATATTCGAATGGATAAAGAAGATGTGGTGTATGTATACAATGGAATATTACTCAGCCCTTAGAAAGCATTTAATACCCACCATTTGCTTCAAACGTGGATGGAACTGGAGGGTATTATGCTGAGTGAAGTAAGTCAATCGGAGAAGGACAAACGTATGTTCTCATTCATTTTGGGAATATAAATAATAGTGAAAGGGAATAGAAGGGAAGGGAGAAGAAATGTGTGGGAAATATCAGAAAGGGAGACAGAACATAAAGACTCCTAACTGTGGGAAACGAACTAGGGGTGTTGGAAGGGGATGTGGGCGGCGTGTGGGGGTGACTGTGTGACGGGTACTGAGGGGGTTACTTGGCGGGATGAGCACTGGGTGTTGTTCTATATTTTGGCATATTGAACACAAATAAGAAATAAATTTATGAAAAAAAATAAAAAGACAAAAAAAAAAAAACCAACAAAAAACAAAGGAAATGTGTCTCAAGGCGTTGTAGTGAGTTAATGCTCCAAACTGGAGGTGTCTTAGATACCTGAGGGCATCGTAACGATAAATAATTATATGTTAATGTAATAAATGAATTTCACATTAATAAGAATATAAGTGTTTGCCGTATGTAAGACAGTGCTGTAGGTAAAGTTTTTAGGTAACATCATATTTTTCATTTCATACCATTCTCACCTAAGTAGTATTTCCAATTTGATAACTCATCTTGACCTACAGTGATGGATGATGTTGTCACAGCTGTACAGAAGGGGAAACTGAGGCACCGGTCTTTAGTCCTGCAGGCACCTCAGGAAGGAGATTTGAAATTTTGAAGTCTTAAATTTCCTGACTCATGAAAACGTGTGAGTTTCGCCCCTGTGGGGAAGGAAGTTCATTACCTCTTTAGTTTCGGCTGCCAGTTTTTTTGTTTTGTTCTTTCTTTTTATTTATTTATTTATTTATTTGTTTGTTTGTTTGTTTGTTTATTTATTTATTTATTTATGATAGACAGAGAGAGAGAGAGAGAAGGAGAAGCAGGCTCCATGCCCCGAGCCCGATGCGGGACTCGACTGTCGACTGGATCCCAGGACTCCAGGATTGCGCCCTGGGCCGAAGGCAGGCGCTAAAGCGCTGAGCCACTCAGGGATCCCCCGGCTGCCAGTTTTTGCAAGTGTTTTCAAGTACGGACTTCCTCTGAATTCAGTATTACGTAGTGTCATGCGTAATTCGTGTGCATGAAACGTGCATTTCACGTGGACTGTTCTTTTCCTGAGTTTTTCACTGACGGAATGATCTGTATACTCGTTTATCGCCGTTTTCCTGGACGCAGGCATGAGAGGGAGTTGAGCTCCTCCTCCTGGCAGCCTGTGTATTGAGTCACACAAGGGCCGCTGGCGTCATACGTGAGTCAGCAGCTGGCGCCACAGGAGTAGGAGCAAAGGACTCCTTTGAGCCTCTGGCTCAGCGGCAGCCATCTTGTTTCGGCGGTTGAGGTAAAGGAGGAGTGGTCAGTGGAGGGGAGTGCCGGGGGAGGGGGAAGCTGTGGCAGTGCAATTCTCGGCCAGCCGGTCAGCGGGAGAGGAGGACTAGAAGGAGGGCGGCGCCTGGGCTTGGTTTTGACTGCATGAGGACTTGGCGGCGGAGCGAGTAGTGGAATCAGCATTGGTAGCAAACGGTCTTTGAAGGCGCCTCCCGGGCAGGGTTTTTGGGAGGCTTTGGAACGGTCTGAGCTGGGTTGATATAGCGGCGGAGGGGTAGACCCTGCGGGGCTCGGGAGACTGGGGACTGGGGTTGCGGCGGGTGGGGCGGGAGCGGAGGGGAACATTTGCCTTTAGAAATCCGACGTTGCGTTTCTGAAAACCTGGTATGAGCTTTTAAAGTTTCAGGGCACACGTGCATACGCAGAATTCTCATTCTACAGCAGACCTAGCCCTTTGTGTCCGCAAGGTGAACGTATGTAGTAGGTAGTGAATATATGCCATTAACGGTTTTAAGTGGAAATTACCCGTTAGTCCACCAGTATTTGTCCTCACAGCGTCCACACGGCACCAGACCATGCTGGGGCCTTCGGCTTGACCCCAGAAAAGGTTGTTGTAACCTCTTGTTCTGAGACATCACACTACTTTCTCCCTTTATATTCATTCCCGGTCACCATCCAAGCTCAAAACAAGGGACCAGACTCTCTGCAGACCATCTGAGCTCGATTATAGTTTCTTCCATACGTATCTGATTATACTTCCTTCTCTGTCATCCTCTGGACCGAGCATTTCTATTTAGGTATTTGTTTGTTTGTTTGTTTGTTTGTTTGTTTTAAGGCTTGCCTTTAGTACATATTCCTAAAGAGTTCTTCCTTTCTAGATCCTGCACTTCTATTCAGTGGCCCACATCGCTCAACTCCTTAAGATCTTAGCATTTTCTGTGCTTTGGGTCCAACCTTGTCGTCCAGCCACAAGCCCTTAGTGTCTACTTTTGAAGACTCTCCCTTTTTCATGCTCCCAGGATTCTTTTCAGACAAGCCTGAGGTTTCTTCCCTCAGGGCCTCCTCAGACACAAACACAGTCAGAGATTGTTAGGGCAAAGCTGTCCTTCATCCGAGGATTCCCCCACTGCCACCTTCACTCCCACAAGCATCTGCCCCGATAGATGCTATCAGATTTTGTTCCTTACCACCTCTGTCGGACATTTATCTTCGCAGCCTCACCCTAGCCATGTCTGTGTATTAAGAAAAAAAAACCAGCAGATGTCCTAGCTTCTCTCAGTATCCCTTGACCCCACATCACACATTGTAGTCTGCCCTGACAGCCTTTCAGTTATATCCTCAGGAGCCCTCACCTTTTCCTTTCAGCCTTGTAGGATCCCTTACTGTTAACCGATCTGTTCCCTCCCCTGTCACATTTCCATCACACTAGGTCCCTTCCCCTGCATCCACTGACTGTCCCCTAGCCTCAAGGTTAGAAACTGCTGAGAGAAACCAGAGGAAGTCACATTCTTGGCACTCCCTTCTCACTCACCCTGAGGCCTGAATTGCCTGTGCTTAGCCTCATCTTTTCACTTCCTCACACTAGCCCCAATACCTAGCATGCCTCCTTTATGTTTCTCTTCCTTAAAAAGGGCTACTAGTACTTTTGTCCCTCCCTCCCCCGAAATTGCCACTAACAAGAAGAAACACTACCCACCTCTGGCTCACCAAAGCGCTTCTCTTTCAGATGTCCAACTTGCCAGTATCCAAGAAACGCTGTGTGCCTGGGCCTGATCAAAACCACCTTCTGACTGCTCCTCTGCCTATTCCGTAATGTTCAAAGTGCCCTCAGGACCAAACAACGTGAGTGTCTTCTTCTTAGAGTCTCATAGGTGGGGTGCAGGGTGCTTGGTAACACAGTCATACCTGTCTCTTACCTGCATTCCTGCTAACCTCCTGGAATGATTCTTCTCCCCACCCCACCCCCCGCCCATTCCTAGGGAATGCAAAAAAAAGGCAGTGAAACAGACATAGATGAGGGCCTTTACTCCCGGCAGCTGTAAGTGTGGCCACATATGGGGTTGGGGAGTGGGAAGGGACACAGAGAGGATGGTGTTGAGAGGGTCAAGTCCTGACCCAGAACTCCCCACCAATCTGGCAGGTATGTGCTTGGCCATGAGGCAATGAAGCATCTCCAGACATCCAGTGTACTGGTGTCAGGCCTCCGGGGCCTAGGAGTGGAAATTGCCAAGAATATCATCCTTGGTGGGGTCAAAGCTGTCACACTGCATGACCAGGGCACTGCCCAGTGGGCCGACCTCTCCTCCCAGGTACCTCTTCCAGACTCCGTCACTAGCTTTGTGTAGGTACCATCCCCTTTGGGCACTGCATTTACTTCTCTTCCTATACCCTCTTGTAGCTCTACCTGCGGGAGGAGGACATTGGTAAAAACCGGGCTGAGGTATCACAGCCCCGCCTTGCTGAGCTCAACAGCTATGTGCCTGTCACCACCTATACTGGAGCCCTTGTTGAGGACTTCCTTAGTGGTTTCCAGGTACCTTGCTGCATGCATCCTGCCTCTTGCCTAATTTTCTCAGATTCGGTTTCTGGTTTGTTTATTCAGAATGTACTTAGCAGGCTATCCGGGTATTTAAGTTTTGTGTAGGGAAGCTTGGGGATATAGGCAGGAATTAGATCCTGGACCTGTCCTGGGGGGGATCTCAGACCTTTTCAGGAGGGGAGAAATGGCCAGATAACCATGGCACAATGTTTGTGAGCACTGAATTCTGAAGCCAAAATACCTTAGCGTGTGGGTGTCTGGCTCTTACAGTTAATTGCCTACCAGTGAACAGGTAACTTGTTTTATCTGCCTTTATTTTTCTGTGTGTAGAATAGGAGTAATAGCAATAACGACTTCAGAGTTTTCGTGAAGGCTAAACAGTTAGGATAGCAGTTGGCACGATACAAGTTCCAAATGTGTGTTTGTTAAATAACTAGGCTGGAAAGAGGGGCTGCGGGTACTGATAATGCCTCTGTAGGGTTTCCCAGAGGAGACGGGGACTGGAATTCCTGATAAAGGATTAGGGAACGACAGACAAAGATCAGATCTGAGCAGGTGTTTTATTTATTTAGGAACTGAAGCAAGTGAGGGTTTAGAGTGAGGGCTTTGGGGCATAAACTCAGACTTTGGGAATAGAGAGTGATTCGTAGGAAGGCCAAGATTAGGTGTTGGTCAAATAAAAGAGTTTGTTGGTCTCTTCAGTACCTCTTTACTTTTCTGAGCCAAGTCCAGGATTCCTCTTTCTCTCCAGTGACTTCACTCTCACCGAGTGTGACACTCGTAGATACTTTATAAATAAAAGACGACTGAGCCAGCAAAGTTGGAATCTTGACACCCCACAAGTGCTGGACTGTCTGACACTTCACCCAGCCCAATCTGTGTTTCTCCTTTATTTTCTTAACTCTCCCGAACCCCATTGCTAATCCTTGAGTATAATAAGCCTCTTTCTCTGTGTAGGTGGTAGTCCTCACCAACACTCCTTTGGAGCACCAGCTGCAGGTGGGTGAGTTCTGTCATAGCCGTGGAATCAAGCTTGTCGTGGCAGACACACGGGGCCTGTTTGGGTGAGTTGTCTGCCTCTCGCTTTGTCCTGAGCACCTGCCAGGCCCAGGCAAGGTCCTTTTGCTCCTTGAACTGAACTCCTGCTACTCCCAGCCAACCCAAGCCTGGGTTTTGATTCTGTATGTTTAGCTTTCCCCTTTTGGCATGAGTGATGTCACCTGGTTTACCAAGCAAAAATGACCTGAGTTTGCCTAGCAGTTACTCACTGCACCTTGAAGGACACACAGAGTATGTGTGTGCATGGGTGTTAGGCTGTAGTCCCGTTGTCTCCTCCAGGCAGTTGTTCTGTGACTTTGGAGAGGAAATGATCCTTACAGATTCCACTGGGGAGCAGCCTCTCAGTGCTATGGTATCTATGGTTACGAAGGTAAGGAGCTCAGCCCCCGGCATTCTGGAGGGCGGGTGGGCAGCAGTAATTCTCTCTGTCTCCTCCTGGTACCCTGAGGTACTCTGAGGCTTACTTCTCTTCCAACTAGGATAGCCCTGGTGTCGTCACCTGCCTGGATGAGGCCCGGCATGGGTTTGAGAGTGGCGACTTTGTTTCCTTCACAGAAGTCCAGGGCATGAATGAACTCAATGGCACCTGTCCCATAGAGATCAAAGTCCTGGGTAAGTCAAGGCTGGAGACGAGAAATGATTGCCTGGAACAAAGGGAGTGCTGTGGGTCATCCAGAGGCCAAAGTGTGACATGAAGCTGTAATATGAATTATAGCAAAGGCCAGGAGGAGATGACTTTTGGAACGTGGGCTGAAACTTAGAGGAGAGATGAGTCCATGGGATCTCACCTGATGGATGTGAAGCGAACTAAAGGCAGAAGTACATGCCACTAGTGTTTGTTTCCTTGAGAATTTATAGTACAGAATTCTGTATATTTAGTATAGTCTCTAAGTGATACTTTATCGCTTTATATGTGAAAAAAAATAGCCTTACAAGAGAATGTTCCCAGGCCCTGGTTCACCATTAATGTTTTATGTGTGTCATAAACTTCTTAGAATGCCAGCTTGGGTTTAAACGTTACTGTTTTAAAGAGACTTGAAAGAATAAGAAAGTAAGTCCGGATTTACGCCTAGTATCTGCCTGAACGGATGCCCTTTACCATTTTGTCATCGCCATGGGGTTTGCAGGTGATAATTCTTTTAGTTTTTTAGGGATTTAAGTTATCTTTATTTTACCTATGTTTTTGAGAGATATTTTTGAGGAGTTTAGAATTCTGGATTGACAGTTTTTCTCTCCCATCGTGTAAAAGATGTTGCTGATAATTTGCTGCTTCCATTGTTTTCCACAAGTAGCATGCTTTCATTCTTTTCCTTGTTCCTTTGTATGTAATGTGCTTATTTTCTCTGCCACCGATTATAAACAATGTGATTTTTACAGTGCACCTTAGTGTACTTTTCTCTGTGTTTCTTTTGTTTGGGTTTATTCAACTACATTGTTGGTTTACAGTTGTATCGAGTTTGGAGAATTACTGGCAATAATTTTTTCCAAAGTGTTTCTGTCTTACTTTCTCTCACCCTGTTATCTCTTTCCAGAACTCGAATTGGATGTATATGGAGCTACTTACTTTGTCTTTTGTTTGTTTTTCCTCTGTGTTGTATTTTGAATCATTTCTTTCAGTGTGCAGCTGGTCAGGATGGCTTTTTCACTCTTGTTTTGATGGTGCTGTTGATTTTCAGTGGTGGGACAGAAGGATTGGTGGTTGACCTAACAGATATCTCTCATTCTTTTCCTCCCCTAGGTCCTTATACCTTTAGTATCTGTGATACTTCTAGCTTCTCTGAGTACATCCGGGGAGGCATTGTTAGTCAGGTCAAAGTACCTAAGAAGATCAGCTTTGTGAGTATGTGTGGGGGGTGGGGGGAGTGGGGAGTGGGGGTGGGCTGCAGGGTTCCGCAGTTCTAGGATTTTCACTTCCCTGGTGCTGATATCCCTCTCTCCACAGAAATCTTTGCTAGCCTCACTGGCAGAGCCAGACTTTGTGATAACGGATTTTGCCAAGTATTCTCGTGCTGGTCAGCTGCACATTGGCTTCCAGGCCCTGCACCACTTCTGTGCTCAGCATGGCCGGTCCCCTCGTCCCCACAATGAGGTAGATGAGTGAGCAAGCCAGCCAGCATCCTTGGCCCAAAGCCTCACCTGCTTTCCATCTACCTTTTCCCAGTCTGTCCCCCCACAGTTGGCCTAACATGTCCTTTCCTGGTTCTATTTGTCTTTCAGGAGGATGCAACAGAACTGATGGCCTTAGCACAGCGTGTGAATGCCCAAGCCCTGCCAGCAGTGCAGCAGGATAGCCTGGATGAGGACCTCATTCGAAAGCTGTCATATGTGGCTGCTGGGGACCTGGCACCCATAAATGCCTTTATTGGGGGCTTGGCTGCCCAGGAAGTTTTGAAGGTCAGTGTGGGTCAGATAGAGCAGAGTTGATGACAGGGTAAGTACCTTCCTGATTCCTTCCCTGTTGTCTGTCTGGGTCAGCTTCTCATTAAGGACTGATGGCCTCCCATTTGTTACCGTCTTTCCAGGCTTGCTCTGGGAAGTTTATGCCCATTATGCAGTGGCTGTACTTTGATGCCCTTGAGTGTCTCCCTGAGGACAAAGAGGCCCTCACAGAGGACAAGTGTCTCCCGGTATGTGAAGGGGCCACATCGGGAAGGTATCATAGGTCTCTGCAAGGCAGCTCTTCTCTGATCTTCCTTCTCTTTACGTGATTCAGTGCCAGAACCGTTATGACGGGCAAGTAGCTGTCTTTGGCTCAGCCCTGCAAGAGAAGCTGGGCCGGCAGAAGTACTTCTTGGTGAGTGATCCCATTGGGCACTAACTACATCGTCTTTGCTTCTGGCCAATCTTACCTGGAGTCTCCTGCCTACAGGAGGTTCTTTGTTTTTGTTTGCTTGTTTGTTTGTTTTGTTTTGTTTTTAATCCTCATCTCTTCCCTTTGTCCATTTTCTTCCTGCTACAGTAAAGCCTGATATGTGCCTTTGTGCCTTTATGCCCCTCCCATCCCTCCCACTCCTCCCCACACCTTCTTCCTTAGATGACAGTGGGTATTTATGGCTTCAGGATTTGGACATGTAATACCAGACCCTGTTACCCTCTCTCAGTATCTTCAGGGGGTGTTTGAGGACTAAACAAGTATCTTTGCTAACCAGTCTGCCTGCCTGCCTGTCTGTCTGTCTGTCTGTCTCTCTCCTTGGTAACCTCTCAGGTGGGTGCAGGGGCCATTGGCTGCGAACTGCTCAAGAACTTTGCCATGATTGGTCTAGGCTGTGGGGAGGGTGGTGAAATCACTGTTACAGACATGGACACCATTGAGAAGTCCAATCTGAACCGACAGTTTTTGTTCCGGCCCTGGGATGTCACGGTAAGTGGGTGAGCTGCCTCTCTCACCCCTCTCCTATCTTTTTGGTCATTAATCTTAATACCTTGGGTCTTTTTGCCTCTATCTTTCTTCCTGCTTTTCCCTCTTTTCTTTTTCTTTACCATTCAACCTTTTCAGCAGATATGTGAATACTTTCATTCTTCATTTTATATCTGCCCGTACTCTTTTATTTGTTTGTTTAGCCTCCTCAGTTTTTGGTAACTGTTAACATAGGACTGTGGAAGCTAGGTATATGTAGAAGGATCAATCTGAGAAATTCTATATGTTATTTTTGTCTGCTTAGAGTCTTTTCTTTCATTTTATCATCCTCCTACCCTGCACTGCCCTATATACTTGGATTGATAACATAGCAAAGGAAAGCTTCCTGCCCTTATCTAGTGAGAAAAGTCTGGAGGTCCTCAAAGTCATAATTGTTTTAAGACTACTAAAACATTATTTGCCTTTTCACTCTTTATGTTGTCAGGTAAAAAAATTTCCATGTCATTTTAGGAAGGAAGGCTTCCCTAACTCTGTAACATAGCATTTTGCCAAATGACCAAAGCAGGATGGTACAAAACAGGGCAGTACCTAAAGATCATTCAAAATGCAAAACAAACCAGTAGATATTAATATAGATTCAAAATTTCACCTTGCAACAACACTTTATTTTTTTAATTTTATTTATTTTTATTTTTTTAAATTATTCATTTATGATAGTCACAGAGAGAGAGAGAGAGAGAGAGAGAGAGGCAGAGACACAGGCAGAGGGAGAAGCAGGCTCCATGCACCGGGAGCCCGATGTGGGATTCGATCCTGGGTCTCTGGGATCACGCCCTGGGCCAAAGGCAGGTGCCAAACCTCTGCGCCACCCAGGGATCCCCGCAACAACACTTTAAAACACTATCACGTGTCAAGTTTTTATTTTTTTAAAATCAACAATTACCTGAAAATGCTTATTAAAACGTTATATAACATTGAGTATTTCTTCTATGTACGTTTAACAGATTGAATGTAGTAGACATGAGAATCCAGCTGCCTTCTAAGAGATGATGTAACTTAAAACATTTGCAAAAGTGTTTATGCAACTTGACTTTTGTGACTAAAGTTTTTGTATCAGAAAACCTTTTTTCATATTTATACCGCATAATGGAATCTTTCCATTTTCCAAGTGAACTAACAATAATATAAAACTTTACCAGTTTTGGGGTGCCTGGATGGCTCAGTGATTGAGCGGCTCAGCTCAGGTCATGATCCCAGGGTCCTAGGATCGAGGTCCATCTCGGGATCCCCACAGGGAGCCTGCTTCTCCCTCTGCCTGTGTCTCTGTCCTACTCTTATGAGTAAATAAATAAAATGTTAAGTAAATAAAAGAAAAAAAATAGACTTCTACCAGTTTAAATTTCTCATACAAGAAATAGGGGTAGCTATAGCCTTACATAACAAAAGCTCTTTTTAAGACCTGTATATATGAAGGTGGTTGCAATAGACAGTAAATACAATAACAAAGTCTACGGCTAATGTTAGAAGGTGCAAAGTACTGTACAAAAGCAATCATGAAAAAAAAAGGATGAGAGGGAAGTGCCAGGGAGAGTGGTTTCCCCTGTGGTCAAAAAAAAAAAAAAAGGCCTCAATAGAAACATTGGAAAACAGGAAATGCTTTTCCTTGAGACCTGGGTGGTAGAGGGAAATGAGATGGTAACTCAGGAAAGAGTGCATCAAGTAAGAGTAACAGCCTGAGCAAAACCCTGCTGTTAAAATACAGGTGATTGTGTTTAAAGAACAGAGAGGTTGTTCAGAGGTGACCATGGCAGGAGATGAAGTTGTAGAAGTGAAGTAGGTCAACTCACACCATAAGTGAGAGTGGGAGCCTGTAGAGGGTTTTGAGCAAAGGAGAAATGTGACCTGACCTACGCTTTCAGAGGGATACTGTTTGTATTTGTACAAGGACTTTGGTTTTATTTGTGTAATGGCATCCCAACTCTGGATGCTGTTAACTAAAAAGAGCAATGAATGTTAAAGATATCTGATCTGTTGTCTCCTGCTTGCTTTTTGGTTCCTTTTCTATTCATCTGGCCCATTTAAATGTCACAGCCTCAGCTATGTGACATTTGTCACTGGGTACTGCTAAACCGGGAATCGACTGAGTATAGATTTTGCCCACCATTAGATAAATTGGGTGTCAGGACAGCTCTGTAAAGGTTTATTGGCTGAACATATAATGACAGCTCCTCCTCCATCCCTACCCAGAAATTGAAATCTGACACAGCTGCTGCAGCTGCGCACCAAATAAATCCATACATCCAGGTTCTAAGCCATCAGAATCGTGTTGGGTCTGACACAGAGCACATCTATGATGACAGCTTCTTCCAGAACCTTGATGGTATTGCCAATGCCCTGGACAATGTGGATACTCGTGAGTTTGGAGGCGGATGAGGACCAGGGCAGAGCGACATGTGTCTGTTTTGGGGAGTATCTGTCTTCCTGTCCTGTGCTAATGTTATCACCTCCTGTTGTCTTCCCGTAGGCTTGTACATGGACCGCCGCTGTGTGTACTACCGTAAACCACTGCTGGAATCAGGTACACTGGGTACAAAGGGCAACGTGCAGGTGGTTATCCCTTTCCTGACAGAGTCCTACAGCTCCAGCCAGGACCCTCCTGAGAAGTCCATCCCCATCTGCACATTGAAGAACTTCCCCAATGCCATCGAACACACACTGCAGGTGATCACCTTTGGAGGGAGGGAGGAGTGGGAGAGACAGGCAACCTAGGCAGCCTCTCGGCTGCCCAACTTGTCATTCAGGTGATGTAAGTGTCAGTGTAACGTGCGTTTTCTTCAAATCTCTTTCTATCACTTTTACACCCTGCAGGGTAAGCTTTACTAAATGATTCATTTCTTTTAACTTCAAAAATTTTAAATTTGGACATACAGAGATGGGTATTTATATAATAAGTGAAGTATTTTATATAATTTGTATCTGAGAAATGAAGGTGTGATCTTAAGTAAACAGAGTATTATTTTCTTGTTATAAAGATTAATTTCATAGTACTGTCTCTTCTGGTTACTTAATTGCTTCTGATATTCGGTCCATATTTAGGTTTCCCTAACTGTTGCGCCAAATATGTTTATCAGGAGGTGTGTCAGGATAAATCCTGTTTGTATGACGTACATACACAACAGTGGGTATACTACATACCATCTAAATGGACAGAGTAAACATAGATCAAGCCAGCAGAACCTGTTTTCAGAGTAAGGATGCCACATAAGACATAAGATGCCACATAAGACATAAGATATGCCACAATAATGTGGCACAGCTGGCAGTTGAACCTGGATGTCTAGGTTCCAGATCATTTCACCAGTGGCCATACTTACTGATCTTGTAATTCTTATTTTCTGCCCAGTGCTCAAGACCTCTATGAGTCATTCATGTTTTGTTTTTGGTGTGAACATCTTTCTTATTGAGACATATCACATCTAGGGTAGGGTACATGTGTCTTAAGCATGAGTTTTCCAAGTGCATATATCTCTACACACATATACACATACACACACATACCCACACACACACACACACACACATATACAAATATACACATATATACATACACACACGCTTGGGTAACCAGTAAGGTAACCAGTGCCCAGATCGAGGTCCGTAGTTTTCAAATTGGGGTGGTAGGGCTTTGAATGTTTGAGGGACTTCTTTCCTTTGTTCTCTTGTAGCAATCATGTTAGTCCTAATTGGTTCATTGAGTGATGGTCTTTCTTTTTTTCCCTAAGATTTTATTTATTTATTCACGAGAGACAGAGAGACAGAGGCAGAGACAGAGGCAGAGGGAGAAGCAGGCTTCATGCAGGGAGCCCGATGTGGGACTTGATTTCAGGACCCCAGGGATCATGCCCTGAGCCAAAGGCAGAACGCTCAATTACTGAGCCATCCAGGCATATCTTACTGATGGTCTTTCTAATGTTTCTAATGTCTGCAGAAACCCATTTTGTCTTTCAGTCCCATGTAATCTCTTTGCTCTGTTTGCAGTGGGCTCGGGATGAGTTTGAAGGTCTTTTCAAGCAGCCCGCAGAAAATGTCAACCAGTATCTCACGTGAGTAATCCTGTCCAAATGTACCCTCACCTGTCGCCAACCACTGTAACCAGAGTGTGGTTCAGCACCAGCCACACTTTCTGAATAAATTAATGAATATTTGGGCCTCATGCCATTGGAGAGTCAGAACCAGCTCTCCATGCAGCTCAGCCTACTTCTGGGCTCTCTGTGTAATCCTGCCCATTTTTCCTTGAATTACCATTAGAGACTCCCAAGTTTGTGGAACGAGCACTGTGCCTGGCAGGCACCCAACCCCTGGAGATGCTGGAGGCTGTGCAGCGTAGCCTGCTGTTACAGCGGCCAGAGACCTGGGCTGACTGTGTGATTTGGGCGTACCACCACTGGCACACTCAGTACTCCAACAACATTCGGCAGCTTTTGCACAACTTTCCACCTGACCAGGTATTACATACTTGGTAGATTCGTTTACAGAATACATTTTCTGGAAATAGGGATCATGCTGAGGGCTCTTGATGCAGCTAATCCAGCGGTAGCAGGTACACCAAGACCGTTTTATGAAATCTCATAAAATGATTGAGTCATTGCTTTCTTGCAGTGAAGTATGTGTTTTTCCCTGCATCCATTTTTTTTTTTTTTTCCTCTTGCAAGATACTTGGTTTTTCTTTTCCTTTCCTTTCTGGTAGTATAGGATGAGTCATACGCAATTCCCAGTCAGGACTGTAGACATTATAGGAGAGAAATTTTGTGAGTTAAGAGTACAAGTGGGGTAGCCCCGGTGGCGCAGCGGTTTAGCACCGCCTCCAGTCCAGGGAGTGATCCTGGAGACCCGGGTTCGAGTCCCACGTCAGGCTCCCTGCATGGAGCCAGCTTCTCCCTCTGCCTTTGTCTCTGTCTCTGTGTGTGTGTGTGTGTCTCTCTGAATAAATAAAATAAAAAATCTTAAAAAAAAAGAAAGTGTTTAAAAAACATGTATTTTTTTACATTTTTTAATAATAAATTTATTTTTCATTGGTGTTCAATTTACCAACATACAGAATAACACCCAGTGTTCATCCCGCCGAGTGCCCCCCTCAGTGCCCTTCACCCTTTCCCCCACCCCCCGCCCTCCTCCCCTTCCACCACCCCTAGTTCGTTTCCCAGAGTTTGGAGTCTTTATGTTCTGTCTCCCTTTCTGATACTTCCCACACATTTCTTCTCCTTTCCCTTATATTCCCTTTCACTATTATTTATATTCCCTTACTTCACTCAGCATAATACCCTCCAGTTCCATCCACGTTGAAGCAAATGGTGGGTATTTGTCGTTTCTAATGGCTGAATAATATTCCATTGTGTACATAAACCATATCTTCTTTATCCATTCATCTTTCGATGGACACCAAGGCTCCTTCCACAGTTTAGCTATTGTGGACATTGCTGCTATAAACATCGGGGTGCAGGTGTCCCGGCGTTTCATTGCATCTGAATCTATTTAAAAAAAAGATTACAAGTGGTTTGGGCTACCTGTGTGCCTCAGTTTGTTAAGCATCTGTCTGCATTTGGCTCAGGTCATGGTTGCCGGGTCCTGGGACTTAGCCCCACATTGGGCCCCCTGCTCAGCTGGGAGTCTGCCCCTTTACCCCCACTGCTACCCATCCTTGTGTTCTCTCCGTGTCTCTCCCAAATAAGTAAAATTTTAAACGAAAAGGCTGTTCCCCCCCGCCCCCCCCCCTTCTAAGATAAATAAATCTTTAAAAAAAAAAAAGTTTAAGTGCTTCACATTCCAGTTTCATTTGATCTTGGGCAAATCATGAATTTTCTCTCTGCACCTTAGTATCCTCATCTGTGAATAATAATGTCCCAGTTCCTGGGAGTTTTTTAAAGACTAATATAAGATTTACAGTGTTAACCATTTGTAGGTGTTTTTTTTTTCAGTAGCATTAAACATAGCAACGTTGCTGTGAAGCATCTCTAGGACTTCCTCACCTTTCAGATCTGAAATTCTGTCCCCAGTAAACATAACTTCCCAGTCTCTTGCCCAGCAAGCATGTAGCAGCCAGCATTCTATATTCTGTGACTCTTACAGATATCTCCTGTAAGGGGAAAAATGAGAAGTTGTCTTTGTCTCTCCAATGATAATACATTCTGGGTCCACCTACGTCCTTGCAAATGGCAGGATTTCATTCTTTTTGATGGCTGAGTAGTATTCCATTGTGTGCACACACCACCACTTCGTCAGGCATTCATCTGCGAATGGACACTTGGACTGCTTCCATCTCTCATCTGTCCAAGTGTCCATTCATGTCCAAGCATGGTGCTACTTGTCTGTATTCTTTCTTAATGTCTTTATCTTTGTTCCTCAGCATCCCCATTTATATCTCCCTTCACGGTCCTATTCCTGTCTATGTCCATCTGTCTTGTTTGGGTGTTTTCTGCTCTGTTGTCTCCTGGCTTCCCCAGCTGTTTCCCACAGCAGATTTCTTATTCAAATCCTTTGTCTGAACATCTGTGCCCCAGTCTAGTCTCCTGTTTTCTCCTCAGACCCTGGCCTGGAATTTAAAGGACTAACAGGTCCCTCCCTTTTTACAGATGACAGCCGCTTACAGGAGCTCAGAGCAATGCTTCCCAGCCCAGAGAAGCTCCGTGGGTTCAAGATGTACCCTATCAACTTTGAGAAGGTGGTTGGGAGGGGTGGGACCCTCAACAGGGTGGGAGAATGGGTTTAGCCATCAAAGGCTTCTGTGGGAATTACAGTCCTGCTAGATTTCCTTGGCTGGTCTGCAAAGTAGTTGAGGCGGAACATACATACACTTGAATTATTAGTAGCCAAGAAACTTTGTTTTCATCTAACTCCCGCTTTTGTATTCTTCCTGTTCCCCACTCAACAACAGGATGATAACACTAACTTTCATATGGATTTCATTGTGGCTGCATCCAACCTCCGAGCAGAAAACTATAACATTCCCCCTGCAGATCGGCATAAGGTAATGAGAGTCTAGAGCTAAGCTTTCACCCTCTCCCAAGGTTGAGTCTCCCAAATTTTTCCTCTTTTATAGATCCTGAACCTCTTTATGACTGCATATGCTGGTCGTCTTCTGTCCCTGCAGAGCAAGCTGATTGCAGGAAAGATCATCCCTGCCATTGCCACAACCACAGCAGCTATAGTTGGCCTCGTGTGTCTGGAGCTATACAAAGTGGTGCAGGGACACCAGCAGCTTGAGTCTTACAAGAACAGTTTTATGAACTTGGCCCTGCCCTTCTTCAGCTTCTCTGAACCACTTGCCCCACCCCGTCACCAGGTGGGGTGCTTCTTAGATGGAAACCTGGTTTTGCCCCATTACTGAGTGAGACTGTGTGTATCATGTGTAGGGGGTGTGTGTCTGTCTATGTAGAACTGGCTTATGGTACATGACATTTTATATGTTTGGGTACCTGTACCTTTTGTGCACCATTTTTCCGTTCATCTTATGGTTTTTTGAATTGAGTGAAGTAGGAATGTGGCTGGCATATTTGAGACGTCATGAGAAGACTAGTGTAGTCTTCTAGAAGGGAGGGAGGGAAGGGAGGGAAGTGGAAGGTGACTGAAGGAGATACCAGGGTCTTCTTATTGTGTAGCCACATTGATCAATATAAGAATGTCATTTGCTTGCACCCAGTGATAGGTGCCTGAAGGAGGTTTAGGACAAAAGGAGGTTGTGATTGATAGGTCTTAAAAAGTCAAGTTGAGTGTTGGGCTGGGTTAGCCCAACCATCTGGGTTAGCCCATATTCCACTCCCGTGTGTTTTGTCCTACAGTACTATAACCAAGAGTGGACATTGTGGGATCGCTTTGAGGTACAGGGGCTGCATCCTAATGGTGAAGAGATGACTCTCAGACAGTTCCTTGACTACTTTAAGGTAAGCCTTTTCTATTTCACTCCACCTCAGGGTGGTGGTGATTGCAGGTGATTCATAATCTCCTTTTCCGTGATACTGTCATCTGTCCTCCTTCCCACCTTCTCCAGAAAGAGCACAAATTAGAGATTACCATGCTGTCCCAAGGTATATCCATGCTGTACTCCTTTTTCATGCCAGCTACCAAACTCAGGGAACGGTTGGATCAGCCGTAAGTTGGCCACTGGACAGGCTAAGGAAGGCCCTGTGTGGGGTGGGAAGATTTATTAGTTAACAGCTTTCCCTGTTTTCTTCACCGTCATATCCTTCTCCTTTATTGCTTTCTACCTCCCTGACCCTCTTCTGTCTCTTTCCAGGATGACAGAAATTGTGAGCCATATGTCAAAGCGAAAGCTGAGCCACCATGTACGGGCACTGGTCCTTGAGCTGTGCTGCAATGATGAGAGCGGTGAGGATGTCGAGGTTCCCTATGTACGATATACCTTCCGCTGATTTCCCAGTCTCTAAACAGTCCCTTCTAGTTGTGGAAAAACAAGTGCCTAACCTTATATCCTTTTGAGAACTTTTCTTTGCTATTGTTCTTTACTGTTCGGAATGGGAATTCTTAATAAAATCTTATCAATGCAGATGTGGCATGTCCTGGTTTTGGCAATGACCCATGCCATTCGTTTCATCTAGGAAATAATATGCTACCTGTACTTTGTTCAGGTTAATAATCCCAACAGTTCAGCCTCATCACAGAAACATAGAATTGGCCCTAAATCAGGCTTATGAGGCAGAGAAGATTAAATGCAAGTAATCTCATGCATGTGAGGTTTGCTTCCTTTTTGTCCTGTCATCCCTCCTAAAGAAGAAGTAGAGGCAATTGTAGACCACAGTGCAGGTCTGCCTTTGCCCTCTCTGTCAAATGTCATTCACATTCTAATCCTATCTTTGCTATCTCCAACTATGTGCCATCCTGGTTTTGAGACATAGTAGACATCCTGGTTGCAAACTGTGGGTCTGAATACTGAGTCTTACCCAATGTGTGTTATCCTCAAATTTCTTTTTTTTCTAAAGATTTTATGTATTTATGAGAGACACAGAGAGAGAGATAGAGAGAGGTGGAGACACAGGCAGAGGAGGAACAGCAGGCTCCATGCAGGGAGCCTGATGTGGGACTCAATCCCAGGACTCCAGGATCACGCCCTGGGCTGAAGGCAGGCACCAAACTGCTGAGCCATGCAGGGATCCCCAGTCTCACATTTCTTAACTATTCTGTGCCTTAGTTCCACATGTGGAAAAATAAAGGAATAAAGGCTTGTTACAAGGGAAAGCTAGAAAACATTTAATGACTATAAGGTGGTTAGTACTTAGCATGTGGTATGTGTTGTACATACATATATTATTATTATTTGACAATGTACTTTAGCCTCATGAAACTTATTTCTTTTAGAATTTGGCCCACATCATGCGTCACTTGATGCACTGAGATTGTCTACAAAATGGTTCTGTGAGAGGAGTGCACAAAGCTCTCCTGGATTGCAATGCCAGTGCCTTAAGGCATATTACATATATATTTACTGGTGAAATTATTTGGCTGAGCACATCTTTCTTGCTTCACCCCAACTCCAGTTCACCTAGGTGTACTTGTGCTTTTCCTCCAAAGTCTTCCGGCCTCCTACCATTGAGGTTCTTACTGTTAAATCTGACAGCAGGAGTCTCACTGCTATCCCTGCAAGTAATGCTGGGCAAACACTTCCGCCACATAGCAGAAGGTGGCAGTAAAAGACTGTCCTCTTCATTGGTACCACTTGGGTATTTAAGAATAGCACTCATGAAACCTTACCCAGCACTGTTCAACCCACTGGCAGGATTTTCCTTTACCATTTACTCAGGGATGTGCCAGAGAGGGCTTTGGTGTTGCAGCTGTCTACTTTTGGCGGTGCCTGCATATAGCACAGAACCGTCTGGAACCAGGCTTGAGTGTTTCTCTGTCAGCTGCTCATAGGTAATCCCCTTGAGGCCATTGGTACAGAATGGAGATAGAAGGCAGTATATATAGTAGGAGTGTGGATCACAGGCATTTGGGCCAATTCGCTTAATTTCCTTGTACTTTTATAACTTTCTTGGGTCTGATCTCATACATAGCAGTTCCATTTGATGGATGCTACTGTTGCTGTGCATGCCTAACTTTATGGCTCATGGGTCAGGTAACTCCCAGTTCATAATGGACACGTGTGGTTACATGGCGGTTCGTGGTCCTGTTCCTACATGGTTCAGTCTCTCTGAAGGCCCAGAAGCAGACCAAAGCTGCTTCTCAAAGGGAGAGTAAAGATGGCATGGATTTTCTCCAAAATTCTAAGGGCCTGTGCTCTAGTTCAAATGTACAGTCCTACCAAAGGCTCCAAACAGTATCCCTATCTGCCACTAACATTCCAAGCACCATTGAGTCGGCTACATTGTGTGTCCCACCGCATGAGCAACTCTCAGGCTTGAACTGCTGGGGAGTTTTCTCCTATTCTGGGTTCCCTTAAAACTAGCAGCTTCTTGGGTCAGAGTAACACACCGTAAAAGCTAGTATGTTGGCTTCAAAATTCATAGAATCAGTAGGCATTATGAATCCTCTTTACTTGAAAGAGAGACCACATGCAACCATTTATTACTCATCTTGGAAGGGGTATATCACACGCTCCATATATACTTGCAGAGGCTGAAAAATCCAAGCTCTGTAGTCCAGATCTGCAAACTAGAGACTCAAGACAGCCAACAGTATAGAATGAGTCCAAAGACTTGAGAAGCAAGGAAGCTGCTGTATAAATTCCAGTACGAGTCTGAGTCCAAAGCAGGGCAAGACTCCTGTCCCAGCTTGAACATAGACTGAGACAAGCCCAGCGCCTTTGTTCAGTTCAGGCCATCAACAAGTTGGATGAGGCCTACCCATGTTAAAAAAGACAATCTGTCACTTTTAGTCTACAAATTCAAACATTAAGCTAATCCAGAAACCCCTTCTCAAATACCTCCAAAAATCATGTTTGACCAAATTTCGAGGCATCTTGTGCACTTAAATTGACACAAGAGAATTAAACATCATGATAACTGTGCTCAGGGTTACAGGGGAGTCTGGATCAGGTTGAGATTTAAAGGATTCTGCTCAAGGATTTTGAAACGAGAGTCAAGGTGAGTCTTTCCTCTGCTTAAAATTTTGCCAGTGTCCTTTGTTAATGATGTTATTGCCAGAATCCCTCAAACCTTATAATCTTTTCCATTTACCCTTTTGATCTAACTTCTACTTCCTCCTTTACTCATTCTTTTCTAAGTTTTTATATATTCTTTGCATGGTGAAAAAGGTTGTGCATGAGCAAGTGTTAAGAGCTGGGGTGTCCAAAACTTGGCTTGAAACCAGATTCTCTTGTTCCTAACATGTACTTGACATCAGCCTCCTCACTAATTCGCTTCCTAGGGCCATTAGGCTTGTATAGGCAAATAAACACAGCCAAGTGAGGTCTGGAGTGAGGATAAAGAGTATGATCAGTTAAAGGGTACAATGACTTCCCTCCAGTACATGCATTTCAGAGTTGCGACTACATCTGTTGATTCCATGAAACTTCTGTCCCTAGGCTGAGGAATAAATTCCTGATAATGACTCAGACTATGGAAATAGCAGGACATAGAAAACTGGGGATGGGGCCGTTGCAGACAATCTGTTTGTAGACTGTATTAGGTTTAGGATATGTGACGCAAGCAGGTGCTTCTGGTTTTAGTATGTTGATGTCGTAGGAAGTTATGTTTAATATACAAGGGTTTTCTTAGATTTTAGTTTCCTTTTACCTTTCACTATAAAATTTTATTATGAAAGTTTTCAAACACTCAGAACAACCCATTACACTTTATTTTTTTTCCTTTTTAAAAAATGTGATAAAAAAATAACATGAATTTACTCTTAACCATGTTTAAGCGTACAGGTCCGTGGCATTAAGAATATTTACATTGTTGGGCAATCTTCACCGCCATCTGGATCTTTATGATCTCTTCAGACTGCCTTTGCTCCAGTCCCTGCCAACCACTATTCTACTTTCTACAAATTTGGCTAAATGACACATATAAGTGGACTCCTACAGTAAGCATCTGTCACAACTTCCTTTTCTTTTAAGGTTGAACAATAGTCCTTTGTATACCAGTTTTGTTTGTCCATTTGTCTATGTATGGATGGACACTTATCCATTACTTTTTAAGTAAATTTCTTCAAACATGGTGTTAAATTCCTCAAAACAAAAATACAAAAACTAAAAAAGTACAGACTGAGGAATTCTTGTAATGGTAATGACACTCATGCAATCCATATCAGAACACAGCACGATCATCTTCCCAGAACTTCCTTTGATCTCCTTTCTACCTAGTAAATCCTTTTTTAGAGTTTTGCTAGATAGAAAGATTTGCTTGTTGCTGACCTTTAAATTCCAACACAATTTTTAAAATTTCAAGTGTTTGTTTACATTTGAGTTAGCTAACGTGGTAATATTGGTTTCAGGTGTAGAATTTAGTGATTCATCACTTGCATATAACACCCAATGCTCATCATAACAAGTGTTCTCCTCAATACCCATCTCCCACATAGCATGGGTGGATTTTTTTTTAATTTTTAAAATTTATTTATGATAGTCACTGAGAGAGACAGAGGCAGAGACATAGGCAAAGGGAGAAGCAGGCTCCATGCACTGGGAGCCCGACGTGGGATTCGATCCCGGGTCTCCAGGATCGCGCCCTGGGCCAAAGGCAGGCGCCAAACCGCTGCGCCACCCAGGGATCGCATGGGTGGATTTTTTAACGAAAAAACAAATTATGGGGACATCTGGGTGATTTAGTTGGTAGAGCAGGCAACTCTTGATCTGGGACGGGGTAGGGGTGGTGGGGGTTGGGTGTTTCAGTCCCATGTTGGGTGTATAGGTTACTTAAAATCTTTTTCAAAAATTAAAAAATGAGTTCTTGTAGTGCGATGTATTTCCCCCTCAGGACTGCTTTTCCTGCATCCCAAAGATTTTGAACGGTTGTATCTTCATTCTCATTAGTTTCCATGAATCTTTTTAATTCTTCCTTAATTTCCTGGCTGACCCTTTCATGTTAGCAGGATGGTCCTTAACCTCCACGTGTTTGAGGTCCTTCCAAACTTCTTGTTGTGATTTAGTTCTAATTTCAAGGCATTATGGTGTGAGAATATGCAGGGGACGATCCCAATGTTTTGGTATCGGTTCAGACCCGATTTGTGGCCCAGTATGTGGTCTATTCTGGAGAACGTTCCATGTGCACTTGAGAAGAATGTGTATTCAGTTGAGTTTGGATGTAAAGTTCTGCAGATATCCGTGAAATCCATCTGGCCCAGTGTATCATTTAAAGCTCTCATTTCTTTGGAGACGCTGTGTTTAGAAGACCTATCGAGTGTAGAAAGTGCCAGATTGAAGTCACCAAGTATAAGTGTATTATTATCTAAGTATATCTTAACTTGGTTATTAATTGATTGATATATTTTGCAGCTCCCACATTCAGGGCATATATATTGATGATTGTTAAGTCCTCTTGTTGGATAGCTCCTTTAGGTATGATATAGTGTCCCTCTTCATCTCTCACTACAGTCTTCAGGGTATATTTTAGTTTATCTGATAGAAGGATGGGTACCCCTGCTTTCTTTTCAGGACCATTTGAATGGTAAATGGTTCTCCAACCTTTTATTTTCAGGCTGTGGGTGTCCTTCTGTCTAAAATGAGCCTGTTGTAGAAAGCAAATAGATGGGTCCTGCTTTTTTATCCAGTCTGAAACCCTGAGCCTTTTGATGGGGTCATTAAGCCCACTCACGTTCAGAGTTACTATTGAAAGATAAAGAGTTTTGTGTCATCATGATTCAGTTCTTGTTTTTGTGGATTGTTCCACTGGACTTCTTCTTAAAGGGGAATTTTAAGAGTCCCCCTTAAAATTTCTTGCAGAGCTGGTTTGGAGGTCACATATTCTTTCAGTTCCTGACTGTCTTGGAAGCTCTTTATCTCTCCTTCCATTTTGAATGAGAGCCTTGCTGGATACAGTATTCTGGGTTGCATGTTATTCTCATTTAGGACCCTGAATATATCCTGCCAGCCTTTTCTGGCCTGCCAGGTCTCTGTGGAGAGGTCTGCTTTTACCCTAATACTCCTGCCCATAAAAGTCAGGGATTTCTTGTCTCTTGCTGCTTTAAGGATCTTCTCTTTATCTTTGGAATTTGCACGCTTCACTATTAAATGTCAAGGTGTTGAACGGTTTTTTATAGATTTTAGGGGGAGATCCATCTCCTGGATCTGAATGCCTGTTTCCCTTCCCAGATTAGGAAAAATTTCAGCTAGGATTTGTTCAAATACATATTCTGGCCCTCTGGACCTTGCTGGGGCCTCGGGAACCCCAATTAAACGTAGGTTTTTCTTCCTCAGGCTGTCGTTTATTTCCCTTAATCTATCTTCATGGTATTTTAATTGTCTTTTTTCCTCAGTTTCCCTCTTTGCCATCAACTTGTCTTCTATGTCACTCACTTGTTCTTCCACCTCGTTAACGTTCGTCGTTAGGACTTCTAGTTTGGATTTCATCTCATTCAACTGATATTTAATTTCTGCCTGATTAGGTCTGAATTCTGCAGTCATGAAGTCTCTTGAGTCCTTTATGCTCTTTTCTAGAGCCACCAGTAGCTGTATAATAGTGCTTCTGGATTGGCTTTCTGACTTTGAATTGTAATCCAGATTTTGTAACTCTGTGGGAGAGAGGACTGTTTCTGGATTCTTTCTTTTGAGGTGAGATCTTCCTTCTAGTCATTTTGCTCAGTGCAGAGTGGTCAAAAAAAAGTTGTATTGGGAAAAGGAGGAAAAGAGAGAAAGAAGGAAAGAAAAAAGAAGAAGAAAAAAAAAGGAAGAGAAAAAGAAAAAGGAAAAAAAGGTTGGGGGAAGGAAACAGAAAACAACAACAACAACAACACATACTGGGGAGTATCTTCCGATTCTGTATACTTTAAGTGCCTTGACTTCCCTTGGAACTTGTCCGTCTAGCTGGTGTTCTGGGGGAGGGGCCTGCTGTGCTGATTCTCAGGTGTTAGCACTTGGGGGAGCTGCTCTGCCCCTGCCTGGTGCAGGGCTCAGTGGGGGGTGTTTACCCCGTGAGGCCCCAGGAGGAACCACCACAGTGGCGGGGCGGCAGCTCTAGAGCCCTGGATTTAGGTCTGGCAGTAAGTCCGGGGCTCTCCGTCTGCAGGGCCTGGGGGCTCCCGGGCGGGGCCGCTGATCTGCTCAGGTCGGGGCAGGAGCGTCCTCGCTGTCCTGGGCCCTCCGGCCTCTGCCTGTCCCGGGGGGGAGGCCGGATCCTGGGCTGTGTCCCGGCGCCCTGTGCTCCCGGAGCCTGCGCTGTTGGATTCGCTCCCGCGCCGCAGCCCCCTCCTCAGAGCCGCCGCCCGAGCCCCGCCGAGCTGTTCCCGGAGCCACGCAGCCCCCTCCACGGAGCCTCTTCCTCTGCCCAGCTCCGCCCAGCTCCGCCCAGCCCCCCACCCCCCCGAGCTGCTCCCGTCCCACAGCCCCCTCCGCGGAGCCTCTTCCTCTGCCCGAGCCCCCCGGAGCTGCTCCCGGAGCCCCGCAGCCCCCTCCGCGGAGCCTCTTCCTCTGCCCCAGCCCTCCCGAGCTGCTCCCGTCCCACAGCGCCCTCCGCGGAGCCTCTTCCTCCGCCCGAGCCCCCCCGAGCTGCTCCCGTCCCACAGCGCCCTCCGCGGAGCCTCTTCCTCCGCCCGACCCCCCCGAGCTGCTCCCGTCCCACAGCCCCTCCGCAGAGCCTCATCCTCCGCCCAGCCCCGCCCTGAGCTGCTCCCGTCCCACAGCGCCCTCCGCGGAGCCTCTTCCTCCGCCCGAGCCCCGCCGAGCTGCTCCAGGAGCCCCGCAGCCCCCTCCGCGGAGCCTCTTCCTCCGCCCGAGCCCCCCCGAGCTGCTCCCGTCCCACAGCGCCCTCCGCGGAGCCTCTTCCTCCGCCCGACCCCCCCGAGCTGCTCCCGTCCCGCAGCCCCCTGCACGGAGCCTCTTCCTCCGCCACAGCCCCCCCGAGCTGCTCCCGTCCCACAGCGCCCTCCGGGGAGCCTCTTCCTCCGCCCGAGCCCCGCCAAGCTGCTCCAGGAGCCCCGCAGCCCCCTCCGCGGAGCCTCTTCCTCCGCCCGAGCCCCGCCAAGCTGCTCCAGGAGCCCCGCAGCCCCCTCTGCGGAGCCTCTTCCTCCGCCCCAGCCACCCTCCGAGCTGCTCCCGTTCCACAGCCCCCTCCGCGGAGCCTCTTCCTCCGCCCGAGCCCCCCCGAGCTGCTCCCGGAGCCCCGCAGCCCCCTCCGCGGAGCCTCTTCCTCTGCCGAGCCCCTCCGAGCTGCTCCGGGTCCCGCCGTGCGCGCTGCAGCCCTCAGGGAGCTCGGGGCATCTCCTGGGGCGCAGGTGCCTGTTAGTGTCCCAGGGAGCCCGAGGGCATCCCCGCCCTCCTGGGTCCTGCTCCAGCTCCCTGCGGGCCCCTTTCCGCCCGGGAAGGTTGGTGCAGCTCCTGCTCCTCTGGGACGGGGCTCTCCTGTCCTGGGGACACTCGCCCTGGCTTCAGCCCGGCTCCTCGGGGCCCCTCCCCCTGGAGGCCTTTTATGTCTTTATTTCTTTTTCCCAGTCTCCCTACCTTGATTGAAGCGCGAACTCTTCTCACTGGAGCATTCCAGCTGGTCTCTCTATAAATCTCAGGCCGAATTCGTAGGTTTTCAGGATGATTTGAAGGTTATCTAGGTAATCGGGTGTGGACACGTGATTTGGGGACCCCACTCTTCCGCCATCTTGCCCCTCCCCCGCAGTTTATGAAGTCAGTAACTATGAAGTTAATAAAATATTTAAAACATTGAGCAGAAATTTGTGAAATGTGGAAGCTGGCTGAAAGCAACGATAAAAGCTGATATGCTTAGATGGGTTGAGAACTATGGTCTGTTAGTATGTGGGTATGCAAGAAAGCCTGTAAAATCAATGTAACTCATAGAATTGGGAAAATACCCTTTATCCTGAATATGAAGAATGTTAAAACAGTGTGGTGACTTTGAATGAGGAGTTCCAGTAAATAAAGTTTCACATAGAAGTAACCATGTTGATAAGACAACCCACTTCACTCTATTTTGAGATTCATTCCAAGAAACCTTCAGAATCTTAGTTAGAGACACTTGCAGCATATTCTGGTAATTTTTTAGGGAGACACGTGGATTTTTGTCAATTAGACTTGAGCCTTTTTTGTTTCACATCTGGTAGCTATAGAGCAAGAAATTAATTCTATACTGCATTGCTACACAGCTGCTATTCTATCCACGATCGACTTTTCTTCGCTTTTGTGTATTTTTTGTTTCCTAATGTTTATTAAACTATCTATACCCAGGGCAGTCCGGGTGGCGCAGCGGTTTAGCGCCGCCTTCCGCCCAGGGTGTGATCCTGGAGATGGGGGATCAAGTCCCACGTCAGGTTCCCTGTGTGGAGCCTGCTTCTCTCTCTGCCTGGGTCTGTGCCTCTGCCTCTGTCTGTCTGTGTCTCTCTCTCTCTGTCTCTCATGAATAAATAAAATCTTAAAAAAAATAAAAAAATCTAAAAAAAAATCTAAAAAAAAATAAACTATATCCAGTATATATTCTAAAATCAATCAATCCATTGCATGAAAGATAGATACTAAAAAAGGCGAGTAAAGTACAGGCCATGGTCTAGTTCTCCGCCTAGACGGTGGCAGCGTCGGGATGGAGGAACTTGAATCAAGAGTGTGACACCCCATTAAGGGATTGTGCCCCCCGTCTCTACCCCATTGAAGAAAGGATGGAAGGGACGGGTTTGCGGGCGACTAAGCCCCGCAGCGTCCCGGGAGCGAACGGGTCAGCCGCCCCTGCGTGGCCGGGTGGGAGGGGGCCCTCCCCTCCCCCGCCAGCTCCTGGCCAGAGCCGACACAGAGCTGCTCTTCCCCAGGATGGCCGATTAGCGTTGGGCGGGCGCGGTGGGTGGGCGCGGCCATCAGAAGCAGATCAGGGGCCCGGGGCACAGGACTCGCTGTCATCTACAGGAGTGCTCGCTGACGCGTGACCGCCGGCGTCATGGAGCAGCCGGCCTGCGGACACCAAGGCTGCCGCCTCCGGCCTCCCACCGCCCGCCGTGGGGAAGAGCAAACCCTGAGTCATGCGGCGGCACGAGGAAGCGGCCTCGGTGCGTCCAAGAGCCCAGCCGGAGCAGGGAGTGTAAGCTGGGGCGCGGGGGCAAAAGCATTTTTGGGGACGACATGAAGCCCGCCATGGAAACTGCTGCCGAGGAAAATGCTGAACAAAGCCGGACAGAAAAGGCACCCAGCACCCTAACAAGAGCCCATTTCAAGCTATTCCCTGGGGACGTTTTCCTGGCAGCTCCACAACAATCCCTCTGGTGTGGTCTTGCTTTCAGGAAGAATTTTTTTTTTTTTTTTCTGTAGGCTGATATTAAATTAATAGAGCTGCCTCTCTTAAGCCTGTTTCTGTTCCAAATCATCCTCCCGAATATGGGATTTCCCAGAAGGATGCTGCAATTTGTCACCTTGATTTAGTGAATTTCTTTTTGCATTAAAATAATGAGTCCTAACTTAGGTTCAATGTTCTGTGTTACATTCCAAGTACATAGAATGCATTCTGTCCTAATCGAAAGGATAAACTACTAAATATGCTTTAGTTCTGCTAATGCTATAGTGATTTGAACAATCTAAATTCCTATTTAATATGTGGTTCAAGGATGATTCACATCTGCACATCAATCAATGTTCCGCAATACAGGAACAGCAATCCATGAACCACAACAAAACGAAGGATAAAAGTCATATAATCATTCCATTAGATGCAGAAAAAGCATTTCACAAATTCATCATCCTTTCATGATAAAAACTCTCAAAAACCTGAATACACAAGGAACATGCCTCAACACCATTAAGATCATATACAAAAAGCCCACAAGCTGGGATACTCAAGTGTGGAAAGCCTAAAGTTTTTCAAGATCAGGAACAAGGATGCCCACTCTTGCGCTTTTAGGCAACATAGTCCTTGAATACCAAGCCAGAGCAATTAAGCAAGGAAGAGAAAAGCTATCCAAATAAAAGAGTAGTAGTAAAAGGATCTCTATTTGCTGAGGACATGATGCTATACATAAAATAGCCTAGAAATTCCACTAAAAGAAATGCTCAAACCAACAATTAATTCAATAAAGCTTCAGGATGGAAAATTAATAGAAATCAGTTGTGTTTCTGTATACTAACAATGAAGCATCAGAAGAGAAATCAAGAAAACAGGAACTTTTATAATAGTTTCAAAAAGAATTTGGGGTTAAGTTTAACCAAAGAAATTAAAAATCTGAAAACCATAAGACACTGAAAAAAAACTGAAGATACAAATAAATGGAAAGATATTCCATGTTCACGGACTGGAATGCTATTCATAAAATGTTACACTCCCAAAGTGATAAATATATTCAATGCAATCCCTATCAAAATTCCCAAGGGATTCTTTCACAGATATAGAAAGAACAATCATAAAATTTGCATGAAAACACAATATAAGATAAAACCTCAAACAGCTAAAGCAAACTTAACAGCTGGAAACATCACACATTCAGATTTCAAACGACAGCATAAAGCTATAATAATAAAAACAGTATGGAGGTGGTATTAAAAATAGACACCTAGATCAATGGAACACATAGAGAGCCCAGAAATAAACTCATTCATATATAGAAGGAAGGGGAAGAGACTACAATAAATGGTATTGGGAAAATTGGATAGGCACATGCAGAATGAAACTGGGCACCTATCTTACCCCATACACAAAAAGCAACTCAAAATGGATTACACTTGAATTTAAGACCTGAAACTGTAAAGCTCATGGAAGACAGCACAAGAGGGTAAGCTCTATGACATGAGTCTTGGCAAGGATTTTTTGGATTTGACACAAAGATAAAAGGCAACAGAAGCAAAGATAAACAAGTGACACTACATCCAATTAAAAATCTTCTGCACAGCAAAGGCACTACCAACACAGTCAAGAACAACCTGTCCCAAGTGGAATAAAGTATATGCAAGCCATGTGTCTGATAAATGGTTAATATTCAAAATCTATAAGAACTCTTATGTCAGAAGAGCAAAAAACAAATTTAAAAAAAATAGGCAGAATTGAACATGTTTAAAAGTTTTATTTATTTAAGTAATCTCTACACCCAATCTAGGGGCTCAAATTTACAACCCTGAGATCAAAAGTCACATGCTCCACATGGCCAGCCAGGCACCCCTGAACAGACATTTTTCCAAAGACAACATAGCACATACATGGAAAGGTGCTCAACATCACTCATCATCAGTGAAATGCAAGTCAAAACCACAGTGAGACATCATGTCACACCAGTTAGGATGGTAACCATCAGAAAGACAAGAGATAACAAGTGTTGGCAAGGATGTGGAGAAAAGAGAATCTTTGTGCACTGTTGGTGGAAATATAGATTGGTGCAGCCATTAACCACATGGTATGGAGGTTCCTCAAAAAATCAGAAACTAGAAGTACCATGTGATCCATCAATCTCACTTCTGAATACTTATCCAAAGGAAGTGAGAACAGGTTCTTCAAGAGAGATGTGGACTGCCATCTTCACTGAATATTATTCCCAATAGTCAAGATACGGAAACTTAAGTGACCATCAAGGGATGGATAAGTAAAGATGATGTGGTATATATATATATATATATTTGCAACACCACAAATGGACAGAATGCTAAGTGAAATAAGGCACAGATATACAAATACTGTATGTTCTCACATGGGGAATCTTAAAAAGGTGAACTCATAGCAACAGACTATACTGGAGCTGAATAGGGTCGAGAGGTTGGTCAAAGAGCACACACTTCCCGTTACAAGTAAATTCAGAAAATCTCATGTACAGCATAGTGATTACAGTTAATAATATTATATCATATACTTGAAAGTTGCTGTTTTAACTGTAAGTGGTGATTATGTGATATGGCATGAGTGTCTTCAAACACTGTGGTGATCACCATTTTGCAACATGTAAGTGCACCACATCAACACATTCTATACCTTAAGTTCATGCAGTGTGATAGGTCAATTTTACCTGAAAGCTAAAAGAAAAAAAAAGACATTATGAGTTGTTGGAAGAGAAGATGCCAAGTTCCTTGTGGTAACAGGACTCATGTCTGATATGCTAAGTGTGATAATGATGAGGCCTAGACAACTTATATCTTCAAATACTTTCAAAGGTATACTGCCATGAAAAATTCCTTAGCAGCCTAAGCAACAATAAAAAAAAAAAATCAACTTCCCACTTGTGAGAACGCAGTGACCTACTAAGTATCACTGGCAAAACCAATACAACCCTATCTGTGTTTGCACATGGAAATGATCTCTGGGACCTCACTGAAAAGACGGACCAGACAACCCCATCCTGTGTTAAGAGCTGGGGGACCATCAGTTAGTACTTAAGTCTCACTCCCAGGGAACCCCTCCAGTCCAGGCACACTGGGTGGTGGTCACCCTCAGGGCTGCTCTGTGTGACACTTTTTCGTGACTATACTGGCAGTGTCATAGAAGCTTTTCCAAGATGCTCCCACACACAAGATGCTGCACTGTGAGGTGCAGATGTACAAAGATGATGAAAGTTCTGTGGATGCTGCATGAGAGTGCAGGTATCTTATCTGTTTGATGTCTGGTTTCTTTTTTTATTTTTTTAAATTTATTTATGATAGTCACACACACACACACACAGAGAGAGAGAGAGAGAGAGAGAGAGAGAGAGGCAGAGACATAGGCAGAAGGAGAAGCAGGCTCCATGCACCAGGAACCCGACGTGGGATTCGATCCCGGGTCTCCAGGATCGCGCCCTGGGCCAAAGGCAGGCGCTAAACCACTCGCCACCCAGGGTTCCCTGATGTCTGGTTTCTAAAGGTCATTCTGGAAACGGACACCCAACGGGCAACCCACTGAAAGTTGTGGGATGTCCTCCACAGGAGTAGCTCCAGAATAGGTCAGCTTCGAGGCAGCATTAGTCTCCACCACAATATACGTCCTAGCTCTGCAACTTGATGGCTATGAGACCCTGGTCAAGTCACTCACTCTCTGTGCCTCGCATTTCCTCATCTATAAGATGCAAAGAGTAGCAGTATACATGCTTTGTATTGGTGATATAAGAAATTGAGTTAATAAAGATTTAAAATTGTACTTGGTACAAAGTGCCTTCTCTTTTCACCCATCTGAGAAAGGGTCATGTTCACTCTCAGAAAAAAGATGTGAAAAGTAATGACCAGAGGGTATATTGCATTATTTCTGACACCTGGAATGTAAAAACCTGTGTCCTTATTTTCAGGTATAGTTCAGATGGAGAGTGCTGGGGAAGATGGTCTCCTATGTGATGGGGGTAGCCAACTCTGCAGAGGAAAGGAACACAGCTGAAACTTCCAAAATGGAGGCCTGGAACTTGATCAATTAAGTTTTCGAGTAAATAGAACTTTTTTTTTTTTTAAAGATTTTATTTATTTATTCATGAGATACACAGAAAGAGGGAGAGAGAGGCAGAGACACAGGCAGAGGGAGAAGCAGGCTCCATGCAGGGAGCCCGATGTGGGACTCGATCCGGGACTCTAGGATCACGCCCTGGGCCAAAGGCAGGTGCTAAACACCTGAGCCACCCAGGGATCCCCCAAGTAAATATTGCTATAATGAAAATGGAGAAGGGGAAAGAAAACCTCATTCTAATGTCATGCAGAGCCTAAAAAAGGAGAAATTTAAAGAGGTATTACTCAATTAGATAATTTTTGGTTTATATATTATGATACCAAACAAAATTAGGAGAAACAAAATCCCATGTGATTACACACATAATTTTTATTGAGAATTTTGTCTTGTTACAGAGAATTCATAGGCCAGCAAACACGGTTAACAAAAGTCATCCAGTTCTTCTTAAGAAAAGCTCGTGAAACTAAATTAGGGAAAGAAAAAAAACTGTGATTTATTAAATTCTTGTCAAGGTTATTCAGGGATCTTTATAATGTTCTCATTCCTTCTCTGAGGGATTTCTGCCCTTGCTTATTATAATTTGTCTCAGAAGCAATTTCACAAATTAAAAAAATGCAATACATTTTTTTTAAAGTATCTAAAGTTTGATTGTTTCGCTAGTTTCTCACAGGCTCACTTAAATATCTGAACAAGCTTGGCTGACACATCAGCAATATAAAGTTTTGCGTAAAACATCATGTTGAGGAAATCATACCTTTCGTCTTTGTCAGTAGATGGTAGTTTGTCCACTTCTGAGCCTTCTCTGACAATTTTCTTTGAACTCTGATACACAGACGAAAAAAAAAAAAAACGGTTGAAATTACTTATGTATCAATTTTATTTAAAACTTTGATTTCTGTAAGAACTAATTTGAGATATAAACATGCAATTTAAGAGTCTTAAACATAAACTTTTAAACATAAAATTCAGCAAGCACATCAAAATATCAAAGTATCTGGTATGCATTCTCAACATCCACAGTGTCTGACTTAAGTAAAATATTGAGGTCTCAGTACTAATGCATTCATTATTCATGAGCAGACTTTTCATTGTATTTCTTTCTTATTCTTTAAAATTATTCTTTTTTATAAAAAAGATTTTATTTATTTGACAGAAAGAGTACAAGCAGAGCAGTAGGCAGAGGGAGGGAGAAGCAAGCAGATGGGCTCAATCCCAGGACTCCGGGATCATGACCTGAGCTGAAGGCAGATGTCTAACTGACTGAGCCACCCAGATACCACTACTTTCTTCTTCTTAGAATAATGAGAGACATCCCAATTTTTATAAAATTTGACAAATCAAAACCTCCTCAATCTTTACCTAAGCAAAGTGATGAAATTTTGTTGTCACAACTGTAATGTATCAAAAAGACTCAAGGCTTTAATGGACTGTGGATTTTCTATGTTTTCTACCTTTTGTCTCCAATGGAGAAGGCAGACTTGGGTTCTACAGCTTTCAAACAAACCAAAACATCCCTTGGCACCCTCCTCCACAGAAGGCCAGTCCACAGTATCAGCACCCTATCTGCTGTCTCTTGGTCTTGAATCTGCTGAATAATTTTCATATACTTTACTAAAGGATTTTCATTATAAACAAATTTGCTTTTCATTTCTTTAACACTCAATTCTAACTCTTTTTCCATTTCAATCTTCAAAGATTCTTCAACCATCCTCTGTGGAATAGATAGACACCAACAAAGAAAATAAACAAATACATTAAAACAACTTTTAAGTGTTTAAAAAAGGCATAGTAATACAATCCTGATCCTTTAAGTACAATCTGCATCCCAAAGAACTATTTAACTGAAGTCACTGCTACCAAAGGGGGACCAACAGGTCATCTCTATCTGTCTCTCTCTTTTTAAGATTTTATTTATTTATTCATGAGAGACAGAGAGAGAGAGACAGAGGCAGAGACAGAGGCAGAGGGAGAAGCAGGCTCCTCACAGGGAGCCGATTGTGGGACTCAATCCCAGGACTCTGGGAACACATCCTGAGCCAAAGGCAGATAGATGTTCAACAACTGAGCCACTCAGGCATCCCAAACAGGTCATCTCAATGAAGGAAGGGATTAATTTGCCTGAAGTGTCCTGGGCTTTACACCAAATTAACCAGGAGTCCAAGGAACATCAATATGGAAGATGAATTTCAGTAAGACTTGTGTGTGTGAAGAGGCCAGAGTAATACACACACCTGGGACCAATCAGGACATGGAACGCCAAAAGAGAACCAGAGGAAGAAAGAGGGCAGGGGAGTCCCTAGAAGCCACTGTTGACCAGGAGTCACTTCCCTGGGTTATTGCAATCCCAGCTAGCTGACCTTGGAAGTCTTCTTTAAACCCCATCTAAAAAAACCTATAGCAAAGCCAAGCCCCCTCCTTTATGGCTTATTTCCAGGACCAGATAAGAATGCTGCAAATGAGCTTGCAAAAGCTCCCCTCTGTTGCTGAACTTCCAAGGTCTGTGTTATTTATACACAGCATTATCTCAGTGCTCTTAATAAGCAAAGGAAAAGACTGGGATGCCTACATTAGGCTTTTAATAATACTAAACTTAATACTACTAATAAAATTTTTCTGGCAACTCAAAAGACCCCCAGATAGTCAAAGCAATCTTGAAAAAGAAGAATAAAGCTAGAGGCATCACAAGCCCATATTTCAAGATATACTACAAAGCTGTAGTTATCAAAACACTATGGCATGGGGACAAAAATAGACACATAGGCCAATGGAACAGAATAGAGCTCAGAAACAAACTCATGCTTATAGGGTCAGCTGATCTACAACAAAAGAGGCAAGAATATACAGCAGGGAAAGAAAGCTTCTTCAATAAATAGTGCTGGGACAACTGGACATACAGTAAGATGCAAAATAATGACACTGACTACTTTCTTAAAAATAAGCTCAAAATGGATTAAAGACCTAACTGTGCAACCTGAAACCATAGAAATCTTAGAAGAGAGTACAGGCAGTAATTCCTTTGACATTGGCTGTAGCAACATTTTTCTAGATCTGTCTCCTGAGGCAAGGGAAGCAAAAGGAAATAAATAAATAAATAAATAAATAAATAAATACTATTGGGACTACCTCAAGGTAAAAAGCTTTAGCAGAGTGAAGGAAACCATCAGCAAAAGAATAAAACAATGTATTGAATGGGAGAAAATATCTGCAAATGATATATCCAAGAGGGATTAATATCCAAAAATATAAAGAACTTGCACAACACCAAAAACCCCAACAATCCAATTAAAAATGGGCAGAGGACCTGGAAACACATTTCTCCAAAGAAGACACACAGATGGCCAACTAACAAAGGAAAAGATGCTCATCATCACTTATTATCAGGGAAATACAAATCCAAAGTAAAATGAGATATCACCTGACCCCTGTCAGAAACAAATGTTGGCGAGGATGTGGAGAAAAAGGAACCGTTGTGCACTGTTGGTGGGAATACAAACCGGTACAGCTACTGTGAAAATCAAGATGGAGGTTCCTCAATAAATTAAAAATAGAATTACCATCCGATCCAGTAATTTCACTACCAGGTACTTACCCAAAGCAAAAAACCCCCACTAATTTGAAAAGATATGCACACCCCTAGGTTTATTGCAGCATTATTTACAATAGCCAAGATATGGAAGCTGTAAGACTTCCATAGGTAATAACACAGTATCCATTGATAGATGAATGGATAAAGAAAGCATGGTATTATACATACATGATACAGTATTACTCAGCCATAAAAAGGATGAAATCTTGCCAACTGTGGCTGGACAACATGGATGGACCTAGAGGATATTATGCTAAGTGAAGTAAGTCAGAGAAAGACAAATACTATATGATTTTACTTATATGTGGAATCTAGAAAACAAATGAACACATAAACAACAACCCCAAAACACCCAGACTCAAATACAGAGAACAAACTGGTAGTTACCAGGAAGGAGATGGGTAGGGGGATGGGTGAAAGAGATAAAGGGGATTAAGAGGTACACACTTCCTGTCATAATATAAAGGAAGTTACATAGATTTGGAGTACTGCATAAAGAATATAATCAATAATACTGTAATAATGTTGTTTGGTAAGAAAACCAAAACCAAACCATCAACAAAGTTACCTACCACTCCTACAACTTTGGGCCACACTAAGGACCCACGTCCCTAAGCAAAGGTACTTCCTGAAGGGGTACCATGGGAAAGGCAGCTTGGAGAATTTGCAGGAACTCAGCATTACCTGCTCTTGATCCAGTTTTTCTAGTTCTCTTCGTTCCCTTTCCGAAGCCTCTTGCCACTCATTCTGCCTTCTTTCTTCTCTCTGCCTGCATTCTCTCATGTGCTCTTCCCATATTTTTTCTTCTTCCTTCTGTTCCTCCATTTGTTTCTGATCTATGCCTAATGGGACAGAAAAGAGAGAGAGCATTTAGTTTTTCCAGCATCGGAGTTTTCAGATGAATGCAGGACTGCTGTGCAGGGGCCTTTGCCAAGACTCAGGAAGACCTCTTGGTTCTTAGAGAACTAAGCTGCTCCATCTTGGAGCCCCCAAATCTACTCCTAGCACTGCACCCTGACTTTTGCTTTGCTGAGACGAGGACAAGTCACCCATAATACGATGACATTAACTCTCTCTCTCTCTCTCTCTCTCACACACACACACACCCCAGTCTCAGCTGAAACCCTCTGGGTCTGCCTCTGCCCTCCCCCTCAGCTTTAGGATTCAGACTTAACCCTTATTCCCTCTTCATTTGCACAGCATTTTCCTGACTCTTCCCCTTGCTCCCATGCAGGGGTCCCAGTCTCTCCTGCCCGAGGAGAGAGGATGTCGTACCCCCTTTTCTCTGCTCTAGCCAGTTTGCCGTTGCTGCCCACTTTCTCCAGGCTGATCCTAAGACCTTCCCACACCTCCTTCTCTAGTCCTGACCTCTCACCCGGTTTCTTCACATCCTGTTTTCCACTGGGCTTCCTGCCATCAACACATAGAGACCCCACAGCCCTACTTCATACTGAACTTATTTCTGTTCTTTTAATTGTGCTTTTTCCACTTGGCCACCAGGGCTTACAGGTTCTTCATCCTTCTCCTGCAGCAGTGAGGGTCCTTATCACCATTAACCCGGGCAGCTGAAATCACCTAGTCTATGCTCTCCATGCCACTGGCTTCCCTGCCTTCAAGCGACCCCCTTCACCTTTGTGACCACCAGTCACTTCCCAGATCTGCTCTGCATATTCTCCGCTCTGGGGGAGTCCAAGCACATAGAAAAAGACAATCTGCCTTTTTCTCTCCAGACTGCCTTCCTCTATCACTATAGCTTTCCATTTGAAACATTCCACCTATAGAGCAGAGTGCTCAGTTACCTGAGTACAGATGTATCAGACTTTCACCATGCCCTTGTTTTCAGTCTCCTTAACCCGATGTGCTGCCTTCCTCTCCCAAAACCTTACCTACTGTGCAAGCCCTTACCTAAATGCCACCTCCTCTGCAAGGTTCTCCTTGTTCGTAAAGTGACAACTGGCCATTCCAGCTCCATATTCACACAGTACTTTGTACCTGCCTTGTCGAAACCCATATGCAAAACAGCAGCGTCTCCCTGCTTCTGTCCCTTCTGCTTAAGGACCACACTTTAACTGTTTGTTCTCTAAGCTTGCACCACAGGTCTCTCCACACCTCACATGCTGAATCGAATCTCGGTCCCACAGAAGACTGTGCTGACTTTTTCTTCCCCAGCCCTGGCCTATTAAATTCAACTTTCCCCAGCAATGCTAACGAACAAGTTCACAGATTCACCACGGGACTTCAAAACTCACTGCAGTGCCCTGTTCTAAGTCACTAGCAAAAAAGTTTGTTTTACTAATAGGAGAGGAACAAGACAGTCTTAATTCTGGTCATGAAATTCAAATCCCGAAGGATGCCGCTGACCATTTCCATATGTAGTGACAGAGACTCTTCCCCACTGGGGGAAGGAGGGTTACTCCTCGATGTATCACACTCTCACACAGAATAGAAATGTCAGCATAAGAATGCTGTTTGGGAGCTACTTTAAACAGATGAAGAGAAAAAGGCTGCTTCTTCCCCGGGAGGTGTACTTTGTAGCTGCCTAGTAGTGTACTGAAACCACCCTGGATTTAAGTGCAAAGGGAAAAAGTGTTTCCACTGGCACCAAGACAGCATGTCTGGGGCTTCCTCATTTCTCATTTTTCATCTGGTGCAAAACCCAGATGAAGAGGTGAAACAACAAATGTAAGAGACTTTCCCAATGATCCAAACATAATCACACTATTTAACAGTAATTTAAAAGGCCATTTATTACAATCTACATTATGTGTCAGAAACAGACCACCTGTCTGCTCAGTTGGTTTCCCTTATTCTATTGTTATTTTTCTTCCCTACTCACTCTTCTGTCTGCCAAATGGCTGCCTATCAGATCATTTCTTGATTGCCACTGTCCCTATCAGTATTTCTCCCCCTGGAGGTCCTCAATGATGGCTTGCTGACCGCCAACTGTCTTACTAGAAGCTCCGTGAAACAGGGGCCTGGGTTGGTGCACTACTATATGCCCAGGCCCAAGGAAAGCATCCAGCAAAGAAAAGGCTCTTGACCAAGTCTCAATGAATGAGTGCTTTCCAGAATGATTTACTCTGGAATCAGCAAAAATCAATCCTCTCAAAGTCTCTTGCGTCTTTCAGCAACTGCTCACATTCTCAATGGCACCTTAAACCAAGAAACTGTTTATAAGTTTTGCATAGGTTTTAGGGATAATGTTCTCCCAACGTTTGGAAAGGACTAAATCTGATTTTACTTGATGCATTTCCTTTCAACATTGAGGCTTTAAACACTTAATGTTTAAGGGTCCAGGAGAATGGACCTGGCTGTTGGCTGAGCCCTGGAGCAAAGCTCAAATCTCTCCATTGCACCTTTCTTCCACACTGGGGAGGGAAGTGGGTCATCTGGAGAAGGTTAAGAGGAAAGATGAGGTAGGCCCAGCAAGACAAGTCTGATGACCAGTTTTCTTCCAATGTCATCAGCTTTTCTGAAACTTGAAATATAGAAAGGTTTTGCTTGTCCTACTTTTTTAAGGCATGGAGAAAGCAAACAGAAAATGAAGTAAGATTGAATATTACTAATTTGTTAATATATTTTGTTAATTAAAACAGGAAAACTTACTTGGGCGGTGAGAGGATACAGCAGCTACGGCAGCATCCATGTGAGGCATGTTGCCAGCAGGACAGAGGACATCTACTTCAAATTGCCTCAGCGTGCTCCCTGCATTTACATGAGATGTAAACAAGTATCCCCTAAGTCCTCAGGAATAAGGGCAAGAGAAGGGAGTACAGTGCAGTGTAGGGATGACTCATGGTGAAGCACTTCAGTTTTGGCCAAAGCAACTGGGCCAGCTCTTTGTCTACAGGACTCTTAAGAAGTCTGCATTGGAGCTGCTGGACAATGATATTCATTTCTTTCAAGAATTAGGTTCACTACAAAATTTAATTTGTTACCCAAATAGGAAAATCAATCAAGTGAAAGAATTCACTTGGTTTGCTGATAATAATTTGCATTCTATTTAAAACCAATAGTTTAACAAACTTATATTAGTCATAAGGATTTTGAGAAGTTTACTAAGGCTTATCATTTAAATGTTCAAACCATTATGCTCTCACACTAAGCAATGAAGCTCATGAAATAAAATGACAGGTCGTATACAAATATAAAGACTTGCAAGCTGGAAAGGACTGCAGAGCTGACCTCCTCTACAACTCTATTTGATACTGAAGCAGTAGGATCTGAGGCACTGCCATAGCCAAGACACCCATTTCTAGACTCTCAAGCCTGGATTATTTTACCTCTGTTCTTTAATCAAAAAATGAGCTTTGTAAAACTTAGGCAGTCAATGGAATTAGTATAATTCAAATAAAAATAACAGTATCTCATGTTCTGTAAAAGGGAAAAAAAAAGTTTTTAAATCACTTATTTTGACGCCTGGGTGGCTCAGTGGTTGAGATCTGTCTTTGGCTGGGGGCATGATCTCAGGGTCCTGGGATCGAGTCCTGCATCGGGCTCCCTGCATGGAGCCTGCTTCTCCCTCTGCCTGTGTCTCTGCCTCTCTCTCTGTGTCTCTCATGAATAAATAAATAAAATCTTAAAAAAAAAAGTTTTTTTAATTTTAAATTTAAAAAATAAATAAATAAAATAAAAATCACTTAAGTCGAAAGTAATCCTAAACTTGGTAAACTTGAGTTAAGGATTCACTTATAGGCTTAGTTCCAACTTCAAAATTGTGAGCTATCCTTAAATGCTTAATAAATGGAACTCAGAACACACCCCTGGAAATCTCTGTGATATAAAAATGAGACAATATATCTGTATTTGTGGTTTTATCACAGAATTAAAATGTCCTAATTTGTAACTGCTTTGCTTCTTATGACAATAAATATGTTTCACCAAAACTAACCTTTCTACATTTTGAGCTTATAGAAACCAGTACTCATATTTGAACTTACATTCAAAAGATGATTCAGATTCCTCATTGTCCTTAAAAAGTTGCTTGTCTGGATTTGAAAATTCAGTTTTGTCCTGAAGCTCCATTTGTTTTTGAAAAAGACTGGATTGGAAGAACAAAATTCAAGAATGTCAAGTTGTAGGAATGTAAAACCGAAGAGAAGAGGGTGATAAAAACCCTTTGGGACTCAAGAAAATGCTTCTGAAAAATACTTTTTCTTGAGCTCACAGAGAACAGGAGCTACATTGCAGTGGTTACCTCTCTAAGCCATTCACTTAGTTACTCCTCATAACCACCACATGCTGTGAGATAGGTACTACTGTCATGACCACATTGTTCCCAGGAGTTTCTTTTCTCCAGTACCAGAAAACAGTTTTGAAAACATCAGATTCTGCACATGCCAACTGAAGATGTCACACTATAAGCCCCATGTGCATTAAGGGGCCCTAACTTGGCACATGTGTCGTGTCGTTTTTCTCAGCTCTATTACAACAAAGAGTGAGATAAAAAAAATCATTACATATTTTAGGATCATAACAGGCACATGTGGCAGTTTTCAACTCTGTACAGTATAAGAGAATTATCATACAGAAGCTGAGGCTGGAGCCCAGAACTAAGGGGTCAGAGTCTCCTTCCATGGGGACCAGGTATAAACAGGGGTCCCACATGTGACTCAAATCTCACACTGGGAAACCCATTGCTGAGCTCCTAAACATACCCACTTTAGCAATCATATCCTAGGAAGCATTACCAATTTTGAATTTATTTCAATGGCATACAAATTGGGACCTTTTAAGATGAGCAACAAGACAAGGATGTTCACTCTCACAACTTTTATTCAACACGGTCCTAGGCACAGCAATCAGGTAAGAAAAACAAGGCATCCATATTGGAAAGGAAGCAAACTGTCACTATCTGAAATAACATAATCCTATACAAGACAAAATCCTCAAGACTCCACCAAAGAAAAAATCAGAAGTTGCAAGATAGGAAAGTCAGACCCAGAAATTGGCTGCATTTCTATGTATAGCAAAGCACCAGAAAGAGAAATTAAGGAAATAATTCCATTTACAAATGCATCAAAAATAATACTTAGAAATAAATGTAACTAAGGAGTAAGGAGGTAAAGGACTGAACTCTGAAAACTATAAAACACTGATGAAAAAAGGAAGACGACACAGATGGAAAGATATCCCATGTCATGGACTGGAAGAAGTAATACTATTAGCATGTCCCTGCTACCCACAGCAATTGACATATTCAATACAATTCTGATCAAAATATCAAAAACATTTTTCACAGAACTAAACAAATGATACTAAACTAAAACAAATGATACTTAAATGTGTATGGAACCACAAAAGACCCCTGAACAGCCAAGGTAATCTTGAGGAACAACAACAAAGCTGGAGGTATCACAATTTTTAAACTACAAAACTGCAGCTATCAACACAGTACAGTAATGGCACAGAAACAGACACACAGATCAATGAAACAGAGCAGACCCAGAAGTAAACCCATGATTAAATGGTCAACTGATCTATGATAGAGGAGGCAAGAATATAAAATGGGGAAATGACAGTCTCTTAAACAAATGGTGTTTGGGAAAACTGGACAGCTACAAGCAAAACAACGAAACTAGACCACTTTCTTACACCATACACAAAAATAAAGTCAAAAGGTTAAAGACCTAAATGTGAGATCTGAACCCACAGAGATAAATCTTGGAGGAGAGGAGAGCACAGGCAGTGATTTCTATGACATAGGTTCTAGCAACATTTTCCTACCTATGTCTCCTGAGGCAAGAGAAATAAAATAGAATTATCAGGACTACACACACACACACACACACACACACACACACACAAAACTTTTGCACAGCAAACAGAAACCATCATAAAATGAAAAGCCAACTTACTGAATGGGAGAAGATATTTGTAATGATATATCCCATAAGAAGTTAATATCTAAAATACGTAAAGAACTTATATAACTCAACACTAATAATGCAAATAATATGATTAAAATGGTGAGAGAACCTGAATAAATATTTTTCCAAAGAAGACTTACAGATGGCTAACAGAACTATGAAAAGAAGCTCAACATCACTCACCAGGGAAATGCAAATTAAAGCCACAATGAGATACCACCTGACACTTATTACTTCTTGTCTTTTGGTTATAGCCTTTCTGACAAGTATTGGTGAGTGAGCATGTGGAGAATGAACCTTCATGAGTGTTGGTGGCAATGAAAACTGGTGCAGCCACTGTGGAGGACAGTATGGATGTTCCTCAAAAATTAAAAATAGAACTATCATATGATCCAGTAATTTCACTACTAGGTATTCATGAAAAGAAAATGCAAACACTGATTTGAAAAGATATATACACCCTTATGTTTACAGCAGCATTATTTAAAATAGCCAAGATACAGAAGCAACCCAAGTGTCCACTGACAGATGAATGGATAAAGAAAATGTGATATATATCACACACACACACACACACACACACACACACACACACACACAAATGGATATTACTCAGTCATAAAAAAGGATGAGATTGTTGCCATTTGCAACAATATGGATGGACCTACGAAGTGTTATGCTAAGTGAAATAAATCAAACTGAGAAAGACAAATACCATGTAATTTTCCTTACATGCAGAATCTAAAAAACAAGCAAATAAACAGAGGTGCCTGGAATGGTTGTCAGTTAGGTGTCTCTGACTCTTATTTCAGCTCAGGTCATGATCTCACAGCTGTGAGACTGAGCTGTGTGTCGGGCTCAACACTCAGCACTGAATCTGCTTGTGATTTTCTCTCTCTCTCTCTGCCCCTCCCCCTCACTCATGTGCACTCTCTAAAATAGAGTCTTAAGAAAAAAACAAAACAAAAAATGAATAAACAAACAAAAAGCAGAATCAGAGCAGCTCCAGCAGCACAGCGGTTTAGTGCCGCCTGCAGCCTGGGGTGTGATCCTAGAGATCCGGAATCAAGTCCCATGTCGGATTCCCTGCATGGAGCCTGCTTCTCCCTCTGCCTGTGTCTTTGCCTCTCTCTCTGTGTGTGTCTCAATAAATAAATAAAAGCCTTAAAAAAGAGAGAGAGAGAGAGAGCAGAATCAGACCTAGAAATACAAAGAACAAAGTGATGGTTGCAGGGCAGAGGATGAGCAAAATGGGTGAAGGGGAGGAGGAGGTACAGATTTCCACTTTTGAAACAAGTAAGCCATGGGAATAAAAGTTATACTGTAGGGAATACAGTCAATGGCAGTGCAATAGTGTTGTACAGTGACAGATGGGAGGTACAATTGTGATAAGCACAGCATAATGTATAGAGTCAACATGCTATATACCTGAAACTAATCATCGTGTATCAATTATACTCAAGTACAAAAAATGACTGGAACCTTATCTGATTATATTTAAGTGCCAAAATAGTTTTAAATGAGCTTTTAATGATATGTGAAATTGTTTCAGGTTTTTTTTTTAAATTTTTATTTATTTATGATAGTCACACAGAGAGAGAGAGAGAGGCAGAGACATAGGCAGAGGGAGAAGCAGGCTCCATGCACCAGGAGCCTGATGTGGGATTTGATCCCGGGTCTCCAGGATCGTGCCCCGGGCCAAAGGCAGGCGCCAAACCGCTGCGCCACCCAGGGATCCCTTGTTTCAGGTTTAAACTAAATTTGTTTTCACAGATTTTGTACAGTTGTTTTATCTTCATAAATCAAGTTTATTCTTGGAAATATGAAGATGTTTACTGACACTACAGAGTATATTCTACATACTAAGTTTAGCAAACAAGTAGAAAATTACTTATTTGGTAAACGAATGCTTCCTCCTGGCCACCTCCGGTAATTTAGATGATTCTCAAAGATCACATGCCTTCTACAATCTGATTACAAAATCTATACTGCTACATGGTCTTTGGTATCACCAGAAAACCCAAATGAGTCCAGGCTGAGACCCCTGTAGTTCAGCAGACTCAGCTGAGGCCAAACTGAAGGCGGGATTTTACCTGGCCTGCTCTGGAGGGCTGGGCAGCAGGTAGAGGGAAGGGCTGAGCCTGGACTTCACCAGTGAAGGCCGCGGCATTCTGTTTGGACAAGGACTGGGGCCAGCAGCGTGGGATCGGCCCAGACCTAAGGAGCAGAAGGCTTGACTACTAAAAACTGCAAGAAGACAGCAACAATGTTTCTGAACAGTTCTGTTACTTTGACAATTAATTCTATTATCCTTGTCAACAGCTGAATACGATGCATAAATGATTAAATGAAACTGCAGTAATAACAATAAAATGTACACCACTAACCAGCAGTAAAAGGAAAGCCACATTCTGCACATGTCTGCATGCCAAGTAAATGGCTAGAATGGGACACTACCCTCCCAATAACCTCCCTACCTCCCACAGTACCCCTGCAAGGTGGGGGCAATGCCACTGTACAAAAGGAAAGGTTCAGAGTAAGGACACAAGCGTTGGGAGTTCAGGCCTTCCTAGGCTCAACCCCTTCTTCTTCCTGCCCTCCCAGGCTGCACACTTATTCTGTTAAGGGGCCTGCCTGCAAGGACCAGACGACCCCTCCAAATCCAGAGCATCCCACAACCTTCTTTGCAGCAGCTCACCTTCCAGATACATTTCATTATTGAGGCTCCTTTTTGCTTTGGGAAGGTGAGTGGAGAAGCGTCTGGAAGAAGTGCCCCAGCATGGCCACGAGGCCATGCTGCCCATCCGCGCTTCTGAGGTGCTGCTCTTGTCCTTGTCAGGTATGCCCACCAGACACTGCTCGGAGACAACCCTGTCCTCTGCAGAAGGACATCTTTGTGGGGCACCTGAAGTGATGTTTTTGAGGGGTCCTACCAAGTGCAGGGATGGTGGGCTCTTGGATGTTAAAGGGCTTTTAATGGGGTGTTGACTAACTCTTTGATGGTAATTTTGGAAAACTTTCTCCAAATGTTCGGCCTCTTGCTCTAGCTCTTTCACCCTCGCCTTGGTATTGACTATAAACTCAAGGTCAGAATCAGGGCAACAATTCTCTGTGCTTGCATTTGGACAACTTGTGATCCTTGGTATAACTGCCATCAGCCTTTCCTGTTCGAGGGGATTTTTAAAGAAATCCCCACTTATATCACCATCCCAAGGCATCACCTTCTTGCCTCTTTGTAGTCTCCTCACAGAACGATCGATCAGAGACTGCTTTGGCTTGCGATACACTTCATTCTCCAGGGCGGTGAGTTACAATAGGACCATGTGAGAAATAAAGGGAAAAGGTGAAAAACAGACTTAAAATCAATGGATTTGATTCAAAAATTTCATTTCAAAAATGAAAGGAAGTATTAAGGACAAACTTGCACATTAGTTTTTGAAGCGGCAGTAGTGATAGTGATACCAACATTTTATCAAGAAGTTATATATACAGCTATGGCTTCATATGCCTTCTTTCATAACACAATTTTACTTCACAATCCATTATGCATAATCATGAAACCTAAAAAGCTCTGAAAATTGAAAATAGATTCCTAATTTATACTGTCCAAAGCCCAACAGACCTCAAATGATTTGACTGAAAAGCTTGACCTGAACCAATATAAGCCCATTTACAATCTTTATTTCACCTAGCAAGAATATTCATGCGTTAGATTACAAAATAATGTGTTTCACAGCAGAATGGTGACCCAGAATCTCCAGGGCTATGGCAAAACTCATAGGCCACAGCATCCAGCCTGAGTTCCAGATAAGGGAATGAGGACGTGCCATCACAATGCTATGAACTACAGATGCTCCCTGCACCCACTGTACAGAGCAGAGACTGAGGCTCGACTGAGGCAAGCTCGCACAGTGAGCAAGGAGTAGAGCTTCTGGCACTTCCTGGTACAAAGCCAGTACCTGTGCCCACTGTCTCTTCTACAAGGCTTCCCTGACACTGCCAGAGAACAGAGGCTCGTTATGTGCAGTGCGCTTGTTCCAAAGGTTCTACTTTATTCAGCTATTTTTCTGAGGTCACTAGAATTTCAACTGAGAGCAATCTAGCCAACAAAACTATTGAGTGAAAGTGAGGAACAGGCAAGAACAGACATGAGTGAAAAGAAAAACCATGTGGTGGTATGGGAAGAAGGGAACATAAGCTGTCCAGGACAGACCACAAATGGGAATGAAGAGGGTTCTGAATGAAGCAGCGAGAAATCATTGCAGTTGGTAACATGAAGGAACTTGCTATACACTGGCAAGCAGCTAAAGAAGGTATGCAAGCTTTGATGACCTCATTAGGAAGTAGGAAGACCCCATGCACGGCAGTGAAAAGAGCAAGAAAATGACAGCAATAACCATCTTCTCAGAATTGTGTGTGTCCCAGGCACCAAACTGACCTCCAGCTCACTTTGCCTTCATCCAGAGGGCACAGCGGCATTACTCGCCCCATTACAGATGAGGAAATCAGGCCCAAAAAGTTCAAAGGACAGTGCCCAAGTTCAAACAACTAACTTCCCAACTGGGATCCAAAACAAAGACAGTGTCCAGATTCCACTAGCAGCAATGTTTCTTGCACACATGCACACATCTGTTGCGGAACACATAAAAACACTTAAGAGTCAAGTCAACTGGTCTTAGTGTTACAGTAGCAAACAAAACAGGAAGACCTAGCTTCGGGATGAATTTGGGGACTTCTGTGCCACTACCACACTTCTCTTATTTGGGACATGAGGCTCTTCCAAGCCATGGGGCATATGTGAAAGCAAATGACTTAAAAAAAAAAAAAAAAAGAAAAAGAAAAAACAGACAATCATAGGCAAAGACAAGAAAAAATAAAACAAGATGAAATCAGAGAGGGAGACAAATCATAAGAGACTTTTAGTCACAGGAAACAAACTGAAGGTCACTGGAGGTGAGGGAGGTGAGGGGATGGGGCAACTGGGTGATGGGCATTAAGGAGGACACATGATGGGATGAACACTGAGTGTTATATGCAACAGATTAATCATTGACCTCTACCTCTGATACCAATAATATGTTGTATATTCGTTAACTGAATTTAAATAAAAATTTTTAAAAAAGAAAAAGAAAGCCAGTCACTTTAGCTGCTGACCTGGTTGGTGGTCCTGAAACAGACAAGTTTTTTCCTTCTAAGGTGACACATATTTTTATAGCTATTCTCCTATTAGGAGGATTACTAAAAATTCATGAAGTTATGATTGTTCCTTCTTCACAAACATCAGAAGGTTTACACACTTACACGCACATAGGTTAAAAATGTCTCTGACCTATCTGGGTTTGTTTCAGTTGCAATCTTAAATCAGCAACCTGTATGGTTAACCTCTTTACGGACTCATCATAATCATGGATCTGGGCCTTCAGCTGTGCAGAATGTTCAATCTGAAAAGATTTAGAGAAGGAAAAGAAATCATGTAAAATAAATCACAGCTTACTTCAAAAGGAACAATTCTCTCATTGGGCTTATTGCTTTTTTCTGTTTCGCCAATTCTAAGCAGCAGTACACCTGTTACTTTTGGGGGTGAGGTCCTTATGAAACAACAACAGAACACACTAACAGTTTAAGAGCTCCTTCTTTTAAAGAATCAAAAGATACTTTTAACAGTGGGCACCACTGGGACTTGGAAACTATGTGTCAGGAGAGTTTATCTTTCTCTTAATTTTATTATGAATATAATGTCACATGATCATTTGAGAATTTCCTCAGATGAGAAAGAATATTGGGGGAGTGATTAGCATATTGGGGGGAATTTATAATATTAAAATAGATCTGATTTATACTGGTGTGACACACCAAATTTATACTCCCACAAAGTACACTGCCCTAACATTTGGATGAGCCCACAGCAATACTCACTTCACTTTGCAGTTGTTTTTGCAGAGGCAGCCTGTGGTTTTCAAATTCCTTATGCTCAAGTGTATTAGCATTTTCTGCTTTCTTTAGTTCTTTCTGAAAAACCACCAGCTTGGGAGATGGTTGAGCAAGGTCTATGAAGGTAAAAAAGCCTGGCCATTATCAATCTCAAGTTTTCTCATTTCACTTAACAAAAGCAGCTAAAGAGGCTTCAAACTGTTCTTCCCTTTCTTTGAATGCACATAATTAAAATTAGTTTTATTAAATGGACTAAGAGTAATCTTCTTAAATTTCATGTCCAAATTGCAAAGTTAACTACTCTTCAGAGTTCTACTTTCAGTAAAAGATTTTTCAAATCCTCAAATTAATGTGAACACACAGAAGGCACAGAAGGAACACTTACTTTCAAAGCGTGCCAGTGATTGCCTTTATGTCCAATCAAACCTTTGCATCTGTCAGTGGCACTCAGAGTCCAGGCAAAAGCAGATGGGGTCCCCAATTCGGGTCATTGGAAGACACTTTAATAAAGAGAGACTTACACAGGGTAGCCACAAAAGCTGGTATAGTTCCTTGGGCTATACCAGTTCCCTGGTGTAGTTACTGGGGCCAGGCTATTACCAATCCTTGGGCTTGGAGGGTCAGAAAGAGAGGTATTTCCAGAAGCGGAAAGAGTGAGCAGGTGTGGGGCACTGGGAAATCACTTTGCTGAGGCACAGGGCTGGCCCGGGGCTACTCTACAAAGGGGAGATGGAGGAGGGATCACAATCACCTGGGCCTCACACTTCCCTTCCTCCATGCGCCTGAGCAAGTCCCCACTGGCAAAACCTGACGCTCAGAGGATTCAAAGGGCAAGAGCAGCTGGCTACTCTTGCCATAGGAAAGGTTTATACAGTTACAAAATTTGTCTTCTTACTGGCACAATTAATTACACAGTAACAGGCAAAAGCAAAGTACATTCATTCTGAGAAGCATAATTTTATAAAATCTTCCCAAATGAAGTCTCCACAGAGGACAAAGCAGTTGCAGAACACTAAGCTATTATCAATTTCAAAGCCATGACAGTCTCAAACAATGACCTACGGTTTAGGAGACGCAGGTTTTCATTTCTAGTGTCTTCCAGCTGTTGTTTGAGTAATCTATTTTGTGCCTGAAGTTCCAGTTTCCCTTCTTTCAGAAGCGAATAGTCACTAATCTCCTTCACCTTTTCATTCAGCAGGTGGTTTTGCTTTGTTATTGCCAAACACTGGGCTCTGACAGACTCCAACTCAAGCTGGAATCAAAACAGAGAAACTTGTATTTGAACCATGACTTGATGTTACTGCTTAAGTGAAAGCCGGCTTGCTGCCCTGAGCTGAACATCACTCTTGAATTAAGGACCCTGACAGAAGTCTGGTTCTCTGCAGTAAGACCTGAACTCCAGGGATCCCTGGGTGGCTCAGCGGTTTAGCACCTGCCTTCGGCCCAGGGCATGATCCTGGAGTCCCAGGATCGAGTCCCACATCAGGCTCCTTGCATGGAGCCTGCTTCTCCCACTGCCTATGTCTCTGCCTCTCTTCCTCTCTCCCTGTGTCTCTCATGAATAAATAAAATCTTTAAAAAAAAAAAAAAAAAAAAAAGACCTGAACTCCAGCAGTACGGTCATCTTTTGCCTCAAAAGAAAAAATCAGAAACAGTCCTCTCTCCCAGAGTTACAAAACTTGGATTACAATTCAATGAAGGAAAGCCAATTTCAGAAGCACAATTATAAAGCTATTGGTGGCTCTAGGAAAAAAAGCATAGAGGACTCAAGAGACTTTATGACTGCAGAATTTAGACCTAATCAGGCCGATATTAAAAATCAACTAAATGAGATACAATCCAAACTAGAGGTCCTAATGATGAGGGTTAACGAGGTAGAAGAACGAGTGAGCGACATAGAAGACAAGTAGAAGGCAAAGAGGGAAACTGAGGAAAAAAAAGAGAAAAACAACTAAAAGATCAGAAGGACAGATTAAGGGAAATAAATGACAGCTTGAGGAAGAAGAATCTACGTTTAATTGGGGTTCCCGAGGGCGCCAAAAGGGACAGAGGTCCAGAATATGTATTTGAACAAATCATAGCTGAAAACATTCCTAATCTGGGAAGGGAAGTAGGTATTCAATCCAGGAAATAGAGAGATCCCCCCCTAAAATCAATAAAAACCACTCAACACCTCAACATTTAATAGTGAAACTTGCAAATACCAACTATAAAGAGAAGATCCTTAAAGCAGTTAAAGAAAAGAAATCTCTTAACTTTTATGGGAAGAAGTATTAGATTAACAGCAGACCTCTCGACAGAGACCTGGCAGGCCAGAAGGTGCTGGCAGGATACATTCAGAGTCCCAAAAGACAAGAACATGCAGCCACGAATACTTTATCCAGCAAGGCTCTCATTCAGAATAGAAAGAGAGATAAAAAGCTCCCAAGACAGGCACAAACTAAAAGAATATGTGACCATGAAGCCAGCTCTGCAAGAAATATTAAGGGGGATTCTGTAATAGAAAAGTCCAAGGGAACAATCCACACAAACAAGGACTGAATAGGTATCATGATGAAACTAATTCATAGCTTTCAATAGTAACTCTGAACACGGTTGGGCTTAATGACCCCATCAAAAGGCCCAGGGTTTCAGACTGGATAAAAAAGCAAGATCCATCTATTTGCTGTCTACAAGAGACTCATTTGAGACATAAGGACACCTAGAGTCTGAAAATAAATGGGAGGAGAACCATTTACCATTCAAATGGTCCTATACAGAAAGCAGGGGTAGCCATCCTTATATCAGATAAACTAAAGTTTATCCCGAAGACTGTACTGAGAGATGAAGAGGGACAATATATCATACCTAAAGGATCTATCCAACAGGTGGACCTAACAATCATCAATATATATGCCCCGAAGTGGGAGCTGCCAGGTTATCAATCAGTTAATAACCAAAGTTAAGACATACTTAGATAATAATACACTTTTACTTGGTGACAATCGACAAGTATTCTAAGCACAACATCTCCAAAGAAACAAGAGCTTTAAATGATACACTGGACCAGATGGAAATCACAGATATTTACAGAACTTTACATCCAAACTCAACTGAATACATATTCTTCTCAAGTGCACATGGAACTTTCTCCTGAATAGATCACATACCGGGTCACAAATCAGGTCTTAACCGATACCAAAAGATTGGGATTGTCCCTTGTGTATTCTCAGACCATACTACTTTGAAATTAGAACTAAATCACAAGAAGAATTTTGGAAAGATTTCACATACGTGGAGGTTAAGGACAATCCTGCTAAAGGATGGAAAGGTCAACCAGGAAATTAAGGAAGAATTAAAAAGATTCATGGAAACTAATGAGAATGAAGATACAACCGTTCAAAATCTTTTGGATACAGCAAAAGCAGTCCTGAGGGGGAAATACATCACAATACAAGCATCCATCCAAAAACTGGAAAGAACTCAAATACAAAGCTAACCTTGCACCTAAAGGAGCTGGGAAAAAACAGCAAATAGAACCTACAGCTAGCAGAAGAAGATGGTTAATAAAGATTCGAGCAGAACTCCATGAAATAGATACCAGAACTGTGGAACAGATCAACAAAACCAGGAGTTTGTTCTTTGCAGAACTAATAAGATAGATAAACCAAGAGCAAGCACTATTAAAAAGAAAAGAGAGAAGACTCAAATTAATAAAATCATGAATGAGAAAGGAGAGACCACTACCAACACCAAGGAAATACAAACGATTTTAAAAACATACTATGAACAGCTATACGTTAATAAATTAGACAATCTAGAAGAAACGGATACATTTCTGGAAAACCACAACTACCCAAACTGGAACAAGAAGAAATTGAAAACCTGAACAGGCCAATAACCAGGGAGGAAATTGAAGCACTCATCAAAAAACTCCCAAGAGATAAAAGTCCAGGGCCATATGGCTTCCCTGGGGAAGTCTATCAAACGTTTAAAGAAGAAACCATTACCTATTCTACTAAAGCTCTTCAGAAAGATAGCAAGTGATGAATACTTCCAAACTCATTCTATGAGGCCCAAATCACCTTAATTCCAAAACCAAAGACCCCACCAAAAAGGGGAGTTATAGACCAATATCCCTGATGAATTTGGATGCAAAAATTTTCAACAAGATACTAGCCATAGGATTCAACAATACATAAAGAAGATTATTCACCATGACCAAGAAGGATTTATCCCCAGGATGCAAGGCTGGTTCAACACTCATAAAACAATCAATGTGATTCATCATATCAGGAAGAAAAAATACAAGAACCATATGATCCTCTCAATAGATGCAGAGAAAGCATTTGAGAAAATACAGCATCCATTCCTGATCAAAACTCATCAGAGTGTAGGGATAGAGGGAACATTCCTCAGCATCTTTAAAGCCATCTATGAAGGGCCCATAGCAAATATCATTCTCAAAGGGGAAACACTGGGAGACTTTCCCCTAAGATCAGGAACACAACAGGGATGTCCACTCTCACCACTGCTATTCAACACAGTACTAGAAGTCCTAGCCTCAGCAATCAGACAACAAAAAGACATAAAAGGCATTCAAATTGGCAAAGAAATCAAACTCTCCCTCTTTGCAGACGATATGATACTGTACCTAGAAAACCCAAAGACTCTACCCCAAGATTGCTAGAACTCATACAGCAATCTGACAGTGTGGCAGGATACAAAATGAAAGCCTAGAAGTCAGTGGCATTTCTATACATTAGCAATGAGACTGAAGAAAGAGAAATTAAGGAGTCAATCCCATTGACAATTGCACCCAAAAGTGTAAGATACGTAAGAATATGGAAGATACGTAAGAATAAACCTAACAAAAGAGGCAAAAGATCTATGTCCTAAAAACGCCAGAACAGTTTTAAAAGAAAATGAGGAAGGCCCAAAGAGATGGAAAAATATTCCATGCTCATGGATTGGAAGAATTAATATTGTGAAAATGTCACTGTTACCCAGGGCAATTTACACGTTTAATGCAATCCCTATCAAAATACCATGGACTTTCTTCAGAGAGTTGGAAGAAAATCATTTTAGGATTCTCGTGGAATCAGAAAAGACCACGAATAGCCAGGGAAATATAAAACAGAAAACCATAGCTGGGGGCATCACAATGTCAGATTTCAGGTTGTACTACAAAGCTGTGGTCATCAAGACAGTGTGGTACTGGCAGAAAAACAGACACATAGATCAATGGAATAGAATAGAGAATCCAGAAGTGGACCCTCAACTTTATGGTCAACTAATATTCGACAAAGGAGGAAAGAGAATCCACTGGATAAAAGACAGTCTCTTCAATGAGTGATGCTGGAAAAATTGGACATCCATATGCAGAAGAATGAAACTAGACCACTCTCTTACACCAGACACAAAGATAAACTCAAAGTGGATGAAAGATCTTAATGTAAGACAAGATTCCATCAAAATCCTAGAGGAGAACACAGGCAACACTGTTTCTGAACTTGGCCATAGTAACATTTTGCAAATTACATCCATAAAAGCAAGAGAAACAAAAGTAAAAATCAACTATTGGGACTTCAAGAGAACAGCAAAAGAAACAGTCAACAAAACTAAAAGCCTACAGAATGGGAGAAGATACCTGCAAATGACGTATCAAGTAAAGGACTAGTATCCAAGATCTATAAAGAACTTCTTAAACTCAACAGTAAAGAAACAAACGATCCAATCATGAAATGGCAAAAGACATGAGCAGGATTCTCACAGAGGAAGACATAGACATGGCCAAAAGCACATGAGAAAATACTCCGCATCACTTGCCATCAGGGAAATATAAATCAAAACCACAATGAGAGACCACCTCACACCACTGAGAGTGGGAAAATAAATAAGGCAAGAAACAACAACTGTTGGAGAGGCTGTGGAGAAAAGGGAAACCTCTTGCACTGTTGGTGACAATGTGAACTGGTGCCACCACTATGGAAAACTGTGTGGAGGTTACTCAGAGTTAAAACTAGATCTGCCCTAGGACCCAACAATTGCACTGCTGGGGATTTACCCCAAAGATACAGATGCAGTGAGAAAGATACAGATGCAGTGAAACACCAGGACACCTGCACCCCAATGTTTTTTTTTTTATGATAGTCACAGTGAGAGAGAGAGGCAGAGACACAGGCAGAGGGAGAAGCAGGCTCCATGCACCGGGAGCCTGACGTGGGATTTGATCCCGGGTCTTCAGGATCGCGCCCTGGGCCAAAGGCAGGCACTAAACCGTTGCGCCACGCAGGGATCCTCTGCACCCCAATGTTTCTAGCAGCAATGTCCACAATAGTCCAACTGTGGAAGCATCCTTGGTGTCCATCGAAAGATGAATGGATAAAAAAGATATGGTTTATGTATACAATAGAATATTACTCAGTCATTAGAAACAACCAATACCCACCATTTGCTTCGACATGGATGGAACTGGAGGGTATTATGTTGAGTGACACAAGTCAATTGGAAAAGGACAAACATATGGTCTCATTCATTTGGGTAATATAAAAAATAGTGAAAGGAATAAAGGGGAAAGGAGAAAAAGTGAGTGAGAAATATCAGAAAGGGAGACAGAGCACAGACTCCTGACTCTGCAAAACGAACAAGGGGTGGTAGAAAGGGAGGTGGGCGGGCGATGGGGGGTGACTGGGTGACGGACACTGAGGGGGCCACTTGACTGGATGAGCACTGGGTGTTATTCTACATGTTGGCAAATTTAACACCAGTAAAAAATAAAAATAAATAAGTAAATATAAATAAATAAATAAATAAATAAATAAATAAAAATTTTTAAAAATCCCTACTCATACCCCTCAAGATTATTACTTTCTTAGTTTTGCAGGAAAAGTACATGACAAAAATATTGCTATTTTCTACAAATATGAAGGCTCTTACCTTTGTTTTCTTTATCATATCCTGAAATCTGTTGAAAGAAAATATTTTACCTTTATTCAACTGCTGAGTTATAATTAAAAGACCAAAACAAGTTATAAAAACAATCCTACCGGCGATTTGTAGAGACTGGATTCAGGGCTGATTTTAATGAGTTGTAATATATCTTGCATAGTAAATACCTTTAGAAAAAAAATTAGACTTTTTTACACCAGTGTTTATTTATTTATTTTTTTAAATTAATTTTTATTGGTGTTCAATTTACCAACATCAGAAAAACACCCAGTGCTCATCCCGTCAAGTGTCCACATCAGTGCCCGTCACCCATTCCCCTCCAACACCCGCCCTCCTCCCCTTCCACCACCCTTAGTTCGTTTCCCCGAGTTAGGAGTCTTTATGTTCTGTCTCCCTTCCTGATATTTCCCAACATTTCTTTTCCCTTCCTTTATATTCCCTTTCACTATTATTTATATTCCCCAAATGAATGAGAACATATGTTTAAATGATAAACGAGGAGGCTTTTGAAGACAAAATCCTGCTTTGGATTAAATAGACAAGATAAAGGATAAAAATATAGTAAAAATGTATAACCATGCCAATAATGTAAAATTGAAGCACTTTCTTATAACATTAGCATGTTAAAGTCACAAGAATAAAACATTTTTCTTGATCCCCTAATTAAGCTCCAAATATTTCATATTGAATAGGTCTAATATATTTAAATGGTTCATGCCTTACAGATTACAAACACACAAATATCTCATGAATCAATGAATAGATGTGTAATTTCCAGGGTCTCCAACTGCAACAAAATTTTTAAAGTATATTGCTGTATAATATAAATAAACTTTTACTGTCTTTACATCCATGAATAACTAAAGCATATCCAAATTAGTTTTATACAAACATTTTTGGGTTGCTATTCTTAATATGTATTTATACTATAATACTTTTCATTTACTAGGTCTACCTGGAGAACACTGATAGGCTTTCAGATGGTTTTCCTTTAAAGAAAATATTCTGCATAGCATTTTAGAGTAGAAACCTTTAAGTATGCAAACTGGATTACCTACTGCTATAACTACATAATTAAGCAAAAGTCTGAAACATACTTGGAAACTCAGGGGCATTTGGCTCAGTTGGTACAACATGTGCCTTTTTTTAAAGATTTATTTGATAAAGAGCACACAAGCACAATCAAGGGAGTGGGGAGAGGGAGAAGCATGCTCCCTGCTGAGTAGAGAGTCCTATGTGGGGCTCAATCCCAGGACCCTGGGATCATGACTTGAGCAGAAGGCAGATGCCTAACCAAATGAGCTACCCAGGCACCCTGAACATGTGATTTCTGATTTTTAAGGTTGACCTCAAATAAATCCACATTGGGTATAAAGTTTACTTTAAATAAACAAAAAACAAACAAACAAAAAAACAAAAGAGAATAACAAACCTATAGACTAATGGACCAAATAAGAACTCCTAATGTTGATAAAGAAAATTTGTTTGTTAAGAAATAAATACAGCATATTTGAATTTTCAAATATTAACACTGTTCTTATTTTCTTAAAACTACTGAATATGAAACTTTTGGTCAAGTAGAGACAAGATAAAGAATAAAAATACATTAACAACACCAAGAGTTAAACTATGGACTTTAGGGGCACCTTGGTGGCTCAGTTGGTTAAGCTTCTGCCTTTGGCTCAGGTCATGGTCCTGGGATTGAGCCCCACATTGGGCTCCCTGCTTAGCAGGGAGTCGGCTTCTCCCTCTGCCCCTCCCCCATTCTTGCTCGCTTGTATGCACATGTGTGCACTCGGTCTCTCTCAAATAAATAACAATTTTTAGAAAAAAAAAAAACAAACCATGGACTATAGGTGGTAAGATGTGACAATGTAGTCTATTGCAAAAATTTATATAATGGGTGTATGGGGGTGGTTTAGTTGGTTAACCATCCAACCCTTGATTTCAGCTCAGGTCATAATCTCAGGGTCATGAGATCGAGCCCCACTCACGGCTCACAACTGGTGTGGAGCCTGCTTAAGATTCTCTCTCTTCCTTTTTCTGCCCCTCCCTGCTTCCCTTTCTTAAAAAAAAAATCATTTTTTTAAAGATTTTATTTATTTATTCATGAGTCAGAGAGAGAGGCAGAGACACAGGCAGAGGGAGAAGCAGGCTCCATGCCGGGAGCCTGATGTGGGACTCAATCTTATGACTCCAGGATCACACCCTGGGTCGAAGGCAGGCGCTAAACTGCTCAGCCACTCAGGGATCCCCAAAATCAAGTATTTAATTAAAAAATGTTGCTAACAGGGGATGCTCCGCATGTGTGGGAGCAAAAAATCCCGCATGTGTGGGAGCAGAGAACATATGGGATGGCTTCTTTTCTGCTCAATTTTGCTCGGAACCTCAACTGCTCTAAAAAATTGTCTATTTAGAAAAAATAGGCAAAAGTCTGCTATGTCAGCCTTTAAAAATAATCAAGTGTAGCTATCTTTCTCCACTACTACTATTGAATATATATTAGAAAATAGCCAAAAACAGGTGTTTTAGTTATTTGAGTAGTCCATAGACTTCTCTTGTATAATCCCAAGGAGTAGAAATACGTAAAGAGACAACTTTAATGTAGTAAGAACACAGATTGGAGATCTAGGTTTACAGCCCTGCTTTGCTATTTACATATCATGTGACCTTGAGCAAACGATTTCACCTGTCCAGAGGCTGGCTCCTCATCTATAACACAGCTAACACCTTAAGTGTGACTAGTACAGTGACAAGCTTACAACAGACATTCAACGTAAATGGCAACTGGGAGTCCTGGTGGACTACATGGAATGGGAGGTCAGTTCTAGCTTCAAAACAGTTAGTGATTCTACACATCACAATTTTACCAAAGACTAATGGAGATGTCAAGGAATTGATAATAAACAATCAACTTTAGTACTTCCCCTTTGTTACATTATATGATGTGAATTCAGAGATGCCCGAGAAACGGACCTTGATAGCCAAGGAATACTCAGCTATTATGCAGTACTTACTATTATCTCAGAAAGTAGCTGTTAATAGAAAATTCAAAAATAGAAAGGGAAAGATTTTACCTTTTCTTTGGCCAAACCACTTTCCGGAAAGAAAACAGAAAGTGAATACTCATAGCCACATCTCTGTAAGTAATCTGCCACTAGAGAGTTAGAAGCAGTGGTTACGAGGGCACTCCCTTCCACTGAAATGGTCCGGGGCTGCAGTTCTCCACTCAACACAGGGTGCATCAATTCGTGAATTAGCTGGTTTCGTAGCTGTGTCTAGCTCAAAAAACAAAGAGGGTGGAAAATTTTCAGCAGGATTTCACTAGAGGTATACAGATTTGTCACATGAATTAGCATGCTTATTTCCAGAATGGTTTTAGATCCACGACCAAAAATTAGGAACCATCCCCTATATGTTGTGTTACCGTGTGACACAAGTAGCTCACTGAGTTTTGGCAAAAGAAACCCATTTTCACTGATTTCCAAGTTAACTTGTGGTTAGCTAGAACGCATGTATACTCTAACTTCACTTCCCCAGGAGTTTCAGGAGCTTTTAATCAAGTACAGGAGACAATTCTGCTCCTTACCTTTCTGTGCACTCTTGGAGGATATGAAAATATTGGGCATATTGATCAAAACAAAATTCGGTTCCCAAAAAAGAAATCTCATATACACAAGAGAGAAACCAGTGAACCCAAGAACCTACTACAATATACTTTTGCATACAGTATTTACATCTCAAGATGGAACAGTAATTTTCTCACATTTTATAAATGAGAAAATTACAGTTCAAAGCGGGACATTTTCTCAAGGTTTAATATGAGCATTATTCATCTGAGTTTTAATAAAATTCCTAAATACTCAGACTACTGAGTATTTGTTCTAGTCTATTCTGTACATCATCTGGAAACACACAACTGGGCTGAGTTTAAGAGTACACTTGCCTAGATTCATGATGATTGTGAATGGTATCTAACAAATTCATATTTAATAGATCCAAGCAAGAAACTAATGGAGTTGTTACACTTCCTTCTTCTATCTGTTAGCTCAAGAGAAAAAGAGTATACAATTACCAGTATAGAACAGACCTTGGGATACTTAATTCTCACAGTTAAAACAAACAAAAAAGAGACATGTACATTGTACAGAATACATATGCCCTGCCACATCTAGAATAGTACAGTAACTGAAATTAAGAAAAATTATAGTGTCTTCCACCAGTAACATTTAGAGGCAGTTTAGTTACATTTGTAACAACTAAGGAACATATTTTTAAGAATGTATTTAGGTTCAGCTTAATTAATAAAATGACTTAAGGTGTCTTACAAATAAATACTGAAATAGGTTAAAATTTAGAGGAGTGACAAAAGCAGAAAAATGAAAATGAGGGTAGAAAAAATGCAAAGAACATTACAGATGAATCTGCAGCTTAATACACATAAAAAGCAAGCCATCCAGCACTTGCTGGAAGGAATCCCAAAACTGGCTGGGGGCTCTCCAGGAGCAAGGCAAAGAAGGAAATCCATTCAGAATTACTCCTACTAAAATAGAAATAGAATTATTGTGGGTGGGAGGTGAACTGGGAGAGCAGACACTTGTGGATCCTCACCACATCTCACTCAGAAATTAGGGTAAGACTCAAAATAAGGAAAAACACTTGACACATTCCATTTAATGGGCACTGGACTTTGTAGTGGGCCAGAAATTATTTTCAAACCCTCAAATAAAATGTTCATTAGGCCATTACAAATTCAATGAATTTTAAAAATTAAAACTCACTCAGGCCATAGTCACTGAATTGAGAAAACAAAAATAAGTCCAAACTTAGCAAATAAAAATCTATCTTGCCATTGGTAAAGCTGAATAACAGAACTGAACAACCAGCTGCAAAAAGGAAACAGTACTTCTCCAGAAGATACACTACATTTGTAAAGTGAACAAGGTTAGCACAATATTGATACCAAACCCAATGAAGGACTGCTTAAAAAGGATAAGGATAGGTCAATATCAATTGTGACTACAAATAAAACACAAATCTAATTCAGAAACACAGTAAAAGAAAATATGCTATGGCCAAAAACCCAAGGACCATTCTACATTAGAATGCATATTAATGCATTATATACTACAACTAATTCCAAATGGCTTAAAGAGTTAAGTGTTAAAAAAAAATAAGGCCTTCTTAAAAAATAAAAAGGGAAGGGAGGAGGGGCAAGATGTTTACTGCAACATTATCTACAATAGGTGAGATATGGAAACCACTCAAGTGTCTTGTCAGATAAATGGATGAGGAAAATATGCTGTATATGGATGAGGAAGATATGCTGTATATACACACAAACATGATATTATTATATATATGAATATACACACACACACATACAATGGAACTATCACTCATCCTATAAAAAACAAAAACATGATGGATGCTTGGGGTGGCTTAGAGGTTGAGCATCCACCTTCAAGCTCAGGTCTTAATCCCAGGGTCCAGGGATCAAGTCCTGCATCAGGATCCCCACAGAGAGCCTGCTTCTCCTCTGTCTACATCTCTGCCTCTCTCTGTCTCTAATGAAAGAATAAATCAAATCTTAAAAAAAAAAAAAAAAGAAAGAAATCCTGCCATTTACAATAACATGGATGGAACCAGAGAGTATAATGCTAAGGGAAACGTTAGAGAGAAATACACAACTTCACTCACAAGGAGAAGGGCAAGATGGTGGAAGAGTAGGGGTCCTCAACTCACCTGGTCCCACCAATTTACCTAGATAACTTTCAAATCATCCTGAACACCTACGAATTCGACCTGAGATTTAAAGAGAAAAAAGCTAGAATGCTACCGAAAGAAGGGTTTTTCACTTCTAACAAGGCAGGAAGGTGGAAAAAAATAAATAAATAAAAGAATCAAATTGGGGCAGGGGGGGTGGAAAAAAATAAATAAAAAAGAATCAAATTGGGGTGGGGGGCACTGCAAGGAGCCAGGCTGTAGCCAGGGTAAAGCCAAGCACCCAAAGCCTCCAGAACAGGAAAGCCCAGCCCTGGAGAAGCAAAACTTTAAAAATCCACGCCAGAGTTTTCCATGACAGAAAAGTACTTAGCAGGGAAATTGGCCAGAATCCCAGGAAGGACAGTGAACCTGTAAGATTGTCGGAGTCACTAAAAGCACAGGGGCGTGGGAGGAAAGCTCACAGCAAACCTCCAACCAGTCTTGGTAAACTGGCCTCAGGACATTTCAGAGAGGCCAGTTGTTTAGGTAGTCTGGATCCACACAAAGGTGGCTGTGCCCCTTTCCCTTCAGTAGATGTGGTCCCCAGGAGCATGGTTCCAGCAGCACAGGGCCCCAGATCCCAGGACGCAGGGGACACAACCCAGGATTCTGCACTCCCCGAGGGACAGGTGGAAGCAGGGAGAGCATAGAACAGCAAGGACTTTCCTGCAAGATCAGTTCCCATCCCACCCCCGCCTCCCCCGCCATCGTGGGGAGCATCTAGGCTACTGCAGACTGGGCACTGCGTTAGTTACTAGCAGGCAGCTGACTCCAGAGCTGGAGACCTAGCTGCCGACATTGTTGTTTTCCTTCCTTGTTTCCCCCTGTGCCTGGGAGAGGCAGCACTGCCAGGAAACAGAGGCACCATGGGGTAAAGAGTTCCCTCTGAGCCATGCACCTGGCAGGGGGCAGGTTAGCGCCCCCAGGTGCACACACCTGAGCATCAGCACAGCAGGCCCCTCCCCCAGAAGACCAGCCAAAGACCAGCAGAAGAGCAAGTTCTTGACCAAGCAGCACTGGAAAGCTCCAGGAGAAGTCTAGAGATTTATAATATATAGAACTAAAGCCCCCCCCCCCTTTTTTTTAACCCTTTTTCCATTACAACTCATGTTTATATCAGACTAAAAATGTCCACTATTATTCCTCTTTTCCCACTTTAACTACAGTATTTTACCACCTCTTCATTTTTAAGTTTCTTCCTTTTTGACTTTCATATGTCTACCATTACAGGTCCTAGAAATATACACATTTGTCACTTCTGGACTCCCTTCAACATACTCAATTTAATTTTGGGAGATAAACGAGTAATGGGGTTTTCATTCTGGGCTTTTTGTTTTCTCTGCCTCATTTTGTTCTACAATGGCAGAAGTTAATACCTTCTAAAACATGACCAGTATGGACCACAAACAAGTGGTATACTGTGCTGGTTCATTCTGTGGGATTATATTCTCTTTTCATTCTAATTCTGCCCCCTCTTTGATCTCATTTATGCTTTGGTGGTCAATCTTGGGGCTTTCTACTAGTATTTCTGATTTATATACATTTGGGACTGAGCATATTCTAACATACAAAAGTTAATATACTCTGAACTAAGAGGATCACCCTCTAGGACCCTTCAGGTAGACTTACATTCTCCACTTCATCACCACCACCATCCCTCAGCTCCCCACTTTTCTTTTTCCTTTTTCTCTTTTTTCCTCTTTACTTTTTTTTCTTTTTTCTTTTTCTTTGGGGTTTTTGGCCCTTTATTTTTTACTACTTTGTTTTAAAATTTCTTTCACACTTTAGTGATCCTTTTGTTTTGTTTTATTTTGTTCTGTTCTTTTTCATTTTCTGGTCTCTGACTCTTCGGAATCATCTGGGGCTTATTTTACTTAGGTCGTGGTTGATATTTTTGACTCAGCCCACTCATACAGCCACTCTGCACTTAGCAAAATGACTAGAAGGAAGAATTCATACAAAAGAAAGAACCAGAACGATACTCTCTGCCAGAGTTACAGAATATGGGTTTCAATACGATGTCAGAATGCCAATTCAGAAGCACAATTATTATAAAGCTACTGGTGGCTCTGGAAAAAAGGAATAAAGGACTCAGAGACTTCATTACTGCAGAACTAAGATATAATCAGACCGAAATTAAAAACATTAAATGACATGCAATCCAAACTGAATGTCCTAACTGCTAGGGTTAATGAGGTGGAAGAAAGAGTGAGCAAAGAAGACACTTTGGTGGTAAGGAGAGAAGCAGAGGAAAAGAGAAGAACAATTAAGAGACCATGAGGAAAGGCTTAGGAAAATAAATGAGAGTTGGAGAAAAAAAGAACTTACATATAATTGGGGTTCCAGAAGATACTGAGAGGGAGAGAGGACCACAAAGTATATCTGAACAAATCATAGCTCCGTGCTCAGGCTGGGTCAGAGAAGGCACCATCGCCTGCAACAGCGAAGCGCGCATGTGCAGGGCACCCGTGGCTTCTGGGCCAAGGCTGTATCCTTGCTGCTGTGGGGCAAGGACCCCAAGGTGACGGGGGCGGGGGGGGCCTGTGCCAAGCGGGACGTGAGGAGGGCAGGGGCGCTGTGGGGTATGGGCATCCCTCGCACAGCATTGGTGAACGCTCCCCGCCCGTCCCGGGGTGGGAGTGGCGCCGACGCTCATGCCCCGGTGATCGCCACAGCCTTGGGAGCCCGCTTGACGGTGGGCTCCTCCTGGGCTGGGTCGTCCCCAGAGGCAGCGAGCGTCCAGTGCGCGGGACGACATGCGGTCCGGGTCACACGTGGCAACGGCAGCAGGGTCTCCGCACTGGCCTCGGCTACCCGCAACCCCCCTTAGGCCTCGGCACAGTGCTGCAGCCAGGTGGCAGCGTGTGCCCTCCTCTGACCTGGTCGGCCAGAGCCAGGGACCAGTGCCGTCCCGGGACCAGCCCATTGTTCCTTGCCGGGGGCCCACAGGCATGTGCAGTGCACGGGGTGCCGGGAGGGGCGTGTCTCGGGATACACAGCTCCGGCCCGTGGCAGTGCGCCGCGTGGGCAGCAGCCCGAGGCCCAGCGGGCCGTGCTCGGGCAGCCTGTGCCGATGGCCTGGGAGCCGGGCGGAGGTCAGGGCGCCAGGGCCACGCTGCTGTGCGGGCCTGCGGTGGTGTTCTAGCTCTCGCATCTCCAGCCCCAGAAGGGTCCTTGACCTTAAGCAGTTTGGGAACCACCCCCAGCTATCAGCCGTGATCAGGGAGCAAGATCTGCGCATGCTTCGCTTCATGACGAACCTGAAGGTCTGGCTGGCCCAGGGCGCGGAAGAGGGTCCCGGGACGGGAGGCGAGGGGCTAGGACCCGCGATTCGCGAGCTGAGGCTGCAAGGGGGAGGCCTCAGGACAGAGGTGTCACCACGCTCCCCGGGAACCCCCAACCCCGGCCCCGTGTCCCCCATTTGTCGGCAGGTGCAGGAAGTCACCTTTCCCAGTGCTTGCCGCAGGATCCTGCTGTTCTTTGGCAAGAACTCCTACTTCCAGAACGACGTCCTCGTGAAGGAGTATGTCGTCAGTGCTGCTGGTAAGGCAGCTCGGCACGACTTCCTGCCTGCCTGCCTGCCTGCCTGCCTGCCGGCCTGCGGGCCTGCGGGCCTGCGGGTCTGCCGGCGTGCCTGGGAGGCGGCGGGTGTACGGTGGAACCGGGTTCACCGTGCAGCACCGTGTCACGTGCCGGTTGCCCTGCAGGGTACAGAGCGACGCACTCCACTCCCATCCAGTGGTCGCAGCGTTACGAACGGGAGGCCTACCGCCGCCAGCACCAGGACAACGGCCTCAACTTCTTCAACTGGTTCTCTGGCCACCACCTTGCCGGGTCAGGCAGGATCGCTGAGGTGGGGCCCTGTGACAGACTGGGTCAGTGAGTTCGCTGGGTCCCCCAGCTGGTACGGGTGGGGATGTGAGTCCCGCTCTCTCTTTCCTGCCAGATCATCATGGATGACCTGTGGCCCAATGTCCTCAAGTACTACGAGAGGGAAGCCACAGGAGGACAGGTGAGGAGCCGAGGGTGCGGGCGTGGAAATGGGGGGTCTCGGGGGACTTTGGGTGACACACTGAGGCTTGGTGGCCCTGCCGGGGAGTGACCCCAGGTCAAATTGGCATCATCCCCCTGAACCAGGGAGGCTGGGGAAGGGCCGTGCCAAACGGCTCGTGCCTGGGGAAGATCAAGGCATTGGGAATGGGCTCTGGCATTGGGAATGAGCCCTGCCGGAGAAGCAAAGCCAGCTGAGCCGCTGCGCCCATGCAAATGGTCTGGCGGGGCCCTGAACCCCGTCCTCCGGTGCCCGAGTACCGCCAGACGTGTGGGCACGGCGATGGTGTCCTGGCCACCCGTGACACCGTGCAAAGTAGGCGAAACTTTGCAACAAGGCTCTAGGCCGGGGTGGAATCAATGCAGCGATCCCCTCAGTCTCCATAGGCGTCCCCTCCGCCCCCCAAAAGGCACACAGAGAACCCTGGCCAGGATGCCGACATTAAGGAGCACGAGTTTGAATTCCGTGGGTGCGTGCGTGGAGGCAACCTAAATGCAGAACTGCCTGCGCTCGTGGGAGGCGCTGCGGGGGCCAGGAGAATCATAGCCATGGGAGCCAGGCCGAGAATCACTCGTGCCTCGGCCCCTTGGCCCAGAGACCATACACACTTGTGTCATGGCCGCCTGGCTGTCTGTGTCCCTGTGTGTACCTGAGGCCCTGGGTGTTTCTGTCCCCGCCAGGGAGCTTCAAGATGCCGCGATGAATATGAGGAGACAGCACACCTGTCCACAGCCATCGCAGACGTACAGATGGATGCCAGTGGTCAACACGGTTCTCCTGCATAGGAGATCACTGAGGATGACAGTGTGGTGCTGACACATCAGACAGATGATGGGGCTCCAGGAGCCATGGAACTTTCATTAAAACTTAGAAACACAAGATCCTGTGTGTGTCTGTGTGTGTGTGTGTGTGTGTCTGTGTGTGTGTTATCGTGTGTGTGTGATTGTGTGTGTGTGGGCAGCTCCGGGCCCTGCTTGGTTTGGCCACCTTGGTTTTCCCAGAATGCGGCAACCTGCTGTACACCTGAGGTTTACCTCTGTTTCCAGACATCAACACTCCGGGGACATGTTGACCCGGAAGTCAGCAGAGAGGGCTTGAGCCTGCTGGCCAACTGCATTGGAGGGGCAGCGCAATGCCCCAGAGTGTCGAATGTCCTACGCAGACAGAGCAAATGAGGAGAGATCCCACAGCCTGAGTGGGTTGTAACTCTTTCCTGGGGAGATGAGGGTGTTCTGGGCAAGATAGTGATGGGGCAGGGCCTAAGAGTCCAGTACTCAGTTTGGCTGCATGGTGATGACGGTCTTGTGTGGTGGGGGATGCTTGCCTTAGATCCTCAGCCACATGATTCGTGTGAATACGTGGGGAGCCGGGCTGAAGCCTTATGATTCTGCTGAAGCCAGCGCCAGTGCTCTCCATTGGTGGGTTAACGTGCTCACTGCTGATGAGACCTTTGGCACCTCAGGGACAGCAAGTCTTAGGATGTTTGGGACCACCGGTCAGGTCTCGAGCCAGCAGTATGGGCCAGGGGCCAGGAGCAGGTGTGGATCAGGAATGAAGACACTGTGTTTCAGGCCCAGGGCGCCGGGAGAAATCGTCAATTGCAGAACAGAGATATGCATGCAAGCACTTATGCACTCAAACTCACACCCCCCTCAGTCACCGCACAACACACATTCACACTGACGCCTGTGCATGCCCATCCATGTACACACACACTCCTGCTGACCCGCAGTAGCTTCCTAGCCTGTACTGAAAACCACACCCATGCTGACACCCACACTCACCCTTACTGGCTCACAGATCAGCGGACATCGTCTCGCACTCAGCTCCCTCGCCCATTATGACCCACACCTCAGTCCCTCCTGCTGCTACACAAGCACAACCATACTGATGTGTGCTCTTTTCCTGAGACTGCCTCACACCTACTATTATCTCACCAGCACATTGCGGCTGACACACACTGCCACTTACAACTCTCTGACACCGGCTGCTACCAACACACTCTCTCCCTCTTTCTCACACCCATCTGTACTGACACACACTCACACCTACACGCACACACACACAGACACACATAATCCCTGGCCCTTGGTGACATGCTTTCCCGTCCTGGCATTCATTCACTCACTGGTACTTACCCATATGCTCAATTGGAACAGAGAAGCACCAGCCGGCAGACACTCCTGTGCCACCACACACCACTCACACACATAGCTACGGACACACATAGTCACTCATACTGATGTACACGCTCACACCTTGGGACGTACACACACATGGGCACCTGTGTGCGAAACACACACTTCCCAGCTCCTTCGACATGCATAATCCCTCGTACTGCTCGGCACCCATGCTCCTCCTGACCCTCACAGTCACCCGCTGGAACCGACATATGCTCACACGATCCTAAGGATCCACTCCCTCAAAGATGGCCTGGCATCGACACGCGCTCCCTCGCGCAATATAGATGGTAAGTCAAAGTCCTATAAAGAAATAAAAATTTGTGAAAGTTAAATACATGGACAATTTAAATCTAGTTTTCAGTTTGGTTAGTAACTCTTTTGTTTTTGCTTTGAAAATGATCGAAGGGACTGATTTACACAAAACCAAATATTACTCTCTGTTTTGGAAAACATTTTGTGTCAAGATAGAAGTCTATCACATCAACAACTGAAACAGCTGTGGACTGAGCTATACAAGAGCAGAGGGTGTTTCGGCTGTTTGTGTTAATGACGTTCCGCTAGCCGAAATCACTCTAGATGCTGATAGCATCGGTGTGTTCAATGGAATCCCAAGCAACAACAAAAAGTCACTTACTATATGAAAAAAGTGAAAGGAGAGTGAATTAAAAGAGGTTGACAGAATGCATTCAAAGAATACAGTCCAGCTATATTCTACACATAAGACTAACACTTTTATTCGAAAGCTGTAGATTGTATCAGATGACGGAAAAACACATTTCATACAAATACTACCCAAATGATAGAGAAGTACTAATAGCCTTAGACAAAATACAGCTTTAAACAAACAAAAAAAAAAAATGAAAAGGGACAAAAGACTTTACATGTTAATAAGAACTTAAGATAGCAGGAAGAGAAATACAAATTATCATGTAACAACACACAGTGAAGATATACGAACCAAAACTAATGAAATTACTAGTAGAAAAACAAAGCCCTAAAAAATGCTTAAGGACTCCAATGCCCTCCTCTTAATGCAACCGCAGCATGGTGAAATACAAGACTGCCATGACACAATATAGCAGAAGTATACATGATACTCTACCCAGTAACACTGGCATATACCTGTTTCAGAGTGCACAGAGGACATTCTCCACATTACACCACATATCAGGCCACAAATAAAATCTCACTAGATTTAAAAACATACAAATCATATAAAGCATCTTCTCTGACCACAGTGAGAGGAAGTTAGAGATCAATAACAGGAACAAAACAGAAAAATTAGAAAATTTGTGGAAATTAAACAATATAGACAAAACAACCACCGTATCAAAAAGGAAATCAGAAGGGAAATTGGAAAATACTTGGAGATAAATGGAAACAAACAAAATAAATGCAAACATCAACACTTAAGAGCTAGAACAGCTTATGCTAAGGCAGAAACTTGTATTCGTAAACGCTAAATGCTCAAAACGTTTATCGCAATACAACACCTAGCTTGACAACTTAAGGAAGTAGAAGAGGATAAACCGAACACATGGAAGGCAGAAGGAAGGAAATACAAAAAGGTTAGAGCACCAATGGAAAAGAAATGACAAAAGCAACAAAAACCAATAGTTCTTTGAAGGATTAACACAATCGACAAACCTTTAACTACATTGCTTAAGAAACAGACAAGTCTCAAGTTAATGAACTACGATTTGACAATGGAATCACTACTACCTATTTTACAAAATAGACAACTCAACTACCATCAGAAATAAAGCAGCATGACAGACAAGGACACAGAAATATAGTGAATATATGATACTATGAAAAGTACAGACATGGTGTTTTTAAAAAACAAAATTCTTACTGATTTGAGTTCTTTTGATCTTTTTAAAGATTTTGTTTATTTATTCATGAGACAGACAGGTAGAGAGAGAGAGGAAGAGAGAGCGAGAGAGGCAGAGACACATGCAGAGGGAGAAGTAGGCTCCATGCAAGGAGCCGGATAATGGGATATGGGACTGGATCCAGGGACTCTGATCTTTGTTATTCCTCTATTCCTGGTAATTTTGTCTAAGTTGTTCCCCTTATTCTAGTTCCTTGAAGTGTAATGTTAGATTGTTTATGTTGGTAGTTTCACATATTTATGCATTTGTCTCTCTAAAGTTCCCATTTAGCACAGCCTTTGCATCCTCCCTTAGGCCTTGGTGTGTTTTCCATGTTCATTTGTTTCATAGCTTTTGTTTTCCTTTTGATTTCTTCCTGAACCATTAGTTCTTCATGAACATATTAGTAAATTCCATTTATTTATAGGCTTCCCAGTTCCCTCTTGTTCTTGATTTCTGGTTTCATGGCACTGTCGTCAGACAAGCAAGCTGTAATTGTAGGATCGCAACTCCTTCAATTTGCTAAGACCTGCTTTGTGTCCCGTCATCTGATCTGTCCCGCCAAATGTTGCATGGGCGCTTGAGATGATCATATTCTGCTGCCCTGGGAATGAATTTCCTGTATATGTCAACTTCTTACAGACACTAAGCCTCTTCTGTCTAACACCATTCAAATCCCACATTCTCTTGCTGATTATCTGTCTGAATATCTTTTACATTGCTGAGTGTGGACTATTCAAGTCCCTTGCTTGCCTTTCAGATCTGTTAGTATTTGCCTAATGTATTTAGTTCCTCCAGGATTGCGTGCATATATATTTAGGATGGTTATGCCTTCTTGACAAGTTGACTTTCTTATCATTACGTAATGACCTTCCTTGTCACATCTTACAGTTTTGGGCTTAAAGGGTCTATTTAGTCTGACATAAGCGTGGCTGTACCCGCTCTCTTTCGGTTTCCATTTGTATGGAATGTGTTTTAAATTTTTTCAGCTTGAGCCTCTACTGTGCTCAAAATTGAAGAGTCTTTTGTTAGCAGCCTTTTCCTTAATGCATTTAAGTACAGTCATTTATATGTTTTCATTGGGTAATTCAGTGTAAATATATTAATTATGATTACATAATGATTCAGTGATGCCATTTATTAGTTTGATGTGTTTTGTAATTTCCTGGGTTTGTTTGTTTGTTTGTCTGTCTGTCTGGATACTTTTGGTGAGTGTGGTTTCTGTTAGTTTTCTCTTTAATTGGTGATTTTCTGTGGTGGTATATCATCATGATCTGTTATATGAATCTGTAAGAATTTGCTTTGCAGTTACCATGAGACATGCATGAAAACATCTTACAGCCATAATAGCCTATACCGACAACAGTCTATACCACACAGCGTGAGAGGTGCCTGGGTGGCTCAGCGGAACACCGAGTATGTGTCCGTAATGTATTCTATGACATACATAAATTGTGCCCTTTCCCCTTTCTACATTTAGTCTTACATTTTGCCATATTCTGTACTGTGCATTTGTTAACAAACTATACTAGCTTTAGTTATTTTTGATAGTTTTACGCTTTCTTTTACTATATTTAAGTGGGCAATGCACCTCCCATACAGTTTTAGAGTTTTTCAATTTGACGATGTATTTGCCTATATCAATGTCATATATTTTTTTCAGTTTTCGTTACGATTAATGTCCGTTGATTTCAGCTTGAAGAACTTTCCAACTCTTGTGAGACAGGCATAGTGATGATAGTTCTCCTAGTTCTATATGGGAAAATGTTTCTCCTTTATTTCTCTTTTTTTTAGATTCTTTTATCTATTTATGCAGGACACACACACACACAGAGATAGAGCGAGAGAGAATGAGAGAGAGAGAGAGAGAGAGAGAGAGAGAGAGAGAAAGGCATAGAGACAGAGAGGCAGATGAGAGAAGGCTCCATGCAGGGAGTCCTACATTGGACCCAATCCTGGGTCTCCATGATCCCACCCAGGGCCAAATGTGGCACCAAACCGCTGAGCCACTGCAGCTGCCCTCTCCTTTACGGATAATGGATAATTTCGCTAGATTGAGTATTGATGTTTGGCAATAATTTTTTTTTAGCCCTTCGACTATATCATCCCACTTTCTCCTGGCTTGTAAGGTTTGTAGTGAGAAATCTGCTTGTCAATTATCCATTTGGTTTCTTTGTATATTATGGTCACCTTTTCTCTTGATGCCTTTAGGATCTCTCTTGGTCTTTGATTCTTGAATTTTATCACAGAGTGTTGGAGAAAATCTTTTGAACCATAGGAATGGGGTAGTGTGTATCTTCATGGTTTTGGATTTCAATCTCTCCCCAGGTTGGGAAAGTTCTCACCCACTATTTCTTTAAAAAAACTTTCTGCTGCCTCTCTCTCTCTTCCCCTTTTGGATTTCCAGTTTGGATATTGTGATTTTGCAGTGGTGCTTCATAGGTCTAGGAGGCTTCTTTTACTCTGTTTATACTAGGGTACTTCGTCCTGGGCTATTTCAAGGTCCCTCTCCTGTTTTACTGATTCTTTTTTCTGTTTGGGCTGTCCTGATGTTGGTGCTCACTATTGAATTCTCTATTTTGTTCACTGGGTTCTTAATCTCCAGAATTTTTTGCTTCTCTCTCTGTAATTTCTGTTTCTGTTAATGTCACATTTGCCTTATGTATTTCTGTTATTGCTGATGTCAATGAATTGTCTTCCTGTGGTGTTTCTCTAGCCTCTCAGTTTACTTAAGTAACTCATTTCAATTCTTCATTTGGCCGTATTCCCACCAGCAGTGGTTCCTTTCTCTCCATAGCCTCACCAACACTTTGTTTCATGTGTTGTTGATTCCAGCCATTTGGACAGGTAGAATAGGATATGTGTGGTAGTGCTGATTTGCATTTCCCTGATGATGAGAGATGTGAGCATATTTCCATGTCAGACGTCGGTCGGTTGGCCATTGGGATGTCTTCCTTTGAAAATGGTTCTCTGGTTCTCAATTCTCTGCCCTTCTTTCAATGAGGTTATTAGTCTTTTTGACTAATCAATCATTATGTAGATTCAGCACTAACCCCTAATTGGGTATATCATCAGCAAATATCTTCTTCCACTCAGTAGGCGGGCTTTCTGATTTGTTTATGGTTCCCTCCTCTACGCCAAAGGTTTTTCAAATGTAGGTGTCATTTCCAACAGTTTGATTTTGCTTCTGTTACCTTGGTATGGGAAGTTGATGTGTTTTTTTTTTTTTTAATCATGAATGGGATGTTTGAGATTTACTGATTTTCTTTTTTTATAATAAATTTATTTATTTATTTTTTTAATAAATTATGTTTTATTGGTGTTCAATTTACGAACATACAGAGTAACACCCAGTGCTCATCCCGTCAAGTGTCCCCCTCAGTGCCCGTCACCCACTCACCCCCACCCCCGCCCTCCTCCCCTTCCACCACCACTAGTTCATTTCCCAGAGTTAGGAGTCTTTATGTTCTGTCTTCCTTTCTGATATTTCTCACACAGCTCTTCTCCCTTCCCTTCTATTCCCTTTCACTATTATTTATATTCCCCAAATGAATGAGAACATACAATGTTTGTCCTTCCCCGATTGACTCATTTCACTCAGCATTATACCCTCTAAGTCCATCCACATCGAAGCGAATGGTGCATATTTGTCATTTCTATGGCTGAGTAATACTCCTTTGCATACATAAACCACATCTTCTTCATCCATTCATCTTTCGATGGATGCTGAGGCTCCTTCCACAGTTTGGCTAATGTGGACATTGCTGCGAGAAACATCGGGGTGCAGGTGTCCCGGCGTTTCATTTCATCTGTATCTTTGGAGTAAATCCCCAGCGGTACAAATGCTGGGTCCTAGGGCATATCTATTTTTAACTCTTTGAGGAACCTCTACACAGTTTTCCAGAGTGGCTGCACCATTTCACATTCCCACCAATACTGCAAGAGGGTTAAGCCAACATCCAAATCTCCAGGCTTCAAGTCCCACTGGTTATATGAACTATGGAATTTAGTCCCTCTGGTGTTTAAAGCCCAATATTATGGGATTAGTATTCCCCGTTGAGCTCCCTGATGGGAGGATCTATTTCTCTGCCTGTTCCTCTTGCGATTCCCTCCCTCCTCCTGCTGGCAGCATCCCCCCACCTTTCTGACATCCCTAACCTTCCAGGTGCAACTTCTTCTCTGTATTTCCTTGTGGAGTACACTCTGCCCTGCCAGCTTTCAGACTATCCTCTGGTTTATGGAATTGGATGAGGCCTCAGAGTACTCAGCAGGCCTTGCAGTGTGCACTTTGTCCGGCCCATATGTCCCCACAGGGTCTGCACACCCCAACCCCACCCCGAGTCCCCACCCTCCTTGCCCCCACCCTCCACTGTTTTGTGGCTTCAGGCCTAAGAGGTTTGTCTGCTGCTCGCAGCCTGGTCGTCGGCACGTTTTCAACAATGTGGGGCCCTCCTATGCACCTTCCTCCATTGCTGCCTCATGTCTTTGCTGCCTAAGGTCTTTGCTCACTGGATAGACTCTCATGCCACTGTGTTGTTTGTGTTCTCTGTACCCTGCTCCTGTTTGAATCTTTACTAGCCCCATTACTTCCCAAGGAGATGTCTGATTTGTGCCTTGGGGAACACACTGGTATCTGTGACACCAGTGGGTTACACTCCCCTTGGCTGGTGAGAAGTGGTAGATAATGGGAGAACCCAACGGTCATCCCACATGGGTCTGCATCCATCACCTCTCGGAGGTCCTTCTGAAATTTCTTCATTCTGAAATTTCTCTGCAGACACCTGGCTAATCAAAAATGCTAAGTAGGCAGGGAAAGTATTCTGTACTGCTTGCCCTGTGCTGGTTAGGTGTGCACAACCGTATCCTCCTCTGCTTGGGTCCCCCCCTGCACCAGGTAACCACTGCTCTCCCCTCTGGTTCATTGTGTGCCTTTGACTCTTTTACCTTCCTCCCACATGGGTGCTCACCTCCAGCACGCATCATTCTGGGGTTGGCTTCTTCTGCTTCAGCACAGTGCTTTACCCCATTGATGCTTAACAGGCCTTCTTGAGGGCTCTCCCCACAGACAGTTCCAGTGAGCGCACTACCCCGGGGGAATGCGGGTATGCTGCTCTGTGTACTGGTAGTTGGCACAGTGAATTAGGAGGTGACCTTTGTTTGTCTCACATTACTCTATGTATGTTCCTTCGCTGTACTAGATACAGCTATGTTTGTGTCCAACCGAGGAAAATAAATGTGTCTGCTTGGAAGCCCTTGTCTTCCAGCCCATGTAGGCAATGGAGACTACTTCCTTTTTTTTATAACTTCATTTTTTATTGGTGTTCAATTTTCCAACATATAGAAAAACACCCAGTGCTCATCCCATCAAGTGCCCTGCTCAGTGCCCTTCACCCAGTCACCCACACCCCTGCCCACCTCCCCTTTCATCACCCCTAGTTCATTTCCCAGTTTTAGGAGTCTCTCATGTTCTGTCTCCCTTTCTGATATTTCCCACTCATTTTTTCTCCTTTACCCTTTATTCCCTTTCACTATTATTTATATTCCCCAAATTAATGAGACCATTAATGTTTGTCCTTCTCCGATTGGCTTATTTCACTCAGCATAATACCCTCCAGGTCCATTCACGTTGAAGCAAATGGTGGGTATTTGTCATTTCTAATGGCTGAGTAATATTCCATTGTATGCATAAACCTCATCTTCTTTATCCATTCATCTTTCAATGGACATCGAGGCTCCTTCCACAGTTTGGCTATTGTGGACATTGCTGCTAGAAACATCGGGGTGCAGGTGTCCTTGGGGTAAATCTGTGTCTTTGGGGTAAATCTCCAGCAGCGCAATTGCTGGGTCGTAGAGCAGGTCTATTTTTAACTCTTTGAGGAACCTCCACACAGTTTTCCAGAGTGGCTGCACCATTTCACATTCCCACCAACAGTGCAAGAGGGTTCCCCTTTCTCCACATCATCTCCACCATTTGTGGTTTCCTGCCTTGTTAATTTTCCCCATTGTTACTGGTGTGAGGTGGTATTGCATTGTGGTTTTGATTTGTATTTCCCTGATGGCAAGGGATGCGCAGCATTTTCTCCTGTGCCCTTTGGCCATGTCTATGTCTACCTCTGTGAGATTTCTATTCATGTCTTTTGCCCATTTCATGATTGGATTGTTTGTTTCTTTGCTGTTGAGTTTAATAAGCTCTTTATAGATGTTGGAAACTAGCCCTTATCTGATAAGTCATTTGCAAATATCTTCTCCCATTCTGTAGGTTGTCTTTTAGTTTTGTTGACTGTATCCCTTGCTGTGCAAAAGCTTCTTATCTTGATGAAGTCCCAATAGTTCATTTTGCTTTTGTTTGTCTTAAGGGCAGGCTTCTTTACTGAAAAACAAGTGCATGCAGAAGGCATCTTTCAATGAACATATTCTTTCAGGAAGCTAGAAGCCTTACTCAAGGCATGTGGGAAAGCCTCAGGAAAGAGTGCCATCCTTACTTTGAAGCATATGTCTGCATAGGTAGACAACATCATTCATCTTACCTTTTCTTGGGAAGGGAAACGGTGTGCCCCCTGTGTGGGAAAGCCTTAGGAATGTGTAGGTAACAGAGAGAGAGAGAGCATGTCCCAACTGGCCTCCTTTGTCACCCATGGAACATTGTCTTCCAATCTCTGTGAAAACATGAAGACAGGACCTACTGTGCCCTTGGCATGGGAAAGAAATACATGTAGCAAAGCATCATTCTTATGACATATGTCCTGAAGATGGGGGCGGGGGCGTTTTGCAATCCCTAAGGGCTCACCACATGTAATTGCCCCTCACCTATGAGAAACAAGTATGTTGTCAAAGCCAGGTTGTGGGTATCATCTTCTTTCAGAAGGCTGGATGCCTGTTTACATTGATGTGGGAAAGCCAAAGGCAGAGGCACATTCTTATTTCTGAGAAACATGTCTCTGGACAAACATTGGTCATCCAAAATTTTCTTTCACCGAGAGAGAATATCGTTGTAGTGTCCCCAACAAAGTCCAAGGAATGGGCCAGATCTTTTCTCAGAGACACTACTCTGTGGAGGAATGCATTTCCAACTCTCCCCTTTTGGGTTAATGACAGAAGCCTTTCCAGTGACTGGATGACAAGCAAAAGACAGAGCCCCAAATATCATGGGAGAAAGGATCCTGGGAAGAAAACCTTGGGAACTTACCACTTTCCTCAGGCTAGGAGCCATCGCCAAGATGTGTATGAAGGCCTCTGGAAAGTGCCCTACTCTTCTCACAGAGAAGCAACACAGGGAAGAAGGCCCCTTTCCACTCCATGTTAATTTGGTGAAGACAGGAGAGTCAGGAGATATACATGCCTGAACCTGTGCACTGTGTCCTCTTCTCAACTTTGAGAAACTAGTTCGTGAAGAAAGCATCTTTCAAAGATCATCTTCTTACAGGAAGCTTGAAGCCTTACTCAAGGCATGTGGGAAAGCTCAGGAAACAGCACCATCCTTACATATGAAGCATACGTCTTCATATGTGGACAGCATCATTCATCTTACACCTTGTCTTGGAAAGGAGAGGGTTTGCCCCTTGTGTGGGAAAGCCTTAGAAATGTGTGGTCTCCTTCCTAGTGAGAGACAAAACAGAGTGCAGATAGCATGTCCCAAGTGACTTCCTCTGTCACCAATAGAAAAACGTCTTCCAGTCTCTGTGTGAAAACCAGAGCAGAGTACTGAATTGTTCTTGGCTCAGAGAATGAAATATGTGTAGAATGCATCGTTCATATCACCTCTGTTGTGAAGATGATGGTATTTTGCAGTGTGAAGGAAATGGATACAATCCAAAAAACATATAGATAAAAGACAGATCCTCCCTGCTAAAGCTGGACTTAGATCATCACTCCCGTGATTTTTGGAAGGCCATCAGACTAAGGATTTCCAGAGCCAGTTCCTAAGTTCTTGAAGCAGACAATGCCATGAAACAAGTAGCTTTTCCCAAAATCAGAGATCAATAATTTCATCTCCACCTTTTGTTGTTGCTATTGTCTCTTCCTGAAATGCTTTGTCTAGAAAACACTTTTCTTTCTTTCTTCCTTCCTTCCTTCCTTCCTTCCTTCCTTCCTTCCTTCCTTCCTTCCTTCCTTCCTTCCTTCTTTCTCTCTTTCTCTCTTTCTCCTTCCTCCTTCCTTCCTTCCTTCCTTCCTTCCTCCCTTCCTCCCTTCCTCCCTTCTTTCTCTCTTTCTCCTTCCTTCCTTCCTTCCTTCCTTCCTTCCTTCCTTCCTTCCTTCCTTCCTTCCTTCCTTCCTTCCTTCCTTCCTTCCTTCCTTCCTTCCTTCCTTCCTTCCTTCCTTCCTTCCTTCCTTCTTTCTCTCTTTCTCTCTTTCTCCCTTCCTTCCTTCCTTCCTTCCTTCCTTCCTTCCTTCCTTCCTTCCTTCCTTCCTTCCTCCCTTCCTACCTTCCTCCCTTCCTCCCTTCCTCCCTTCTTTCTCTCTTTCTCCTTCCTTCCTTCCTTCCTTCCTTCCTTCCTTCCTTCCTTCCTTCCTTCCTTCCTTCCTTCCTTCCTTCCTTCTTTCCTTCCTTCCTTCCCTCCTTCTCTCTTTCCCTTTCTTCTCCTTCTTTCTTCTTCCCCTTCCCCTCCCCTTCCCCTTCCATTTCTCCTACTCTTCCTTCTGCTTCTGCTACTTCAAACTCTTTTACCTGTCAAGTGAAAATTTCCCTTATCTGTCATGTGTTGAAAGGCAGGCTGGAGTATTATGCTGAGTGAAGTAAGTCAATCAGAGAAGGACAAACATTATATGTTCTCATTCATTTGGGGAATATAAATAATAGTGAAAGGGAATAGAAGGGAAGGGAGAAGAAATGTGTGGGAAATATCAGAAAGGGAGACAGAACATAAAGACTCCTAACTCTGGGAAACGAACAAGGGGTGGTGGAAGGGGAGGAGGGCGGGGGGTGGGGGTGAATGGGTGATGGGCACTGAGGGGGGCACTTGACGGGATGAACACTGGGTGCTATTCTGCATGTTGGTAAATTGAACACCAATAAAACATAAATTTATTATAAAAAAAAAAGAAAAGAAAGGCTGACTGGAGGTGCCTTGTGTCAGATGATCCTATCTTCCCCTGCTCTTCCACTAACAGATTCTCTTTCAAACTGTCTCATTCAGATTAACTTGTGTTACCTCAACAAGTCAAACACAAACCAAACACTCTCTTGCCCCAGAATTTAAAGGCTGGCATCTGTATCTAGATAGCGAACATCTAGATAGCGAAAATTAACCTGCTGGTTTTTACTCTCACCAGTGTGACACTTGGTGGTCCAACTATGGAAGATGGATGAACGAACTGGTATGTTATACATAAGATACATGCCACACTGCCTTCCTTCTGATGAGTTAGCTAGATCTGGGAAGACCTCTATGGAAAGAAACAAGAGCTGTTCCTTGGTCCAATAAAATGGTTGGAAAGGAATTTTTCCCTTTCCCTTGAAAATAGACTTGGTACTGGACTGAATCTTTCCTAGGCATCATACCATGGCAATGTCAAAATCAAATCCTGTGATCCCATGAGCACAATCCTCAAATCTCACACAGCAGTCACACAAGAGGTTCTAGCACTGATTTTTCTCTCCTCTCCTCTCCTCTCCTCTCCTCTCCTCTCCTCTCCTCTCCTCTCCTCTCTCTACTTTTCTTTTCTTTTTTTTTCTTTTTTCTTTTCTTTTCAAAGATTTTATTTATTTATTCAGGAGAGATACAGAGAGAGGCAGAGACATAGGCAGTGGGAGGAGCAGGCATCCTGTGGGAAGCCTGATGTGGGACTCCATCCCAGGATCCCTGGACCATGACCTGAGCTGAAGGAAGATGGTCAACCGCTGAACCACCCTAGCACTGATTTTCACAGCAAAACACTTGCCAGATGATCAAATGTTTCAGCTGGCTCACAGGCCATTTTGTACCCAGGGCAGTTTAGCTGCTCACTGCCCTGATCAGGTGCCCAACACCACAAATTATACCTGAGTAGACAAAAATGTATATATATGGACTAACTGGTCAGGCAACAAACCTAAGGGTTATTTATAGTTGTCAAAGCTGGACTGCAGACCTGCATAAGCTCTTGCTCAATCTGTTCTCCACACTGATAGGAACACATAGAAAATGAAGTTGTGAAAACAGCAAAGGTCATGGATCACCAGGAGCTGGGGAATTGCAAGTTGCAGCTTGAGTTTGTGCATGAATTACACTAGACTTTTTATCCAAAGTGACAGTACAGACATACCTCAGACATATGGAAGGTTTGGTTCCAGACCACTGCAACAAAATAAATATTACAACAAAGCAAGCCAAGTGAGTGTTTTGGTTTCCCAGGGCACATCAGAGTTATGTTTATACTTGTAGTCTATTAAGAGTGTCATAGCATTATGTCTTTTGCGTTTTTTTTAAGATTCATTCATTCATTCATTCATTCATTCATTCATTCATTCATTCATGATAGACAGACAGAGAGAGAGAAAGAGAGAGAGAGAGAGAATGGCAGTGACACAGGCAGAGGGAGATGCAGGCTCCATGCCGGGAGCCGGACACGGGACTCGATCCCGGGACTCCAGGATCCCACCCTGGTCCAAAAGGAGGCGCCAAACCACTGAGCCACCCAGGAATCCCCTTAAACATAATGTGTACAACTTAATTTAAACGTACTTTAGGCTAACAATCGCTAACCATCAGCTGAGTTTTTAGTACGTCGCAAACATTAATTACAGATCACCATAACAAATATAGTAATACTGAAAAAGTTTGAAAGGTTGCACAGTTAACAAAATATGACACACACAGATACAAGATGAGCAAATGGTATTGGAAAATTGGTGCTGGTAGACTTGCTCAACACAAGATTGCCAGAAAAGTTCAATTTGTGAGGAACACAGTATCTGTAAAGCACAATAAAAAGGAGTGCAATAAAACAAAACCTGCCCGTAAAGTATATGAAGTATATGCCTACCTAAATGATCAGAAAGTTGTGGACTCTGATACCTGGCTCCTTCTACCTTAAATGCCAGGAAAATTACAAATTCGGGATCCTTTGTCATGAGGTAACACCACATAAATGTCTCAGGTAAGAGACCCAGTTGAATATCACAATTCCATCATATTTTCAATGTTTTCCAAAGCTTTGGAAAGTATGAGTTGGAAGACAGTCCTAAATCTCCCCATAGTAGTACAATACAAGTCCAATATCACTATACAAATGCCGGTAACAGTCCAGTCAGAAGTTAACGGTTTAGTCTCAGATGTGCTCAAAAATCACCATGCCAAGGATATGGTAGCTGCCCAGCACGGAGGAACTTGTGCAATCATTGTAAAATGCAGCTTCTGAATAGATTGGATGAGACAAATAGTGTCTAATTTATACCTTTAAAAAGACAAGATAATCACACCCTATTGGCCATTTCATGGGACTGACTTATCTCCAAGATTGGGAAATTGGTTTAATGAAGTGTGGGAAACTCTACTTGAATTCGTTCTTTTCTGCTTGTTACTCTTGTTCTATCCTATATTCTTCTCTTCCTTTACAGTTCTCTTCCCACTGAGCTGCTAACCCAAATCTTTTCTCCACAGTCCTTGACTGGATTTTTTAATATGTGGACTTCATGAAGTTTCAGCCAGGAGAACTGTGAGAGATCGGAATATGCCACCCCAAAATGTACCACCCTGGCATGAGTACTAGCTTGAATTGAAGGCAATGGAGCAAAGGTAGACATAGGATGAGTTCCCTGGCCTCCCCCATCTGCCTGAAAACAGATCATAAATCTCCTTTGTGATCCTGTCCCTGCCACACCATCACAGTTACCCCCGGAGAAGAGTTGGCACTGAAAAAGAGCCTATGTGGGCAAACCGTACTAATGAGCCTTTGTCTACCATGAGTTAACCAATATATTTGCCTTTCCATAACCTGTCACCCTGTGAAGGTCAAAGTCCCTTTCATTTGTCTTGTCACTTTTCTTTAAATTGGATCCTCTTTTGCCCTAATGATGCATAAAAGCCTCCAACCTCAATGGTTTGTTGGTTGTTTTGTTTTTGTTTTGTTTTGTTTTAGTTTGTTTTGGTTTGGTTTGGTTTGGTTGTTTTGGTTTGGTTCGGTTTGGTTCGGTTCGGTTCGGTTCGGTTCGGTTTGGTTTGGTTTGGTTTGGTTTGGTTTGGTTTGGTTTGGTTTTGGTGTGTGTGGGTGGGGGGAAGAGGAAGTTCTCTTCTCTCTAAAGCTCCCCCACATGAGATAAACCTTTATCATTAAGTAAACCTGTATGCCTAGTCTCCTGCTAATCTGTGTGCTGTCAGTTTACTTTGTTAATCTTTGTTAATCTACACATTGAACAAGAGGATAGAGAAAACATTTTCTTCTCCTACAGGATCAACCGGCCAATCCCATTAAACTAATTAGTTTGGCAAAAAGTCTTCAAAGGTATCAGAGCTTGGTCATGGGGAATCTTGTTTCCTATAAGTATCTGATTAAGAGTACTCAGTGAGGGTATTTTCCATATCTTTCTTGCCACTTTATTCTGTGCTCTCTTTCCCACTGTAAATAGTCATTATTGCCTTCAAATCTAATCTCATTAGGGAACAAACTTTAAGAAACATCTTTAAGGTTCTAGTCCTCTATGTCTACACTCATTACCCAAATTTGTATTAGTCAGTCAGAAACACTGTGCTAGTAGGATGTGTTTACAGAAACAAAGAAGGGGTGGGGAAAGAGAGAGAGTAGTGGGAGATGGGAGAGAGAGATTTTAAGAGTTGGTTCACATGATTGTACAGGCTGGCAAGACTGAAGAGACCAAAATCTGTGGGCACGCTGGAGACTGAGGGAAGTCTGCACCCAAAAGTAGCCTGGAGGCAGAATGCCTTCTTCCCTGGGGAACCTCTGCCTTTTTTCTTAAGGCTTTCAGCTGACTAAAGGAGACTTGCTCGTTTAATGGGTGATCATTCAGAGTCTACTGAGGTAAATGTAAAAACTAAAAATGTAAGAAAGGTAAATGTGTAATCATAACCAAAACATTCCTTCACAGCAACATCTAGGCTAGTGTTGATTAAACAGCTGAGTACAATGGCCTACTCAAGATGACACATAAGATTAACCATCACCACATTCATCTTGATATGTGAGGTTTATGGAGGAGGTTGACCTGGGAAGAGGATTATGTGATGTGTACTAAAACCTGGTTGGCAGAAGCAAGCCCAGCATGTGGAGAGATTTGCTACAGTAAGATGTCATGAATACAAAGCCAAAGCTGAGTTTCTGGTGGGAGTGTGAGACCAGTCTCTATGTTCTGTCTCCAAAGCCTGCGTGCAATTGAATGATCACTTAAGTACCCCCCTTAGAGAAGCAAGAAAAGATTGTGTGTTAACCCCAAAGATGAAGATGAATTGTAGTTGACTTTTGACAATTTTTTTACTGACTGAGCGGAACTGGTTAGCCAAGTCTGTAACTCCAAGCCACTTAGTACTCATGTCATTGTGAATGCATTTGATTAGGGACCCTATCTGGTTAGAGTTGCTGTAATAAAGGGAACATGTCTTTGCTGTTGTTTTTGTTTTGTGTTTTGTTTGTTTTCAATAGCTACTTCCAGTTGTTAGCATGGCTTCAAGTGCAGGACTTACAAAGGAATTGGAGGTTGAGATTTAGGAATCTGTAGCCTTCCTTAACTAAGTGAGCTGTGACAGGCTGTAATTTTTTAGTGCCTCGTTTCAATCAGTTCTGTGGAGTGTTGACCCTCTGCATCAGTAAGTGAAGGTTCATTGGTCCCGCTGGGTGGAACCCACCAGTACTGTAGAAGCCATAGTTTTACTCCATGAAGTTACCTGCCGGGTGAGTAGGCAAAAAGGGTCAGTTTCATGGATGAACCAGGAGAGACACATGTTTTAGCAAAATCAGGTGCATTTTCATAGTTAAGAGGATGATTACCCCTTTAATTAGTCTTTCTTTTTTTTAAATAATAAATTTATTTTTTAATTGGTGTTCAATTTACCAACATACAGAATAACACCCAGTGCTCATCCCATCAAGTGTCCCCCTTAGTGCCCGTCACCCATTCACCCCCACCCTCCGCCCTCCTCCCCTTCCACCACCCCCAGTTCGTTTCGCAGAGTTAGGAGTCTTTATGTTCCGTCTCCCTTTATGATATTTCCCACACATTTCTTCTCCCTTCCCTTATATTCCCTTTCACTATTATTCATATTTCCCAAATGAATGAGAACATACACTGTTTGTCCTTCTCCGATTGACTTACTTCTTCATTCAGCATAATACCCTCCAGTTCCATCCACGTTGAAGCAAATGGTGGGTAAAAAACAGACTTCACTGCACTTCTAGGGTTTCATTTTGTTCTTTTTTTATATAAATTTATTTTTTATTGCTGTTCAATTTGTCTACATATAGAATAACACCCAGTGCTCATTCCATCAAGTGCCCACCTCAGTGCCTGTCATCATTTTGTTCTTCGTTTTAAACAAACAAAGAAACAAACAAGCAGATAGACAGAGACCAACAAACAGAACACGGCAGATAGATATTGTGTCAGTAACAATGGGAGTTTTCTTTGGAAAGTTTGGTCTCTTGAATTGTCTTAGCATTAGCCATCATTGCCAGGAAGAGGAACTATATATATATATATATATGTATCAGGCGCCCCCAATGAGAAACAACTGGTTGGACTCACGACTCATTTAACCTTCTACTAACTTGCCTGTCCGCCTGCCTGCCTCAATGTCCACCCAGATAAGCCCACTCTAACTAACATCCTCAGCTGACAGAGATCAGGAGATCTTTGGCCTGAGCTACTATTTTGCACTGCCTGCACCATTATGAGGATTTTAATGGACTTTAGTGGGATAGGTAACCACGTCATAGAAAGCCACATCAATGAATTAAGTCTATATCAGGGTACCCTGACATGTACCATGTCTACCTGATGTGGGAAACAGAGGCAAAAGAAAACTCAAGTTTCCTTACTATTTACAGTCCATTGACAAGTCCTTAAATGTTTCAAGGCAGAGTGACCTTCCTCTAGGAACTCAGCTGCCTGCATGTTAATTCCTGTGTAAGGGCAAAAGACAGTCGTAGCCCAACCCCCAGGATCCTGTGGGCCTCCTTTAACATATAAAAGTTCCTTTGGAAACTTCCTTTATCTCTACTCCCCAAAATGCATGTTGGCGATCATCCCCCAAGCGTTTGACCCAGTGATATACATCTGAAAGGTCTCATCACTAAGGGTTTATTAGACAGTAATAAATGACACTTTCCCAACAATAGCTAGGCCCTCAAGGTCTGGAATCTTTGCTTCCAAAATAACTTACTTATGCTCTCCCTAACCTTTTCCTCACTTGAAGTATGTAACAGGTCACTCCTCATGACCCCAGTGCAGCTCTTTCTGCCCATGAGTCCTGTCCCCTTGCTTCAGTAAAACTACCTTTTTGCACCATAGTTGTCTCAGGAATGCTCTCTTGGCCCATAGTTCCAAATCATAACATCTTTCCTACATCGTTTGGCACCCAAACTTGGGGCTTTGAGTCTTTTCACCTGGACTCTGAGCTCTGGTGTAAACTTGGTGGTGCCCTTCCCTTCCCCTTCTCCTTCCCCTTCCCCTTCCCTTCCTCTCATTTCAGGGACTTTCCAGGGAGTACAGACTTATGGTCTTATTGGAACACTTTCACATTGATTGCTCAGGCTACAAACGCCTACCCCAAGACTACTCGGTGGGGAGGAGAGAGCCTGCCTTTTGGCTGGAAGCAAGTACCGTGGCTGGGATGATAATAAGACTTACATACTTGATGCTCTCTCTCTCTTCCTTGTCCTTATACAAAATTGTCTGTCTTGGGCACAGGACAGCCACCTAAATCACCAGGACACCTGCCAATCTTAGGACTCCTGTGTGAGGTTTCCTCCTCATTTGGTCCAATGTGATCCCTTTCACATCCCTGGTCTAGCTGGTTCTGACCACAGGATATCCACTCAGAGCTGGCTGAAACCAGTACTGGACTGAATTAAAACCTGACCAGGGACCATTTCCTTGAGAGGTTGGCTGTAAAGACCACAGGTGTTGGAATGTCCTTTAGACCATGATAGATTTCCAACTCTACTGTCTTCTGTCAATGTCCTCTACTAACTACTAAAGCTACAAAATTGGGTAATTTCTCCTTATAAAAGTTTCCCAATATTTTCCATGGGCTCCTGAAGGCAAGGAAAAATAAGGCACAACCCTCCTGGTCAGGCAATAACAAGGCCTTCTGGCATGGATTGGGTGGTAGTTCAGTCCATTCACCAGGCACCCACCTGTAGCCTGGGATGCAATGGGGAAGACCTATGGGGACTTTTATGGCAGGATGCCTTCATGGTAAGGCAGGATGGTGATCCATAGCAATTTTTGGTAAAGACACACAACCAGTTGCTTTTGACACATGGAGCCTCTGACCTATCCTTCTTGGAACGCCACGTGGGAGTTGGGAGGGATTTTTGGTAATAGACCTTCTCTACTTCTCTAGGAGCATGACCTCAGTAGGCTTCTTCCTCAGTCCCCAAGGACTCTCCCTTGGAATGCCTTTTAGCCCCCTGGAAACAATTCAGGTTGCAAAATTTAGGAAAGGACTGATCTCCTGTAACACAGTAGCATTTTTGGTTAGATCCCTTCTGCAGGCCACAGGGCTCTAATTCATGATGAGGACCTAAGGGCTTCTTGTAGAAGCCCTTGTTTGGTCAGTAACCAGTCTAGTAAACTACCCCCTGACATACTGCATGATAATTATCTAAATAGGCCCCCTCCTGATAGATCCCAGGTTGGAGAAAGCACAGGCCCTCCACAATGAAGGGGACACTGGCGCTCTGGCTCTCTCTCTCCTGCCCTCCCTCTCTCCCCCCATCCCATCTCTCTCTCACTGTTCTTCCTCCTAATAGATGTGGGGGCTTCTCCCTAATTTCCAGGCTAACGGCTATAATTGGAGCCAACTGTGGTTAGTCTATCTTGGGATAGGGACTTTGTGGAATATTCCCAAACAACTGCCAAAACTCCTTTTGTTTCAGGGAAATTCCCTGTCTTCTCTGGCCTGATATGGAGCACATATTTTCACTTTGGTGGAAACAAAAACAAAAACAAAACAAAACACACCACAAACGACATCTACCAATCTGTCAGAGCTGATGAGGTTTTGAAACCAGAACCCTCTTTCTCTGACTTCTGGCAGCACTCTACCTCTTCTGTCTTCCCTTTCCCCTCCTCTTGTATCTGTGCCACTTTGGCTGTGGCCTGCATACATCGCTCACTTCAGATTTCCCCACTGGTGCCTCAGGTAAAAACTGACAATGGGGAGTAAATTGACTTTTTAAGTGGACCCTCATTGTGGAGGGCCTGTGCTTTCTCCAACCTGGGATTTCAAATTTTAAACTAATTTAGGTTTGCTGGTTTAATTGTCTTTAGAGTTATCAGCATTAAATATGACACTTGTATTCTATGTAGATTTGCTGAAGATCAAATAAGCTTGTGTTATCTGCATTGCAATTTGTTAGCACACTTAAAGTGGTGGTTACTCTGATCTGCCTCAAAGTTTTCAATGGGTAATTGTCAAGATAGCTTTCAAAGTATTTGGTAATCTGAAACTTTAAAGTTTTGCTTGCATGATAAATGGGACCAAATTCATTGGACATTTGGGTCTTTCCCAAATAGAACAAAGTGCTAAAGCATTGATTAACGGATGTAAGATTTGTGCTTTTGACTTTGTATTGTAAACAAACTAAGGATATGGAGGCTATTGGCAAACATGCTTTGTGCTTAACTGATTCATAAATTTGCCATCTAGGGCAGCCCCGGTTGCGCAGCGGTTTAGTGCTGCCTGCAGCCCAGGGCATGATCCTGGAGACCCTGGATCGAGTTCCACATCAGGCTCTCTGTATGATGCCTGCTTCTCCCTCTGCCTGTGTCTCTGCCTCTCTCTCTCTCTCTCTCTCTTTCTCTCTCTCTGTCTCTATGAATAAATAAATAAAATGTTTTTAAAATAAACAAACAAACAAACAAACAAACAAACAAACAAATAAATAAATAAATAAATAAATTTGCCATTAAAGAGATCTGGGATAACAGTCCACAGCTGGTTACTACTTGGTTTTCACTGCAGACTAAGGTTTCTAAGAGTTAAACTTCTGCTAATTAAGACTGATGGGCATCAGGAAAGCAGCTCTGTATGTGTAAGAACGATTGAAGGAAAGGGAAGATACTCTTGTTGAAGGTAAAAGAAAGTAGTTTTGTCCTGAATGAGACTGGTTGTTTGGAGAGAAGTGGCTTGGGACAAAATCTGGATATAAAAAGGTTTTTGTGAAGGGCAATCTTTGGAAAGGAATTTTACGTATGGTCAGGGCAGCACTAAGATCAAAATGAATGGATTTAAAAAGTACAATGGTATAAGGTTGAAAGTCTGCTTTCTCTCTGTTAAAAATACAAAATTTTCTTGAGTTGTGGGTTTGCTCTTGATATGAAAATGTAAACAAAGTTGTTTTCTTTTCTCTTTGTCCTCCCAGAAAAAACAGTTTCTGTTTTGCCTTTATCGGGTCCTTGATGATCTCTAATCTGGTTTAGGCTATGCTTTAAATCTTTCTAAGCCTTTTTTTTTTTCAATAAAATTTTTATTTATTTACTTGAGAGAGAGACAGAGAGTGAGCACGAGTGGGGCAGAGGCAGAGGGAAGGACAAGGAGAGGCAAGCTCCCCGCTGAGCAGGGAGTGGATTGGAGCTCTATCCAGGGGCAGATGCTTAACCAACTTAGCTACCCCAAAACTTTCTAAGGTTTTTAACAAGCTTCCCCAAGATTTAAATCACAGATGAAGTCCCCTTGACTAATCAGGCTTGTTTATTTGGCATGTTACGTTCTTGTATAAAGTCATCACTTGGTATACTGATTATTGAAGTGTTATGTGTCACAGAAATAACTATTTCCTTATCAGTTGCATCATAATGAACAGACCATCAACAATGGCCATTTCTGAGTTTTTGTCATTTATAATTGTTTTTATTCTCTTGCAAAATTATTTTCATCTTCAAGGGGATTCATAAAAGGACTTTTGGGACAAATACAGGTATTTGATATCTTTAGGACCAAACCTGAAATGGGTAAGAATTTTCCAGAACTAATTAATAAGCTGCATTCAAACTGAACAAGAATTAGTAATATGGGACTAAATGAACTAGGAAGAAGATTAGAGTTTTGTAGCTCTTGCTTGAAACATTGCTGGCTCTCTGTTTACACTTCCAGATTAAGGAAAACTTCTCTTAAGCTATCTGTGATGTACAGAAACCTGATAATTCATTTGTGAACAAATGGAAGCATTTCACTTTTCTCTCTACCTGAACCCCCTGAGATACAAAAAGTCTCAATAATTTTTCTCTCTTCCATGGCAATCATAGTCATTTGCATAAGCTCTCTAGGAATCTGTTCTCTTTGTAACAGGACACCACTGGAAACATTGGTTATTCTACAAGACTTTGCCTGGAATGTCATATTTCAGAGAGACAGACATAAACTCATATATGACTACACAGTTTATGACTTTATGAAACCTGGAGCCATAAAGCCCCCTTGGAACTGTTGGCCTGATACCTTGTGTGCAGAGTTCCCAGTAGCCTCACCAGGTGAGTAAAGAATGTCACTTTCTGGCAGGTGCAGCAGGAAACTCAGGATACTTTGGGAGCCTTGTGAAGACAAAGCTGCCCAAGTCTACAGGTATTGCAGGCATGTCTGACAGCAAGCACTTATCTTGGCTTCTGGCCTACAGAGGCTACTAAAAGTTCAATCTAGATTCCTTGTAAAAGTTCCAGCAAAACAGACTCTAAAAGATCCATATGGGCAGTTGTTGAACTTATGTAAATGATTAGGTCAGCTTTGTTAAAATTCGATTTGTTTTGCAAATTAGTCTTGAGTTGGCTATCTCTGAAAATAAGGATGATTTTAGACAGAAAAATTAGGTTGCAATAACACATCTTTGCAGATGTTAAATCCTAGTTAAGATTGTCTTTAAAAGTTTGTTGTTTGCCTACACTAGACAACTTGAGGCAAACTTCAGAGAAATTGCCACGATAGCTCATGTATACACAGTCCCCTTGTTTGTTACTCTGTGGGGATAATAACACCGCCCCCATGGGCATATGACTATTTGAAGAGCTGAAAATGCGATTGACTCCCCAACAATCGTATGATTCAACCAGCACCTTGACTAATTCTGTGTGGCTACGACGACAAAAATCACTCCTCAAAAGCCACTGCATACCCCACTCCCTAGGGTTAACTATGGACTTCTGGAGATAATGGATGACCTCTCCTTCTTTATGATTGGATTGGATGATGACCTTATTCCTGAGACAAGTTTTCTCCCACTTGCCAGTGATTCCTCGTAACTAAGATATTGTTAAGGATAGACCTCAAACAAAGAAGATTCCATGATGGTTTTATCCCTCAGCCACTTCTGTTGATACAAAAGTGCTGAGTGGAGGCTTTAGCCAAGCATACAACAGCCCTCCTGGTGGAAGGATTCTCAAAGCTCACTAGGAGATAGTCCATGACTCTAATGACTTCACCTCAGGTCCAGAATGTCTTAGATACCAGAGGCCACCAATGGATGATGAGAGGCCGACTTATTAAATACTAGGCTGTGCTCATAGATATGCCTGAGATACTGTCAAACTTTAAACCCAGCTACCTTTATGTCTGGACTGGACGTTCGTACTTCTATAGAGCATAACTGTTCACAGGTTATTGATCTTGTTTATTCTAGTCGACCAGATTTAAAAGATTCCCCTATCGAAAATGCAGATGACAACCGGTTTACCAATGGCAGTAGTTTCATGGAAAAGGGAATGAGAAAAGATGGGTATGCTATAGTTGGTCTAACTCAGACTATTGAGGCCAGAGCAAATAGGAGCCAGGAAAGCAGAGTTAGTTAGTAGCACTCACTTGTGCTTTGCAATGTTTAAGACAAAGCCTTAAAAAATATTTATGCTGACTCCAAATATGCCTTCCTCATCCATGGAGTAATTTAGAAGAAAGGGGATCATTATCAAGCCATAATTCCCTAATCAAATATTAAGCCTGAAAATATGACTGTTCTCGAGCCTGTACACCTACCTGAGGAGGTAGCTGTAAACCACCTCAAAGGACAGCAAAAAGGATATGACCCTAGAATGTAAAAAAAAACAATTCAGTAGACCACATGGCCCAAGCAGGCAGCACAAATAGGCAAATATTCTGCCTTTTACCAATCTTACCTCCAATAAGGTCCATGAGGGCAGTCTATTCAGACCAAAAAATTCACGTAGCCCAGGAACAAGCATATTCAGAAATGCTTGTTAATAATGAGGGGAAAATTTTTATACCCAAATAATAATCAGGGAAAGATAATACAGGGAGTACTCGATTCATCTGGATAAAAAGGCCACGGAGTGACAAAAACTTTGCTAAGGGAGATTGCCCCTGGATTTGGACTCCTTTGATCCCTATACAAATTCAAAAGATGGCCCTACAAGACTGACTAGCCCTTGGTATCTTAAGTGCAATTCAAGGAGGCCTAGAATTAGATGACTGTCTCCTAATGGGACGCAATGGTTCTGTGACTCTAACTTGAGTCCATGGCTTCCCCCGTCCATGGTAGACACGGCTGTGTCTCATTTGTATGACGACCTAACATCCATTTTTGTTCCTTCTTTGGATGTAGGAAAGACGTTACGGTTGAAATCCAGGGGCCAAGAAGGAATTCTTGAGATGTCTTTGGTGCAAAAAGGAGGTTTTATTGAAGCTGTCCCACAGGACAGGCCCTGTGGGAGAGCTACAATAGGATATTAAGGGGTGGTTATTATATAGTTGGGAGTTGGGAGAAGTTAGGAATACCATAAATCTCTCAGGAATTTTGGAAACAGGTTTCCAGGACCTTGAGGGGGCTAGCTATTGTTGAGGAAAGGTCACTTATTACTGTCTAATAAACCCGTAGTTTTGAGACCCTTCAGATGTATATCGGTGGCGCATATGCTTAGGGGAATGATTGCCAATATGTGTCTTGGGGAGTGGAGATACCAGAAATTTCTAAAGGAATTTATAATGTTAAAATAGACCTACAGGATCCTGAGGGTTGGGCTAAGATTGCCTTTTGCCCTTCACAAAGTATTAACATTCAGGCATCTGGTTCCTACAAGAGTGTCACTCTGCCTGTTTCAAAGACTTGTCAATGGACTGTGAATGGTAAGGACATTTAATTTTTCTTTTGCCTCTGTCCCCCACATCATTTCCCCTCTGAATTATTTTGACCATTAAATCTTCAAGTTGGCAGGGGTGGAATATCATCTTCTATAACTTCTTCCTGCTGAATAGGGGTCTAGAGATGTCACCACCTATGGTCTGTTTAGAGATAATAGATGATAGATAGATAGATAGATAGATAGATAGATAGATAGATAGATATGTGTGTGCATGTGTGTGTGTGTGTGTGTGTGTGTGTGTGTGTGTAAACCTCAGTGTGCACATAGCAGCTGCTTTTCTGTGGTAGAAACTAGCTGAAAGCAGAGAATGGAGCAGATTGCAGAAAACCTGGCTGTTGCTTTTCGCTGTCTGCCACAATAGGTTCAAGCCTCTGCGATGGCTTTTCTGGGACATAAGGGAGTAAGAGACTGAGTCAAGTACAGACACCTGATAACCAGGCTGCAGTTTTTTGCTGAGTGCTACAATAAACTCTAGCCTGCACCCCCACTGTGCACCCCCACTGTGCTACTGCTTTTCAGGGATGGGATGGTGCTGGCCATGCCCCAAGCCTCTTATCTGGGATAGAGGAATGGGTCTGCACCTTGCCAGGCCCTATAAAACTTGGAGTTTGGAATCCCAGCCACTGGCCAGAGATAAAATACAGATCTGTGGCTCTGGATGTGCTGACAGGCTAGGCACAGGCAGGTTAAAGGTAGTGAACTGACAAAAGCTAGAGACACAGGAGATTGTTTGCTTTTCCAAGAGGGCTTCCTGAACAACAGTGGCTGGAAATTCCATCCCCAGGGACAAGAGGGCAGGGTGATGCCATAGACTACATGCTTCATCACCACTCCCTCGTCCTGCCCACCAGCACAGTTTGGCTTCGGAGGCAAACACAGCACCTCCAAGGAAGGCTGGAAACCATTATGCTAAACCCCACACCCTGACCTGGCGTCTTTAGAAGGACAAGTCACCTCCCGAACAAGTCCAGCAGACCTCTCTCACAGAAAACCAACATAGGCCTGCATCTACCAAATCTATGGAGCAAAGAAAGGTCCAAAACATCAGACTCGAGGGGTGGGGCAGGAGGAGGAGTAGGGTCCGCAAGTCACCTGTCCCCACCAACTTACCTAGATAACTTTCAAATCATCCTGAAAACCTACGAATTCTCTCTCAGATTTATTTTTTATTTATTTTAATTATTTTTATTTATTTTTCATTGGAGTTCAATTTGCCAACATATACCGTAACACCCAGAGCCCATCCCATCAGGTGCCCCTTCAGTGCCCGTCACCCAGTCACCCCAACCCCCAACCCACTACCCTTCCACTAAGCCTTGTTCATTTCCCAAAGTTAGGTGTCTCTCATGTTTTGTCACCATCACTGATATTTTCACTCATTTTCTCTCCTTTCCCCTTTATTCCCCTTGAGTATTTTTTATATTCCCCAAATGAATGAGACCATATAATGTTTCTCCTTCTCAGATTGACTTATTTCACTCAGCACAATACGCTCCAAGTCCCTCCACGTCGAAGCAAATAGTGGGAATTTCTCGTTTCTAATGGCTGAGTAATATTCCATTGTATACACGGACCACATCTTCTTTATCCATTCATCTTTCAATGGACACCGAGGCTCCTCCCACAGTTTGGCTATTGTGGGTATTGCTGCTATAAACACTGGGGTGCAGGTTTTTCACTTCATCTGTATCTTTGGGGTAAATCTCCAGCAGTGCAATTGCTGGGTCATTGGATAGTTCTATTTTTAACTCTTTGAGGAACCTCCACACGGTTTTCCAGAGTAGCTACACCAGGTCACATTCCCACCACCAGTGCAAGAGGGTTCCCCCTTCTCCACATCCTCTCCAACATTTGTTGTTTCCTGTCTTGTTAATTTTCCCCATTCTCACTGGTGTGAGGTGGTATCTTATTGTGGGTTGGATTGGTATTTCACTGAAGCCCAGTGGTGTGGAGCATTATCTCATGTGCTTGCTGGACATGTCTTCCTCTGTGAGATTTCTGTTCATGTCTTTTGCCCATTTAAAGACTGGATCGTTTGTTTCTTTGCAAACTTTGAGTTTCATAAGTTCTTTATAGATCTTGGGTACTAGCCCTTCATCTGATAACGTCATTTGCAAATATCTTCTCCATTCCATAGGTTGTCTTTTAATTTTGTGGACTGTTTCTTTGCCTGTGCAAAACCTTCTTATCTTGAAGAAGTCCCAATAGTTCATTTTTGCATTTGTTTCTCTTGCCTTCATGGATGTATGTTGCAAGAAGTTACTGTGGCCGAGTTCAAAAAAAGGCCGAGGTCAAAAAGGGTTTTGCCTGTGTTCTCCTCCAGGATTTTGATGGAATCTTGTCTCACATTTGGATCTTTCATCCATTTTGAGTTTATCTTTGTGTATGGTGTAAGAGAAGGGTCCACTTTCTATCTTCCGTGTGTGGCTGTCCAGTTTTCCCAGCACCATTTATTGAAGAGACTGTCTTTTTTCCAGTAGATAGTCTTTCCTCCTTTGTTGAATATTAGTTGATCATAAAGTTGAGGGTCCACTTCTGGATTCTCTGTTCTGTTCCATTGATCTATGTGTCTGTTTTTGTGCCAGTACCACACTGTCTTGATGACCACAGCTTTGTGTTACGACCTGAAATCTGGCATTGTGATGACCCCAGCTATGGATTTCTTTTTTAATATTCCCCTGGCTATTCAGAGTCTTTTCTGATTCCACATAAATCTGAAGATGGTTTCTTCCAACTCTCTGAAGAAAGTCCATGGTATTTTGATAGGGATTGCATTGAACACGTAAATTGCCCTGGGTAGCATTGATATTTTCACAATATTAATTCTTCCACTCCATGTGCATGAAATATTTTTCCATCTTCTTTGTGTCTTCCTCAATTTATTTCAGAAGTGTTCTGTAGTTTTTAGGGTATAGATCCTTTCCCTCTTTGGTTCGGTTTCTTCCTAGGTATCTTATGCTTTTGGGTGCAATTTTCAATGGGATTGACTCCTTAATTTCTCTTTCTTCAGTCTCATTGTTAGTATATAGAAAGGTCCCTGACTTCTGGGCATTGATTTTGTATCCTGCCACACTGCCGAATTGCTGTATGAGTTCTAGCAATCTTGGGGTGGAGGCTTTTGGGTTTTCAAGGTAGAGTATCATGTCATCTGCAAAGAGGGAGAGTTCGATTTCTTCTTTGCCAATTATTTCTTTTTGTTGTCTGATTGCTGAGGCTAGGACTTCTAAGACTATGTTGAATAGCAGTGGTGAGAGTGGACATCCCTGTCTTGTTCCTGATCTTAGGGAAAAGGCTCCCAGTGTTTCCCCATTGAGAATGATATTTGCTATGGGCTTTTCATAGATGGCTTTTAAGATGCTGCGGAATGTTTCCTCTATCCCTACACTCTGAAGAATTTTGATCAGGAATGGATGCTGTATTTTGTCAAATGCTTTCTCTGCATCTATTGAGAGGATTACATGGTTTTGTTTTTACTCTTGTTGATACGATTTATCACATTGATTGCTTTACCAGTGTTGAACCCACCTTGCATCCCGGGGATAAATCCCCTGTGGTCATGGTGAGTCATCTTCTTAATGTAAATTTGGATCCTATTAGCTAATATCTTGTTGACAATTTTTGCGTCCATGTTCATCTGGAATATTCATCTATAATTCTCCTTTTCGGTGGGGTCTTTGTCTGGTTTTGGAATGAAGGAGATGCTGGCCTCATAGAATGAGTTGGAAGGACTCCACCTGTTTCTATCTTTCCGAACAGCTTTAGTAGAATACGTATGGTTTCTTCTTTACACCTTTGATAGAATTCCCCTGGGAAGCCATCTGGCCCTGGACTTTTGTGTCTTGGGAGGTTTTTGATGACTGCTTCAATTTCCTCCCTGGTTATTGGCCTGTTCAGGTTTTCTATTTCTTCCTGTTTCAATTTTGGTAGTTTGTGGCTCTCCAGAAATGTGTCCATTTCTTCCAGGTTTCCTCATTTATTGGCGTATAGCTGTTCATAATATGATTTTAAAACCGTATTTGCATTTCCTTGGTGTTGGTGGTGATCTCTCCTTTCTCATTCATAATTTTATTAATTTGAGTCTTCTCTCTCTTGTTTAATAAGGCTGGCTGCTGGTTTATCTATCTTATTAATTCTTTCAAAGAACCAACACCCGGGTTTGTTGATCTGTCCCACAGTTCTTCTGGTCTCTATTTCATGGAGTTCTGCTTGAATCTTTATTAAGTTTCTTCTGCTGCTGGGTGTAGGATCTATTTGCTGTTTTTTCTCCATCTCCTTTAGGTGCAAGGTTAGCTTTTGTATTTGAGTTCTTTCCAGTTTTTGAATGGATGCTTGTATTGCGATGTATTACCCCTCAGGACTGCGTTTGCTGTATCCCAAAGAATTTGAATGGATGTATCTTCATTCTCATTAGGTTCCATGAATCTTTTTAATTCTTCTTTAATTTCCTGGTTGACCCTTTCATCTTTTACCAGGAGGGTCCTTAACCTCCACGTCCTTGAAATCCTTCCAAAATTCTTCTTGTGATTTATTTCTAATTTCAAAGCATTATGGTCTGAAAATATGCAGGGGATGATCCCAATCTTTTGGTATTGGTTCATACCTGATTTGTGACCCAGTATGTGGTCTATTCTGGAGAAAGTTCCATGTGCACTTGAGAAGAATGAGTATTCAGCTGCGTTTGGATATAAAGTTCTGTAAGTATCTGTGAAATCCATCTGGTCCAGTGTATCATTTAAGGCTCTTGTCTCAGGCAGCCCTGGTGGTGCAGTGGTTTAGCGCCGCCTGCAGCCCAGGGCGTGATCCTGGAGGGCCGGGATCGAGTCCCACATCGGGCTCCCTGCATGGACCCTGCTTCTCCCTCTGCCTATCTCTCTCTCTCTGAATGAATGAATGAATGAATGAATGAATGAATGAATAGATTAGATAGATAGATAGATAGATAGATAGATAGATAGATAGATAATAAAAAAAGAAAGAAAGAAAACTTTAAAGCTCTTGTCTCTGTATATTGTTGTGCTTGGGAAATCTGTCGATTGTAGAATGCGCTAGATTGAAGTCACCAAGTATAAGTGTATTATTATCTAAGTATGTCTTAACTTTGCTTATTAATTGATTGTTATACTTGGCAGCTCCCACATTCGGGGCATAAATATTGATGATGTTACATCCTCTTGTTGGGTAGATCCTTTAAGTATGATATAGTGTCCCACTTCATCTCTCACTACAGACTTCGGGATAAACTTTAGTTTATCTGGTATAAGGATGGCTACCGCTGGTTTCTTTTGAGGACCATTTGAATGGTACATGGTTCCCCAACCTTTTATTTTCAGGCTGTAGGTGTCTTTCTGCCTAAAATGAGTCCCTTGTAGACAGCAAATAGATGGGTCTGGCTTTTTTATCTAGTCTGAAACCCTGCCCCTTTTGATGGGGTCATTAAGCCCGTTCACGTTCAGCGTTACTATTGAAAGATATGGATTTAGTGTCATCATGATACCTATTCAGTCCCTGGTTTTTTGGGTTGTTCCCTTGGACTTCTTGTTTCTATTACAGAATCCCCCCCTTAGGATTTCTTGTGGAGCTGGGTTGGTGGTCACATATTCTTTCAGTTTCTGCCTATCATGGAAGCTCTTTATCTCTCCTTCTATTCTGAATGAGAGCCTTGCTGGATAAAGTATTCTTGGCTGCATGGTCTTCTCATTTAGGACCCCGAATATATCCTGCCAGCACTTTCTGGCCTGCCAGGTCTCTGTGGAGAGGTCTGCTGTTAATCTAATATTTCTCCCCATAAAAGTTAGAGATTTTTTTGTCTCTTGCTGCTTTAAGTGTCTTCTCTTTATCTTTGGAATTTGCAAGTTTCACTATTAAATGTCAAGGTGTTGAGCAGTTTTTATTGATTTTAGGGGGGGATCTCTCTATTTCCTGGATCTGAATGCTTGTGTCCCTTCCCAGCTTAGGAAAGTTCTCAGCTATGATTTGTTCAAATACATGTTCTGGACCTCTGTCCCTTTCGGCGCCCTCGGGAGCCCCCAATTAAAGGTAGATTTTCCCTTCTGAGGCTGTCATTTATTTCCCTTAACCTATCCTCGTGATCTTTTAATTGTCTGTTTCTTTTCCCCTCAGTTTCTCTCCTTCCCATCAACTTGTCTTCTATGTCACTCACTTGTTCTTCTACCTCGTTAACCCTCATGGTTAGGACCTCTAGTTTGGATTGCATCTCATTTAATTGATTTTTAACTTCTGCCTGATTAGATCTAAATTCTGCAGTCATGAACTCTCTTGAATCCTTTATGCTTTTCTCTTGAGCCACCAGTAGCTTTATAATTGTGCTTCTGAATTGGCTTTCTGACATTGAATTGTAATCCAAATTTTGTAACTCTGCGGGAGAGAGGACTGTTTCTGGTTCTTTCTTTTTAGGCGAGTTTTTCCTTCTAGTCATTTTGCTCAGTCCAGAGTGGCCAAAAGCAAGTTGTACTGGAAAAAGGAGAAAAACAGAGAACAGAAAAAAGAAAAATATAAAAGGAAGAAGAAGAAGAAAAAAGAAAAAAAGGGGGGGAGGGAGCAAACAGAAGACAAAGAACAAGGGGGAGTATCCTCTGATTCTATATACTGTAAGTACCTCGACTTCCCCGGGACTTTCCAGTGCTGCTTGGTCAATAACTTGCTTTTCCCTCTTCCCTCTAGCTGGTCTTCTGGGGGAGGGGCCTGCTGTGCTGATTCTCAGGTGTGAGTACCTGGGGGAGCTTCTCAGCCCCCTGCCTGGTACACGGCTCATTGGGAGTTGTTTAACCTGTTCGTCCTGGGAGGCCACCGTGAGGCTCACTGGAGGCTGTTTATCCTGTGAGGCCCTAGGAGGAACAGGGGCGGCGGCCAGCTCTCCAGCCCTGGAGTCCAGCCAGGTAGTTACTGCTACCGCAGCTCCCAGTCCGAGGGTCCTGGATTCTCCGGGGGCGGGCCGCTGATCTGCACTGCTCAGGGCGGTGGCGGCAGGAGTGTCCTTGCTGTCCTGTGCCCTCCCGGCCTCTGCCAGTCCCGCCGGGAGTGCCGGATCCTGGGCTGTGTCCCCCGGCAGCCTGGGCTCTGGGGACTGCGCTGTTGGAATCCCCCTCCCTGGCGGTACAGCCCCCTCCACGCGGAGCCTCCGGATTCCTCTCAGGCGGAATTTGTAGGTTTTCAGGATGATTTGAAGGTTATCTAGGTCTCACTCTGAGATTGAAAGAGAGAACAGCTGGAACGCTCCAGAGAGAAGAGATTTTGCTTCTAACAAGGTAGGAAGGCGGAAAAAAATAAAAAAAGAATCAAGCGGGGGAGGAGCCCCCCACGTGGAGCCTGGCTAAGCCCGGGTGGCAAAAGCCTCCCCGGACAGGGAAGCCCAGTCCCTGAGAAGCAGGAACTTTAAAACTCCGCACCAGGTTTGTCCCAGATGGAAAGGCAATTAGTAGGGAACTTGGGCAGAATTCCAGGAGGGGCAGTGGAGCCTCCAGTCTCCCGGAGTCCCTAACAGAGGAAGTGCACCCCGCCGGGAGAGCGTTCTACAGACTGTGGGCCGAGCTCGGTAAAGGGTTGGAGTACGGCCCCGCGGGGCCTTGGGAGAAGCTCAGGCAGAGGCTCCCGACGGAGGGGACTGTGCCCTGCTGCTTTCGGGAGCCGCGCCCCGAGAATGCGATTCCAGCAGCACAGGCCCCAAACCGCAGGGCACCCGGAACACAAACTAGGATCCGGCGCTCCCCCCTCCCCGGGACAGGTGGAGGCAAGGAGGGCACAGGTCAGTGAGGACTCTCCTGCCCCCCCCCCGCCCCGGGCACCCCAAGCTGTGCAGATCAGCACCCCCAGCCCCCCGGAACATGCGGCCCGTGTGGACTGGGAAACTGTAGCAGTTACTGTGGGAGCTGACTCCAGAGCTGGGGAACTGGCTGCCGCCAGTATTGTTGTGCCTCCTTGTGTCACCCTGTGACTGGCGCAGAGTGGGGTCGCCAGGGAACAGCGGCCTCACAGAATAAACAGCTCCCACTGAGCCCTGCACCTGGCAGGGGGCAGGGTAGCTACCTGGTTTCACACATCTGAGAATCGGCACAACAGGCCCCTCTCCCAAAAGACCAGCTGGAAGGACAGGGGAAGAGCAAGTTCTTGGCGGACCAGCACTGGAAAGCTCCAGGGGAAGTTGAGGGATTTACAGTTTATAGAACCAGAGTATACCCCTCCTTTTTAATTTTTTTCCTCCCTTTTCCAGTACAACTTGTTTGTACTGGAAAGCATTATATCAGACTGTAAATTTCCAATTTTTTTCTCTTTTCCCACCTTAACTACAATATTTTACCGCCTCTTCATTTTTAAGATTCTTCCTTTTTGACTTTCATATTTCTACAGTTACGGGTCCCAGATATATTTTCCACTTCTAGATTACCTTCAACATACTCAGTTTAATTTTGGGAGATATGCAAGATATGTTTTCTTTGTTTTGTGTTTTTGTTTTCGCTGCCTCATTTTCTTCTACAATGGCAGAAGTTAATACCTTCTAAAACATGACCCAGTATGCACCCAGAACCAAGTATTATACCATGCTGGTTCATTCTGTGAGATTCCTCATTCCCATTCTGCCCCCCCCCCTCTTTTATCTCATCTATGTTTTGGTGGTCAATGCTGGAAATACCTCTACAAGTATTTCTGGTTTACATAAATTTGGGACTGAGCATCTTCTAATAATACAGAACTTAATATACTCAGAAACAAGAGAATCACCCTCCAGACCCCTACATTCTCCCTCCACTACAACTTCTTCACCACCACCATCTCCCAGTCCCGCCCTCCCCACCTTTTTTTCTTATCCTTTTTTTTTTCTTTTTATATTCTTCTTTTCCCCTCCTTTTCCTCTTCTTATTTAGGATTCGTGGCCTTTTATTTTTTACTACTTTTTTTTAAAACTTGTTTTTCACTTTAGTTGTCCTCTCATTTTATTTCGTCTGATCTTTGTTTCCAATTTCTGGTCTCTGACCCTCGGCAGAATCATCTGGGTGAAATTTAGTCAGATCATGGTTGATAGTCTTGACACAGCCCACTCATACAGCCATTCTGCACTGAGAAAAATAACTAGAAAGAAGAACTCACCCTGATGAACATAGATGCAAAAATTCTTATCAAGATACTAGCCAATAGGATCCAACAGCCCATTTACCTGGATTATTCACCATGAACAAGTGGGCTTTATTCCTGGGATGCAAGGTGGCTCAACATACACAAATCAACCAGTGTGATATGCCACATGCGTAAAAGAAAGGACAAGTGCCATATGATCCTCTCAATAGATGCAGAAAAAGTGCTTTACAAAATACAGCATCCTTTCTTGATAAAAACTGTCCACTGTGTAAGGCTAGAGGGAACGTATCTCATTTGCATAAAAGCCATATACAAAAAAACTCACAGAAAATATCATCCACAACAGGGGAAAACTGAGATCTTTTACCCTAAGTTCAGGAACACGACAGGATGTCCACTCTCACCACTGTTGTGCAACATAATGCTAGAAGTCTTAGCCTTGGCAATAAAAATTTTAAAAATAAAGAAATAAATAAAAATTTTAAAACTTTTTTTTCATTTTTATTTATTTATGGTAGTCACACACGCAGAGAGAGAGAGAGAGAGAGAGAGAGAGAGAGGCGGAGACACAGGCAGAGGGAGAGAAGCAGTCTCCATGCACCGGGAGCCGACGTGGGACTCGATCCTGGGTCTCCAGGATCGCGCCCTGGACCAAAGGCAGGCGCCAACCGCTGCGCCACCCAGGGATCCCAATAAAACATTTAAAAAACCCACAAAGAAATAAAAGGCATCCAAATCAACAGAGAAGAAATCAAACTCTCCCTTTTTGCAGATCACATGATTCTCCATGGAAAAATCCCAAAGGACTCCAGCAAAATATTGCTAGAATTCATGCAGCAATTCGGCAAACTGGCAGGATACAAAATCAATGCACAGGAATCAGTGCATTTCTGTGCACTAACAGTGAGACAGAAAAAAGAGAAATGAAGGAATTGATCCCATTTACAATTCTACCAAAAACCATAAGATACCTAGGAATAAACCTAACCACTTTGGTAAAGGATCTGTACTCTGAAAACTGTAGAACACTTAAGAAAGGAATTGAGGAAGACACAAAGAAATGGAAATTCCAATGCTCGTGGGTTGGAAGAACAAATATTGCTATAATATCTATACTACACAGAGCAATCTACACATTCAATGCAATCCGTATCAAAATACCATCAGCATTTTTTCATAGAGGTGGAATAAAGAATCCTAAAATTTGCGTGGAAACAGAAAGGACCTAGAATAGCTGAAGGAATGTTGAAAAAGAATCCTAAAACTGGAGGCATCACAATTCCTGACTTCAAGCTGTATGGCAAAGATGTCATCATCAAGACAGTGTCCTACTAGCACAAAGACACACAGAGCCTTGGAACAGAATATAGAAGTCAGAAATGGACCCTCAACTCTGTGGTCAACTAAACTTTCACAAGGCAGGAAAGAATATCCAATGGAAAAAAAGCCAGTCTCTTCAACCAGTGGTGTTGGGAAAGTTGGACAGACACATGCAAGAGAATAAAACTGTACCACTTTCTTACACCGAACACAAAAATAAGTTCAAAGTGGATGAAAGACCTAAATGTGAGACAGGAATCCATCAAAAAAGTAGAGAATGCAGGCAGCAGCCGCTGTGACCTCAGCCATGGCAAAGAAATGGATGCAGTTGATTGCCTCTCCAGAGGCAAGAAGAACAAAGGCAAAAGTGAACAACTGGGACTTGATAAAGATTAAAAGAGAATAAAAACCCAACAAACTTTGTACAGAAAAGGAAACAGTCAACAAAACTAAAACTTTTTTAGTTTTAGATATTCGTAAATGTCGTATCAGATAAAGGGCTAGCATCCAAGATCTATAAAGAACTTATCAAAATCAACACCCCAAAAAAACAAATAATCCAGTCAAGAAATGAGCAGAAGACACGAACAGACATTTCCCCCAAGAAAACATACAAATGGCCAACAGGCGCATAAAAAAGAACGTTCCGCATCACTGGGCACCAGGGAAATCCAAACCAAAACCACAATGTGATCCCACCTCACACCACTCACAAGGGCTCAAATTAAACATCTCAAGAAAGAACAGACATTGGCAAGGATGTAGAGAAAGAGGAACCTTCTTAGACTGTTGTTGAGAATGCTAGCTGGTGTAACCGCTCTGGAAAACAGTATGAAGGCTCCTTTAAAAAGTTAAAAATAGAACTACCCTACAACCCAGCAATTGCAGGATACAAACAGTGATTCTAAGGGGGCACATGTATGTTTATAGCAGCAATCTCCACAATAGCCAAAATATGGGAAGAGCTAAGATGTCCTAATCAACAATCCAATGAATGGATATAGGAGCTGTGGTATATATCCATTGTGTGTGTATACTCAGCCATCAAAAAGAAAGAAATTTTTCCATTTGCAATGGAATGGGTGGAACTAGAAGACATTCTGCTAAGCAGAATTAGTCAGTCAGAGAAGGGCAAATACCATACGATTTCACTCATATGTGGAATTTAAGAAACAAAACAGATGAACATGGGGGAGGGGAAAGAAAAATAAAACAAGATGAAAATTGAGAACCAGGCAAACCATAAGAGATGCTGAGCTTTAGGGAACAAACTGAGGGTAGCTGAGGGATTTGGGTGAGAGGATGGGCTAACTAGGTGATGGGCATTAAGGAGTGAAGTAGTGGCACTGGGTGTTGTGTGCAACTGATGAATCACTTAATGCTACTTCTAAAACTAATAATACCGTATGGGGGCGGGGCAAGATGGCAGAAGAGTAGGGGTCCTCAACTCACCTGGTCCCACCAACTTACCGAGATAACTCTGAAATCATCCCGAACACTGACAACTTCAACCTGAGATTTAAAAAGAGAACAATCAGAATGCTCCAGAGAGAAGGGTTTTTGCTTCTAGCAAGGTAGGAAGGTGGAAAAAAATAAAAGAAAAGAGATAAGTTGGGGAGGGGCACCACGAGGAGCCCAGATAAAGCTTCCCGGAGGGACAGGAAAGCCCAGCCTGGAGAAGCGGGAACTTTGAAAATCCACCCTGGACTTTTCCCCGACGGAAAAGTGCTTAGCAGGGGAATCAGGTAGAAATAGCAGGAAGGGCAGTGAAGCCCCCAGTTTCCCAGAGACACGAGTACAGGAGGGGCCCCTGCAGGGAAAACACACCACAGACTGGGCAGATCTCTTACAGGGCTGGCAGCACGTGGCAGGGCATCTGGGAGAATCCAGTGGGTTAGGCAGGCAGCTCCAGACGGAGGTGTCTGTGCCCTGCTGCCTTCGGGAGCCACGCGCCCCAGAGGCACCATCCCAGCAGCACAGGGCCCAAGCAGACAAAGCCCAGGACACCGAGCAGACAAAGCTCACGATCCTGGTCTACCCCTGGGACAGGCGGAAGCAGGGAGGGCACAGGACAGTGGGGACTCTCCTGCCACTGGGTGCCCTGCAAGCTGTTCAGATCAGTGCCCCCCACACCGCCCCGGAGGTGTCGCACTAGTCCAGTGCGAACTGGAAGACTGCAGTAGTTACTAGCAGGGAGCTGACCCCAGAGCTGGAATTCTGGCCACCTCCATCGTTGATTTCCCCCTTGTTTCCCCCTGTGCCTGGGAGAGGCAGCTCTACCAGGGAACAGAGGCCTCACAAGGTAAACATCTACCGCTGAGCCGGCAACTGGCAGGGGTCGGGACAGCTCTCCCAGGTGCATGCACGCACATGTGAGAATCAGCACAGCAGAACCATCGCCCAGAGGACCAGCTGGAAGAACAGGGGAAGAGCAAGTTCTTGACCAAGCAGCACTGGAAAGCTCCTGGGGAAGTCGAGAGATTTATGGTATATAGAACTAGAGGGTACCCTCCCTTCCCCCCACCCCTTTTCCCAGTACAACTCGTTTATATATAAGACGAAAAGCTTCCAATATTTTCTCTCTTTTCCCACCTTAAAAACAATATTTTTACCACCTCTTCATTTTTTTTCTTCCTTTTTTGACTTTCATATGCCTACAATTACATATGCATATGTCTTAGATATATTTTTCACTTCTAGATTCCCCTCAACAAACTCAATTCAATTTTGGGAGATATGTGAGATCTTGTTTTCTGGTTTTTGTTTTCTCTGTCTTGTTTTGTTCTACAATGACAGAAGTTAGTGCCTTCTGAAACATGACCAGCATGCACCCAGAACCAAGTGGTATACTGTGCCGGTTCATTCTGTGAGATTATATTCTCTCTTCATTCCCATTCTGACCCCTCTTTTTATCTTGTTTATGTTTTGCTGGTCACTGCTGGGGCTTTCTACAAGTATTGCTGGTTTATATACATTTGGGATTGAGCATCTCCTAACACATAGAACTTAATGCAATTGGAACCAGGAGTGTAACCCTCCAGAACCCCTAGGGTAGACTACATTCTCCCTCCACTACAACTTCTTCACCACCACCAAATCCCCGTCCACCCCCTCTTTCTTTTTCTTTTTCTTTTCTTTTTTCTCCCCGCCCCCTTTACTTTTGCTTTTTTTCCCCCTCTCTTTTTCTTTTTTCTTTTTCTTCTTCTTCTTTGAGATTCTTGGCCCTTTACTTTTTACTACTTTGTTTTAAAATGTGTTTTTCATTTCAGTGGTCCTTTTGTTTTATTTTGTTGTGATCTTTGTTTTCATTTTCTGGTCTCTGACCTCATCAGAATCCTCTAGGGTAAAATTTACTTAGGTCGTGGTTAATACTCTTGACTCTGCCCACTCATACAGCCACTCTGCACTGAGCAATATTATTGGAAGGAAGAACTCACTACAAAAGAAAGAATCAGAAACAGAACTCTCTGCCACAGAGTTACAGAATATGGATTACAATTCGATGTCAGAAAGCCAATGCAGAAGCACAATTATAAAGCAACTGGTGTATCTGGAAAAAAGCATAATAGATTCAAGAGACTTTATGACTGCAGAATTTAGATCTATTCAGGCCATAATAAAAACTCAATTAAATGAGATGCAATCCAAACTGGAGGTCCTATCAATGAGGGTTAATGAGGTGAAAGAAAGAGTGCATGAACATGAAGACTCCTAACTCTGGGAAGCGAACTGGGGGTGGTGGGAGGGCAGGAGGGCAGGGGGTGGGGGTGAGTGCGTGCCAGGCACTGAGGGGGGGCACTTGACGGGATGAGCACTGGGTGTTATTCTGTATGTTGGCAAATTGACCACCAATAAAAAATAAATTTATTATAAAAAAAAAAAAGAAAAGAAAGAGTGTGCGACACGGAAGACAAGTTGATGGCAAGGAAGGAAGCTAAGGATAAAAGAGACAGACAATTAAAAGACCATGAGGAAAGGTTAAGGGAAATAAATGATAACCTCAGAAGGAAGACTCTACATATAATTGTGCTTCCAGAGGGCGCTGAGAGAGACAGAGGACCAGAAAGCATATTTGAATAAATCATAGCTGAGAACTTCCCTAATTTGGGCACGGAAACGAGCATTCAGATCCAGGAGACAGAGAGGCCCCTTCCCCCTCAAAATCAATAAACACCATTCAGCATCTCGACATTTAATAGTGAAACTTGCAAATTCCAAAGATAAAGAGCAAATCCTTAAAGCAGCGAGAGACAAGGGATTCTTTTTTTTTGTTAAGTTAGTGTTTGTTTTTTTTTTAATTTATGATAGTCACAGAGAGAGAGAGAGAGAGGTAGAGACATAGGCAGAGGGAGAAGCAGGCTCCATGCACTGGGAGCCCGACGTGGGATTCGATCCCGGGTCTCCAGGATCGCGCCCTGGGCAGGCGCCAAACCGCTGCGCCACCCAGGGATCCCAAGACAAGGGATTCTTAACTCCTATGGGGAGAAATATTAGATTAACAACAGACATCAACACAGAGCCAGAGCCAGCCCTTTCTGGCCTGCCAGGAAATATTCAGTCTACTAAATGAGCAGAACATGCAGCCAAGAATACTTTATTGGGCAAGGCTGTCATTCAGAATAGGAGGGATAAAGACCTTCCAAGATAGGCAGAAACTGAAAGAGTATGTGACCACTGAACCAGCTCTGCAAGAAATATTAAGGAGGCCTCTGTTAAAGAAAGAGGAAGCCCAAAGAAATAATCGACAAAAACAGGGACTGAATGGGTATTGTGATGACACTAAATTCATATCTTTCAGTAGTTACTCTGAGGGTGAATGGGCTAAATGATCCCATCAAAAGACACAGGGTTTCTGACTGGATAAAAAAGCAAGACCCATTTGCTATTTGCTGTTTACAAGAGACTCATTTGAGACCTAAGGACACCTCCAGCCTGAAAATGAGAGGATGGAGAACAATGTACCATTCAAATGGTCCTCAAAGGAAAGCTGGGGTATCAATCATCATACCAGATAAATTAAAGTTTATCCCAAAGACTGTAGTAAGAGATGAAGAGGGACACTACATCATACTTAAAGGGTCTATCCAACAAGAAGACCTAACAATCATGAAATATTTATGCCCCTACTGTGGGAGATGACAAGCATATCAATCAATTCATAACCAAAGGAGAGACAAAATTAGATAATAATACACTACTAGTAGGAGACTTCAACGTGTCACTTTCTGCAAATGACAGATCTACTAAGCACAACATCACCAAAAAAACAAGGGCCTTGAATCATACGTTGGACGGGATGGATTTCACAGATATATACGGAACTTTCCATCCGAACTCAAATGAATACACATTCCTCTCAAGCGCACATGGAACTTTATCCAGAGTAGACCACAGGCTGGGTCACAAATCAGGTCTCTACCAATACCAAAAGATTGGGGTTGTCCCCTGCATATTTTTGGAGTATATAATGCTTTGAAAGTAGAACTCAATCACAAGAAGAAATTTGGAAGAAACTCAGAACACGTGGAGGTTAAAGAGCATCCTATTAAAAGAGGAATGGGTCAACCAGGAAATTAGAGAAGAATTACAAAGATTCATGGAGACTAATGAAAATGAAGATACAACTGTTCGAAATCTCTGGAATACAGCAGAAGCGGTCCTAAAGGGGAAATCCATTGCAACACAAGACTCCCTCAAAAAAATAGAAAAAACTCAAATACACAAACTAACCTTGCACCTAAAGGAACCGGAGAAAGAACAGCAAATAAAATATACACTAAGCAGAATAAGAGAGTTAATAAAGATTTGAGCAGAGCTCAAGGAAATAGAGACCAGAAGAACTGTAGAAAAGATCAACAACACCAGGACTTGGTTCTTTGAAAGAATTCGTAAGACAGATAAACTATTAGCCAGCCTTATTAAAAAGATAGACTCAAACTAACAAAATCATGAATTAAACAGGAGAGATCACCACCAATACCAAGGAAATACAAATGATTTTAAAAACATATTATGAGCAGCTATACACCATTAAATTAGGAAATCTAGAAGAAATGAACGCCCTTCTGGGAAACCACAAATTACTAAAACTGGAAAAGGAAGAAATAGAAAACCTGAACAGGCCAAGAAACAAGGAGGAAATGGAAGCAGTCATCAAAAACCTCCCAAGACACAAAAGTCCAGGGCCAGATGGCTTCCCAGCGGAATTCTATCAAACGATTAAAGAAGAAATAATACCTATTCTAATAAAGATATTCCAAAAGATAGAAAGGGACAGGATACTTCCAAGCTCGATCTATGAGGCCAGCATCACCTTAATTCCAAAACCAGTCAAAGACCCCACCAAAAAGGAAAATTATAGACCAATATCCCTGATGAACACATGTGCAAAAATTCTCAACAAGACCCTAACTAGCCAATAGGATTCAACAGTACATTAAGAAGATGACTCACCATGACCAAGTAGGATTTATCCCCAGGATGCAAGGCTGGTTCAACATTGGCAAAGCAATCAATGTGATAGATCATATCAACAAGACAAAAAACAAGAACCATATGATCCTCTCAATACATGCAGAGAAAGCATTTGACAAAATATAGCATCCATTCCTGATCAAAACTCTTCAGAGTGTAGGGATAGAGGGAACATTCATCAGCATCTTAAAAGCCATCTATGAAAAGCCCACAGCAAATATCATTCTCAGTGGGAAACACTGGGAGCCTTTCCCCTACGATCAGGAACATGACAGGGATGTCGACATGGAAGTCCACTCTTACCACTGCTATTCAGCGTGGTACTAGGGCAGCCCTGGTGACCCAGCGTTTTGGCGCTGCCTTTAGCCCTGGGTGTAATCTTGGAAACCTGGGATCCAGGCTGACGTCAGGCTCCCTGCATGGAGCCTGCTTCTCCTTCTGCCTGTGTCTCTGCCTCTTTATCTCTCTGTCTGTCTCATGAATAAATAAAATCTTTCAAAGAAAAAAAAAAAAGAACGTGGAAAAACAACAACAACAACATGGTACTAGAAGTCCCAGCCTTAGCAAATCAGACAACAAAAAGATGTAAAAGGCATTCAAACAGGCAAAGAACAAGTCAAACTCTCACTCTAAGCAGATGACACTGTACGCAGAAAACCCAAAAGACTCCACCCCAAGATTGGTAGACTCATACAGCAATTTGGCAGAGTGGCAGGATACAAAATCAAAGCCCAGAAGTCAGTGACCTTTCTATATACTAACAATGAGACTGAGGAAAGAGAAATTAAGGAGTCAATCCCACTGAAAATTGCACCCAAAAGTATAAGATACCTAGGAAGAAACCGAATCAAAGAGGGAAAGGATCTATACCCTAAAAACTACAGAACACTTCTGAAATAAATTGAGGAAGACACAAAGAAGATAGAAAAATATTCCATGCTCATGGGTTGGCAGAATTAAACTTGTGAAAATGTCAATGTTACCCAGGGCAATTTACGTGTTCAATGCAATCCCTATCAAAATACCATGGACTTTCTTCAGGGAGTTGGAAGAAACCATCTTCAGATTTGTGTGGAACCACAAAAGACCCTGAATAGCCAGGGGAATATTAAAGAAGAAAACCATAGCTGGGGGCATCACAATGCCAGATTTCAGGTTGTACTACAAAGCTGTGGTCATCAAGACAGTGAGGTACTGGCACAAAAACAGACACATAGATCAATGGAACAGAACAGAGAATCCAGAAATGGACCCTGAACTTTATGGTCAACTAATATTCGACAAAGAAGGAAGGAGTACCCATTGAAAAAAAAACAAAACAAAACAGTCTCTTCAATCAAAGGTGCTGGAAAAATTGGATATCCACATGCATAAGAATGAAACTGGACCACTCTCTTGCACCATACACAAAGTTAAACACAAAATGGATGAAAGATCTAAATGAGAGACAAGAGTCCATCAAAATCCTAGAGGAGAACACAGGCAACACCCTTTTTGAACTCAGTCACAGTAACTTCTTTCAAGATACATCCATGAAGGCAAAAGAATCAAAAGCAAAAATGAACTATTGGGACTTCATCAAGATAAGAAGCTTTTGCACAGCAAAGGATACAGGCAACAAAACTAAAAGACAACCTACAGAATGGGAGAAGATATTTGCAAATGACGTATCAGATAAAGGGCTAGTATCCAAGATCTATAAAGAATTTATTAAACTCAACAGTAAAGAAACAAACAACCTACTCATGAAATGGGCAGAAGACATAAACAGAAATCTCACAGAGGAAGACATAGGCATGGCCAAAGGGCATGCGAGAAAATGCTCTGCATCACTTGCCATCAGGGAAATACCAATCAAACCCACAATGAGATGTCACCTCACACCGGTGAGAATGGGGAGAACTAACAAGGCAGGAAACCACAAATATTGGAGATGATGTGGAGAAAGGGGAACCCTCTTGCCCTGTTGGTGGGAATGTGAGCTGGTGCAGCCACTCTGGAAAACTGTTTATGAGGTTCCTCAAAGAGTTAATAATAGATCTGCCCTACGACCCAGCAATTGCACTGTTGGGGATTTCTCCCAAAGGTACAGATGCAGTGAAAAGCAGAGACACATGCACCCCGATGTTTCTAGCAGCAATGGCCACAATAGCCAAACTGTGGAAGGAGCCTCGGTGTCCACCGAGATGATGAATGGATAAAGAAGATGTGGTTTATGTATACAATGGAATATTACTCAGCCATTAGAAACGACAAATACCCACCATTTGCTTTGACGTGGATGGAACTGGAGGGTATTGTGCTGAGTGAAGTAAGTCAATCGGAGAAGAACAAACATTATATGTTCTCATTCATTTGGGGAATATAAATAATAGTGAAAGGGAATAGAAGGGAAGGGAGAAGAAATGTGTGGGAAATATCAGAAAGGGAGACAGAACATAAAGACTCCTAACTCTGGGATACGACCTAGGGGTGGTAGAAGGGAGGAGAGTGGGAGGTGGGGGTGAATGGATGACAGGCACTGAGGGGGGCACTTGACGGGATGAGCACTGGGTGCTATTCTGTAAGTTGGCAGATTGAACACCGATAAAAAATAAATTTATTATATATATAAAAAAAAAAGGAATATTACTCAGACATTAGAAACGACAGATTAGGGATCCCTGGGTGGCGCAGCGGTTTGGCGCCTGCCTTTGGCCCAGGGTACGATCCTGGAGACCTGGGATCGAGTCCCACGTCGGGCTCCCGGTGCATGGAGCCTGCTTCTCCCTCTGCCTGTGTCTCTGCCTCTTTCTCTCTCTGTGACTATCATAAATAAATAAAAATTTAAAAAAAAAGATCTTATTTAAAAAAAAAAAAAAGAAAGAAAGAAAGAAACGACAGATTACCCACCATTTGCTGCGAGATGGATGGAACCAGAGGGTATTATGCTGAGTGAAATAAGTCAATCGGAGAAGGACGAACATTATATGGTCTCATTCATTTGGGGAATATAAAAAATAGTGAAAGGGAATAATGGTAAAGGAGGAAAAGTGAGTGGGAAATATCGGAAAGGGAGACAGAACATAAAGACTCCTAACTCTGGGAAAGGAACTAGGGGTGGTGGAAGGGGATGCGGGCGGGGCATGGGGGTGAATGGGTGACGGGCACTGAGGGGGGCACTTCACGGGATGAGCACTGGGTGTTGTTCTGTATGTTGGTAAACTGAACACCAATAAAAAATAAATTTATTATTTAAAAAAAAAGACAATGTGGTAATGCACAAAAACAGACACATGGATCAATGGAACAGAATAGAGAATCCAGAAATGGACCCTCAAACTAGGGTCAACTAATGTTCGACAAAGCAGGAAAGACTATCCACTTGAAAAAGGACAGTGTCTTCAGTAAATGGTGCTGTGAAAGCTTGTGCAGAAAAATGAAACTGGACCATTCTCTTCCACCACACACAAGGATACATTCAAAATGGATGAAAGATCTATATGTGAGACAACACCCCTTAGGGTGTTGCAAGAAGTTGCAAGAACTTGGCCACGGGAACTTCTTGCAAGATACACCTATGAAGGCAAGGGAAACAAAAGCAAAAATGAACTCTTGGGACTTCATCAAGATAAAAAGCTTTTGCACAGCAAAAGAAACAGTCAACAAAACTAAAAGACAACCTACCACATGGGAGAAGCTAATTGCAAATGACAGATAAAGGGAGGTATCCAAGATCTGTGAGGAAGTTACTAAACTCAACACCCAAGAAACAAACAATCCAGTCATGAAATGGGCAGAAGACAAGAACAGACGTCTCTCCATAGAATGCCTACACATGGCCAACAAGCACATGAGAAAATGCTCCGCATCACTTGCCATCAGGGAAATACAAATCAAAACCACAATGAGATATCACCTGACACCCGTGAGAGTGGCAAAAATTAACAGGACAGGTAAAAACAAATGTTGGCAAGGATGTGGAGAAAGGGGAGCCCTCTTGCCCTGTTGGTGGGAGTGTGAACTGGTACAGCCCCTCTTTGAAACTGTGTGGACATTCCTCAAAGAGTTAAAAATAGATTTACCCTAGGACCCAGCAATAGCACTACAGAGGATTTATCCCAAAGATACAGATGCAGTGAAAAGCAGTGAAAAGCCGAGACACCTATACCCAATGTTTATAGCAGCAATACCTATAACAGCCAAACTGTGGAAGGAGCCTCTGTGTCCACTGAAAGATGAATGAATAAAGAAGATGTGGTATATCTATATCTCTATCTCTATCTATCTATCTATCTATCTATCTATCTATCTATCTATCTATCTATCTACAATGGATTATTATTCAGCCATTTGAAACGACAAATACCCATCATTTGCTTTGATGTGGATGGAACTGGAGGGTATTATGCCGAGTGATGTAAGTCAGTCAGGGAAGGACAATCATTATATCGTTCCACTCATACAGGGAATATAAAAATTCATGAAAGGGACTATAGGGGAAAGGAGAGAAAATAAGTGGGAAAAAATCAGAGAAGGTGACAAAACATGAGAGACTCCTACCTCTGGGAAACGAACAAGCGGTAGTGGAAGGGGAGGTGGGTGGGGGGATGCAGTGACTGGGTGACACGCACCGAGAGGGGCACTTGACAGGATGAGCCCTGGGTGTTATAGTATATTTTGGGAAATTGAACTCCATTAAAAAATATAAAGGGTACCATATCTGTTAATTATATTGAATTTATTTTTTTAAAAGACTTATTTATTTACTCATGAGAGACACACAGAGAGAGGCAGAGACACAGGCAGAGGGAGAAGCAGGCTCCACGCAGGAAGCCGGACGTGGGACTCGATCCCGGGTCTCCAGGATCACACCCCAGGCTGTAGGCGGCGCTAAACCGCTGCACTACCGCGGCTGCCCAATTATATTGAATTGAAATAAAACATGTTTCCTTTGGGATTCGCCCTATCTCTACACCCTCTCCCCTTATAGATTCATGTTGGCAATCATCTCCCAAGCATTGGACCCACATCTGAAGGGTCTCATGACACGGGTTTTACTAGACAGTAATAATTGACCTTTTTCTAACAATAGCTAGCGCCCTGAAGGGCCTTGAAACTTTTCTTCCAAAATTCCCTAGAGAACTGTGCTATCCCAAACCCTCTTCCAACTTAGAAGTATATATTGGGGAGAGGAAGGGCACTGCTCATGATCCCAGTTCAGCTCTTTCTGCCCATGGGTCCTGTCCTCGGGCTTCAACTAACCCACCTTTTGCATCAAAGACATCTCAATGATTCTTTCTTGGCCCTTGGCCCTAACATCTTTCTGACATCATACTGACCGTGGCGTTCTACAAAGCTTCAGTTCTAGTGAAAATAGTGTCGGGTCTCTTTTAACAAACTGACCAGAGCATACCTAGTTAAAACTGGCTGCACTCTGGCCAAGGTCCAAACACTCCCCACTGCAGGCGAAGAGAACCCTTGCCAGCCAAAACGCAGCAGCGAAGTGCATACAGCACACACCAGAGACACACGCTGGAGTCACTGGGCTTTACTCTCAGGAGCAAGAACACGATGGGCTTTCCTAACACATAGAAGAAGACAGAGACCTAGACAAAATGCCAAGATGGAGGAATTCATCCCAAAAGAAAGAACAAGAAAAGGTCATGACCAGGGATCTAACTGAGACATATATGTTATAACCCTGATCCAGAATGTAAAGCAACAGTCATAATGACATACTGGCTGGGCTTGAGAAAAGCATGGAAGACATCAGGGAAGCCCTTCCCGCAGAGAAATAAAGGAGTTACAAACTAGTCAGGCCAAAATGAAAAATGCAATAATGGAGATTCAAAACCAACTAGAGTCAGTGGCCATAAGCATGGAGTAAACAGAGGAATGTTTAAGTGACATAGAAGACAGAATAAGGGAAAATAATGAAACTGAAAAGAAGAGGAAGAGAAAACTCGTGGGTCACAGAAGGAGACTTAGAGAATGCAGGCATGCCATGGAACAAAATAACATCCATACCAAAGGGGTCACTTAAGAAGAAGAAGAGAGCAAAGGGAGCAGAAGATTTATTTGGGGAAGTCATAGCTGAAAATGTCCCTAATCTGGGGGAGGAAACAGATATCCAGATCCAGGAGGCCCAGAAAACTCCCATCAAAATCAACAAAAATAGACCAGCCCCGAGACACATTGTAATTAAGTTTGCAAGATGTTCCAATTAAAAAAAAAAAAAAAAAAAAATCCTAAAAGCAGCAAGGCAAAAAAAAGAAGTCCCTAACTTACAAGGGAAGACCCATAAGGCTATTTGCAGATCTGTCCATTGAAACTTGGCAAACCAGAAGGGAGGGCCATGGTGTACTTAATGTAGTGCAGGGGAAATATCTGCAGCCAAGAATACTCTATCCAGCAAGGCAATCATTCAAATCATTCAGAACAGAAGGAGAGATAAAGAGTTTCTCAGAGAACCAAGGACGAAAGAGGTTTGCCAGAATTATTAAAGAGGACTCCTTGAGTGAAAAGAAAAGACTGAAAGTGACAGATTGCAGAGGAACGGAGAGACTCTCCAGACACAGGGACAACACAAGTGATAAAAAGACACTAAATTCATATCTATCACGAATCATGCTGAATGTAAATGGACTGACTGCTCCAAACAAAAGACATAGGGTATCAGAACCAAGAAGAAATAAGACTCATCCGGCAGCCCGTGTGGCTCAGTGGTTTAGCGCCACCTTTGGCCCAGGGCATGATCCTGGAGACCTGGGTCCGAGTCCCACGTCGGGCTCCCTGCATGGAGCCTGCTTCTCCCTCTGCCTGTGTCTCTGCAACTCTGTGTGTGTGTGTGTCTCTCTCTCTCTTTTTTTTTTCTCTCTGTGCCTCTCATGAATAAATAAATAAAATCTTTTTTAAAAAGAAAAAAAAAAAAAAAAGAAGAAGGAAGACTCATCAATATGCTGTCTACAAGAGATTTGTTTGAGACCTAAAGACCTACCTCCCCAGTGTCTTTACAGTGAGGGAGTGGAGGACCATTGTTTCATGCTAACACACGTGAGAAGAAAGCCAGAGTTGCTATACGTATATCAGACAAACTAGATTTTAAACCCAAGACTAGCAAGAGATGAAGGACACTATGTCATAACTAAGCAGTCTATTCCCCAGAAGATCTAACAATTGCAAATACTTATGCCTCCAACTTGGAAGCAGCACCCAAACATGTAACAATTAACAACAAAAATAAAGGAACTCATTGCTAATTATACCACAATAGGAGGAGACCCTAATGCCTCCACTCATTTCAATGGACAGACCATCTAAGCAGAAGTTCAACAAGGAAATGAGGACTTTAAATGACCAGGGGGACTTCACAAACCTGTTCAGAGCATTTCACCCTGAAGCAGCAGAATACACATTTTTTTCTAGTGCACATGCAATATTCTCCAGAATGGATCAGATAGTGGGTCACAAATCAGTCCTCTACAAGCAGAAGAAATTGAGATCACACCAGGCATATTTTCAGACCACGACCACAAGAAAAAAGAAATACATGGATATCAAAAAACATCCTACTAAAGAATGAATGGGTGAACCAGGAAATTGAAGACAAAATTTAAAAGTCCATGGAAGCAAATGAAAATGAAAATGAAAATTCGAGAGCCCCAAACCTTTGGGATGCTGCAGAGGTAGTGCTAAGGGGGAAGGATATAGCAATACAGACCTTCCTCAAGAAGCAAGAAAAGTCATAAATGCTTAGTTGAAAACCTAACCTTACACATAAAGGAGGGGGTGGGGGCTGGAGAGAAGACAAAAAGTGAAGCCTAGAGTCAACATAAGTAAGAAAATAATAAAGATTAGAGCAGAAATAAAGGGTCAAGGAACTAAAATAACAATAGCACAGATCAATGAAACCAGGAGCTGGCTCTTTGAAGGAATTAATAAAACTGATAAACCCCTAGCCACTTATCAAAAAGGAAAAGAGAAAGGATCCAAATAAATATCATCATGAACAAAAGAGGAGAGATCATAACCAACACCACAGAAATACACACAAATGTAAGAGAATTTTGTGAGAATTATACATCAGCAACCTGGACAACCTGGAAAAAATGGACAAATTCCTAGAAACATACAAACTACGAACCCTGAAACAGGAAGACACAGAAAGTTTGAAGAGATGCATAATCCGCAGGGAAATTGAATCAGTAATCAAAAATCTCCCAACAAACAAAAGTCCTGGGGCAGATGGGTTCCCAGGGGAATTCTACCAGATATTAATGGAAGAGATAATGCTTATTCTTCTCAGACTGTTCCAAACTCATTCAAGGAGGCCAGCGTTAGTTAGCTTGATACCCAAACCAGACAAAGACCCTGTAAAAAGAAGAAGAACCAAAGGCCAATATCCCTGATGAACATGGATGCAAAAATTCTCAACAAGATACTAGCAAATAAAATTCAACAGTACAAAAAAAAAAAAAAATTCAACAGTACACTAAAAGAGTCATTCACCATGATAAAGTGGGGCTTATTCCTGGGTTGCAGGGTTGGTTCAATATTTCAAAATCAATCAGCATGATTCGCCACATTAATAAAAGATAGGATAAGGACTATATGGTTCCCACAGTAGATGCATCTATTCTTGATAAAAACCCTCTAGAAAGTGGGGATAGAGGGAACATACCACATCATCATAAAGGCTGTTTATGAAAGACTCACAGCTAATGTCATCCTCGGTGGGGAGAAACCAAGAGCTTTTCCTCTATGGTCAAGAATAAGACAGGGATGTCCACTCTCACCACAGTTATTTAATGTAGTACCAGAAGTCATAGTCACAACAACAACAAAACACAAAGAAATAAAAGACTTCCAAATCATCAAGGAAGAAGTCAAACCTCCACCATTCACAGGTGGCATGATACTCTATGTAGAAAACCTACAAGACTCCTCCAAACAATCCCCACGGCTAATACCTGAGTACAGTAAAGTTGCAGGATACAAAATCAATGTATAGAAGTCTGTTGCACTTCTATACCCCAATAATGAGGCAGCAGAGAGAGAAACCAAGAAAGCATTTCCACTTACAATTGCACCAAAACCCATAAGACACCTAGGAACAAACCTAACCAAAGAGGTAGACGATCTGTACTCTGAAAACTATAAAGCACTAATGAAAGAAATTGAAGATGACACAAGGAAATGGAAAAAGATTCCATGTTCATGGATCGGAAGAACAAATATTGTAAAAATGTCTGTACTACCGAAAGCATTCTACACATTCAATGCAATCCCATGGACATTTTTCACAGACCTGGAACAAACAACCCTAAAATTTGCATGGAACCAGAAAACACCCTGACATAGCCGGAGGAGTGTTGAAAAAGGAAACCAATCCTGGAGGCATCACAATTCCAGTCTTCAAACTACATTATAAAGCTGTAGTCATCATCAAAAGTCATTTTTGTGGCACAAAAATTGCCACACAGATCAGTGGAACACAATGGAGAACCCAGGAATAGAACCACCAATATATGGCCAACTAATCTTCAACAAAGCAGGAAAGAATACCCAGTGGAAAAAAGGCAGTCTCTTCAATAAGTGATGCTGGGAAAACTGGACAGCCACATGCAAAAGAATGACACTGGACCCCTCTCTTACATCATACAGAAAAATAAATTTAAAAATGTTTGGAAGACCTAAACCTGAGATAGGAAATCATCAGAATCCTAGAGGAGAACACAGGCAGCAACCTCTTGGACTTCAGTGGTAGCAACTTCTTGCCAGACACGTCGCCAGGGGAAAGGGAAGCAAGAGCAAAAATTAAGTTTTGGAACTTCATCAAGATAAAAACCTTCTGCACAACAAAGGAAACATTCAACAAAACTGAAAGGTGGCCTACAGAATGGGAGAAGATATTTGCAAATGACATATCTGATAAAGAGTTAGTTAGTACCCAAGAGTCTCTGAAGGACTTATCAAACTCAGCATCCCCCAAAATAAATAATCCAGTTGAGAAATGGATAGAAGATGTGAATAGACATTTTTCCAAACATGTCTTTCCATAAACACATGAAAACGTGCTCAATATCATTCATCCTCATGGAAATGCAAATCAAAACTCCAGTGAGATATCACCTCACACCTGTCAGAATGACTAAAATCAACAACACAGGAAACAAGACATGTTGGCCAGGGTGCTGAAAAAGGGGAACCCTCTCACACTGTTGCTGTGAATGCAAACTGGTGCAACCACTCTGGAAGACTACTGTCTTCCAGACTACCGCCTAGGAGAACCTCCTAGGAGGTTCCTCAAAAAGTTAAAAATAGAACTACACTACTACCCAGCAATTGCACTACTGGGTATTTACTTACCCATAGTATAAAAAAAATACAGGGATCCCTGGGTGGCGCAGCGGTTTGGCGCCTGCCTTTCGCCTGGGGCACGATCCTGGAGACCCGGGATCGAATCCCACGTCAGGCTCCTGGTGCGTGGAGCCTGCTTCTCCCTCTGCCTGTGTCTGTGCCTCTCTCTCTCTCTCTCTCTGTGGCTATCATAAATAAATAAAAATAAAAATAAATAAATAAATAAATAAATAAATAAATAAATAAATAAAAATACAGATATGAAATGGTACATGCAGCATTATCAACAATAGCCAAACTACGGAGAGAGCCCAAGTTTCTATCAACTGATGATTGGATAAAGAAGATGCGATATACACTTTTATAAGCATATAGGTATATATATGATGTACTTATATAATATGTACTTATTACATATATGTATAGACATAATGGAATGCTTTGGAATATTACTCAGCCATCAAAGAGGACAAAATCTTGCTATGCGCTACAACGTGGATGGAGCGAGCTAGAAGGTATTATGCTAAGTGAAATAAGTCAGTCAGAAGAAGGAGAAATACCCTATGATTTTACTCATATGTGGAATCTCCGAAACAAAACAGATAAGCATAGGAGAAGGAGGAAAAAGAGAGAGAGAGAGAGATTGTAAAACAGACCCTTACCCACAAAGAATAAACTGAGGGTTGCTGGAAGGGTGGCGGACAGGGGGATGGATTAAATGGGTCATCGGTAACCAGGAGGGCATTTGTTGTGATGAGCACTGGGTGTTGTATGGAAGTGATGAAACACTAAATTCTTCACCTGAAACTAATATTAACCTGTATGTTAACTAAATGGAATTTAAATACTAACTTGAGAGAAAAAAAATAATTAAAAATTTAATTTTATTTGAAAGAAAGAAGAGAAAAAGAAAAAGAAGAGAAGAGAACAGAAAAGCAATCAAGTACCCTGAGGCATAATTTCTGACTCATCAGACTGGCAGAATTTGAAAAGCCCGAGAACATAGTAATTTTCCAAGGCTGTGGGGAAACAGGCACTGTCAAATACTCCTGGTGGAGATGCAAAACGGAGTGGAATCTGATGGTACATACGCATTTACCCTTTGACCTAATGATTCCATTTCTGGAAATTCACCCTGAAGATTTACCTCCCAAAGTGCCAGCCATTCTTCAACACAGCATTGTTTGTACAGGTCATGCAGTCTGTGCAGTGATGAAGTGGAATGAGGAGTCTGTCCCTGATTAGGAGTTATTTCCAGGATATATTACAAACCAAAAAATAGTGCCAGAACATCCGCAGTGTGCTACCTTTGCTGTAAGAAAGAAAGGAAAGGAAATATGCGTGAGAGTGTGTATTTTTTGCCAAAGGAAACACAAAAATCACCAAAGCAAGCATAATCGTGGGTGAAAATGGACTCAAAGCATATCCCCACAATTACTTATTAATTACAGCAGAGAAATGCTAGCTGTAATGTGGAGCACCAGGGGGCACAGCCATAGCCAAATGATGGACATTCGTTCACTCCTGAGAAACGAAACGTGCACCACAAGGATACAACATCATTTCTGTGATAGGGGTGCCAAGATTTCATAACTTCATCTAATTGTCAAGAAACATCATGCAAACTCAAATGTGTGGACTTTCTACCAATTAACGTTCTACTAAATAACTGATGGACAAATCTTGAGCACCTTTTGGACACAGCAGCTGAGTGCTATGCATATTTCTGGATGGCAACTTGCAAAGGGGAAGGGGGGTGGCATGATGTAGAGCATATCATTTGGACTGATGGAGTTTTGGACTATAGGTGAAGTTTGATGGGGTGAGGTCCAGAGCCGGCGACCAAGAAAGAATTCATATAGGCGTACATACATATACCTGGGAACTGGGAAGGATTTGGGGCTATAGCGTACTCTCTAAGGAATTTTGGAAGCAAGGTTTCCAGGGCCTTGAGGGTGGCCCTTGAGGGCCGTCCCTATTGTTGGGAAAAGGAATTCTAGAAATTCACCCTGAAGATTTACCTCCCAAAGTTTATTACCACCTAATAAAACCTGAGTCATGAGACCCTTCAGATGGATATCGGTGGGCCATGTGCTTGGGGGATTGATTGCCAACACATATCTTGGGGGTTTAGAGATAAAATAAATTTCTAGAGAAATTTTAATATTTTAGACTGTAGACTCACAGGATCCTGGACGTTGGGCTATGATTGCCTTTTGTCAATCAAAGGATTAGCAAAGGATTAACACTGAGGCAATTAGCAAAGGATTAACATTTAGCAAAGGATTAACAATTGAGGCAATTGAGTCCTTAGAAGGAATGTCCCTCTGCCTGTTTCAAGGACTTGTCAATGTGCTGCCCCTGGCTTGTGCTTTGTCCTCAGTTAGTCATCTGTTCCCCCATCAGGACTGCTAGAGATATTTGAATATGAATTAGCCTGTATCAGATCAATGTTAACTTTTCTGAATTTAATCACTGAATTATATAACAGAACATCATTTATCTTGGGAAATGCATACTAAAATATTGGGAGGGGGGCAAAAAGCATGATATACACAACTTATTAAGAAATGATTCCATGGAAAATTTTTCGTAATATGTACATCGACATGGAGGTAAGCACAAATGCAACTGCATCAAGATATGTACAGTTTTTGAAGCTGGATGAGGGTAAGGCCATAAGCATGGCTCCTGCACTGGTTTAGAAAGCACAAACTTTACAACTATAGGTGTATTAGCTGTGTTCTTAACTTAGCTCCACGTTCTGTTTTGTTCCCTCCTTAATTATGCTCTGTGTACCTCTTAACTCTTAACCTCATGCATAATCAATTGTTCACTTTGCCTTTTCCACTGCTACTCCCTCTATAACCGCTGATTGTAGAAACCTACTGGGGACCAGATAGATGATACCATTTGTCTCAAGACTATCTGACATACAATTACCTGATTGTCGGAGAAGGGCTAACATAATATGGTCTCATTCATTTGGGGACTATAAAAAATAGTGAAAGGGAACAAAGATGAAAGGAGAGAAAATGAGTGGGAAATATCAGTGACAGAACATGAGAGACTCCTAACTCTGGGAAACGAACAAGAGGTGGTGGAAAAGGAGGTGGGTGGGGGGTTGGGGTGACTGGGTGACGGGCACTGAGGGAGGCACTTGCCGGGATGAGCGGGATGAGCACTGGGGGTTATGCTCTATGTTGGCATATTGAACTCCAATTAAAAAAAAAAAAAATTTAAACCCACAGCAAATATCATTCTCCATGGGGAAACACTGAGAGCCTTTCCCGTAAGATCAGGAACACGACAGGGATGTCCACTTATGGAGGCCGAGAAAAATAAGACTACCATAGCGTTGGCATAAGTGCAGCCATTTTACCTCTGGCAGCCATCTCAGGCCCCTGGATGAGTAAACTGCGGCCTGTAGCCCAAGTCAGTTCCAAGAAAAACCGCAGACATTGCCCTTAGCGGAAAGTCCCATATCAGAATGAGGACCTAACATCTTGAGAAACTCCCCCACCCTTACTGAAAATCCCCTAGACCAGCCCATAAAAATCCAGCTGTAACCCACCTCAGAGTCCAAGTCCCTGCTCCGCTGTGACGGGTGCACTTGGACCCAAGCTCCAGCTTGCTAATAAACCCTCCTGTGCTTACATCGGTGTTGGCTCCTTGGTGTTTTCTCCAACTGGCGACCTTGGGCACAACACACTCTCACCACTGCTATTCAACATAGTACTAGAAGTCCTAGCCTCAGCAATCAGAAAACAAAAACACATAAGAGACATTCAAACTGGCAAAGAACAAGTCACACTCTCACTCTAAGCAGATGACGAGATACTGTATGCAGAAAACCTAAAAGACTCCACCCCAAGATTGCTAGAACTCCTACAGCAATTCGGCAGTGTGGCAGGATACAAAATTAATGCCCAGAAGTCAGTGGCGTTTCTATACACTAACAATGAGACTGAAGAAAGAGAAATTAAGGAGTCAATCCCACTGAAAATTGCACCCAAAAGCATAAGATACCTAGGAAGAAACCAAACCAAAGAGGGAAAGGATCTATACCCTAAAAACTACAGAACACTTCTGAAATAAATGGAGGAAGACACAAAGAGTTGGAAAAATATTCCATGCTCATGGATTGGCAGAATTAATATTGTGAAAGTGTCAATGCTACCCAGGGCAATTTACACGTTTAATGCAATCCCTATCAAAATACCATGGACTTTCTTCAGAGAGTTGGAAGAAACCATCTTCAGATTTGTGTGGAATCAGAAAAGACCCTGAATAGCCAGGGGAGTATTAAAAAAGAAAACCAGAGCTGGGGGCACCAAAATTCCACATTTCAAGTTGTACCACAAAGCTGTGGTCATCAAGACAGTGTGGTACTGGCACAAAAACAGGCACATAGATCAATGGAACACAATAGAGAATCCAGAAATGGGCCCTCAACTCTATGGTCAACTAATATTCGGCAAAGCAGGAAAGACTATCCACTGGAAAAAAGACGGTCTCTTCAATAAATGGTGCTGGGAAAACTGGACAGCCACACACAGAAGATAGAAAGTGGACCCTTCTCTTCCACCACACCCAAAGATACACTCAAAATGGATGAAAAATCTATATGTGAGACAAGAATCCATCAAAATCCTGGAGAACACAGGCAACACCCTTTTTGAACTTGGCCACAGCAACTTCTTTCAAGATACATCCATGAAGGCAAGGGAAACAAAAGCAAAAATGAATTATTGGGACTTCATCAAGATAAAAAGCTTCTTCACAGCAAAAGAAGCAGTCAACAAAACTAAAAGGCAACCTACAGAATGGGAGAAGATATTTGCAAATGACGTTATCAGATGAAGGGCTAGTATCCAAGATCTATAAAGAACTTATTAAACTCAACGCCCAAACAATCCAGTCATGAAAAGGGCAGAAGACGTGAACAGACATTTCTCCATAGAAGACCTACACATGGCCAACAAGCACATGAGAAAATGCTCCGCATCACTGGCCATCGGGGAAATACAAATCAAAACCACAACCTTACACCAGTGAGAATGGGGAAAATTAACAAGACAGGAAACAACAAATGTTGCTGACGATGTGGAGAAGGGGGAAACCTCTTGCACTGTTGGTGGGAATGTGAACTGGTGCGGCCACTCTGGAAAACTCTGTGGAGGTTCCTCAAAGAGTTAAAAATAGACCTGCCCTACGACCCAGCAATTGCACTGTTGGGGATTTACCCCAAAGATACAGATGCAGTGAAACAGCAGGACACCTGCCCCAATGTTGATAGCAGCAATGTCCACAAAGCCAAACTGTGGAAGGAACCTCGGCGTCCATCGAAGGATAAATGGATAAAGAAGATGTGGTGTACGTATACAATGGAATATTACTCAGCCATTAGAAACGACAAATACCCACCATTTGCTTCAATGTGGATGGAACCGTTTGGTATTATGCTGAGTGAAATAAGTCAATCGGAGAAGGACAAACATTATATGGTCTCATTCATTTGGGGAATGTAAAAAATAGTGAAGGGGAATAAAGGGGAAAGGAGAGAAATGAGTGAAAATATCAGTGAGGGTGACAAACCATGAGAGACACAGAACTCTGGGAAATGAACAAGGGGTAGTGGAAAGGGAGGTGGGCGGGGAGGCCGGGGGGGCGGGGGGTTGTGTGACTTGGTGAAAGGCACTGCGGAGGGGGGGGGGGGGCACTTGATGGGATGAGCACTGGGTGTTATGCTGTATGTTCAATTTGTTGGCAAATTGAACTCCAATTTTAAAAAATGTAAAAAAAAGAATTAAAAATAAGTAAATAAATAAATAAATAAATAAATAAATAAATAAATACAATTTTGAAAGGAAAAAAAAAAACAACAATTACCTGATTGTACCAGGTGCCTCAATGTCCAGAAGAATGCGTATCTCCAGATTGTTTCTAGCCCCCCACCCCACTCAAAATTATAAGAGGTCCCTCATTCCAATGTCATGTATTCACCTCCTTCCCCAAATATACATAAGCTGTCAGGCTCAACAGGGCAAGGCAGCTTTGAGAAAAATCCCCTGTCTTCTCATTCCTTGGCTGCCCTTCTGACAATAGAGGTTTCTTTGCTTCAAAGCCAGTATCTCAGACATTGGCTTGCTGCCCATCTGGCGAGCAGACAAATTTGAGCTTGGTAACAAAGGTGCACACCTTTTATTGGTAAATAATGTCACTACTTTTCTGAAATTGTGAAATTATTTCATACGTCAAAGTTCAAAAATAATGCAATGAAATATAAATTATCAAAGTTAAATTAAGGCTGTGGGCAGTTACAGGAAGATGGCGTGTATAAACGTATGCATATGTGATGAGGGAACAGAAGGCTAGCTGAGGATAAAGCAAGATCTGACACCGGGGAACCCCTCCTACCCCCATTCTCACCCGCACCCACCCCACGCCCACCAAAACCCACTCCTGGCTGTCCAAAAGCTAAGGAAAGGAAAAACAGATAGGTAATTTATAGAGATCACAATCCTGCAAGGCAGGAGTCTCCCTCAGTTTACAAACGTCTTAGTGATTTACAAGAACAAAGCATTTTTTTATCAGTAACCTAGCTTCCAGAAGGAAATGTAGATACAATTAGCGTTTTTGTTTTGTTTTGTTTTGTTTTGTTTTTTACGATTTCATTTATTTACTTATGAGAGACAGGCAGAGAGAGAGAGAGAGAGAGAGAGAGGCAGAGACATTGGCAGAGACAGAAACAAGCTCCCCGCAGGAAGCCGATGCCAGAGGCTCTCCAGGAACCGCGGGGTCAGGCCTTGAGCCTGAGCTGAAGTCTCAGATGCTCAACCACTGAGTCACCCAGGCATCCCTGTAGATACAATTAAACAATCATAACTTCACAATAAGCAAGGCCTCCGGTGTCAGGTAGGTCCTCCTAAGCATATGAAAGTTCTTTTGAAAACCTCCCTTTTCCTGCCAATTCCCAGTATATAATCAGCCACCCCTCACAAAAGGGGCGGGGGCGGGGGGGGGGGGCAGCTCTTCTGCCCACGGGTTATGAACTATGCTTTAATAATACCACCATTTTGCTCCAAAGACGTCTCAAGAATTATTTCTTGGTCATTGGCTCCAGATCTTACCCCACTGAACCTCACCCACATTTCAGAAGTGCATGCCGTGTGTGTGTGTGTGTGTGTGTGTGTGTGTGTGTGTGTGTGTGTGCAGATATGCATCCTATGCATGTAAATATATTAAAATTGAAACGGAGTCAATTGCAGGACAGAAGATATAGTATGATCTTGTAACTATGTAGTATGTCAGTGGGTACCTTTTCAAGTGGGAGAGCTAGGTTCTTGTCTCACAGAGTCAAAGAATGAATGAATGTCTCCAGACACAGGAAAGAGTGAATAAAGCCAAGGAAATTTATTAAGCAAAGTAACAGAAAAAGTAGAAGTTTATTAAGCAAGGTAACAGAAAAAGGCTCTGGGGAGTGAGTGGCAACAGGGTTGCCACGGGGGCTTGTAGGGTTGGTCTTTTATTGAAACCCAACCAGGGAACCTAAATCCTTTTAACACCTCTATTGATATCACCACTGAGTAAGGACTACTGATAACACCTTCAGTGACTTACTTCCTTTTCTCTCCCTCTTTTTTTCTTTTTTATCAAAAAGTTTTAAACTTTATTAAAAATTTTTAAGGTTTTTTTTAAATAAATTTATTTTTTATTGGTGTTCCCAACATATAGAATAACACCCAGTGTTCATCCTGTCAAGTGCGCCCCTCAGTGCCCCGTCACCCAGTCACACCCCCCCACCTCCCCACCCACCTCCCCTTCCACCACCCCGAGTTCGTTTCCCAGAGTTAGGAGTCTTCCATGTTCTGTCTCCCTTTCTGATATTTGCCACTTATTTTTTCTCCTTTCCCCTTTATTCCCTTTCACTATTTTTTATATTCCCCAAATGAGTGAGACCATACAATGTTTGTCCTTCTCCGATTGGCTTATTTCACTCAGCATAATACCCTCCAGTTCCATCCACGTCGAAGCAAATGGTGGGTATTTGTCGTTTCTAATGGCTGAGTAATATTCCATTGTATACATAAACCACATCTTCTTTATCCATTCATCTTTCGATGGACACCGAGGCTCCTTCCACAGTTTGGCTTTTGTGGGCATGGCTGCTAGAAACATCGGGGTGCAGGTGTCCCGGCGTTTCATTGCATCTGTATCTTTGGGGTAAATCCCCAACAGTGCAATTGCTGGGTCGTAGGGCAGGTCTATTTTTAACTCATTGAGGAACCTCCACACAGTTTTCCAGAGTGGCTACACCAGTTCACATCCCCACCAACAGTGCAGGAAGGTTCCCCTTTCTCCAACATTTGTGGTTTCCTGCCTTGTTCTTTTTCCCCATTCTCACTGGTGTGAGGTGGTATCTCATCGTGCATTTGATTTGTATTTCCCTGATGGCAAGGGGTGCGGAGCATTTTCTCCTGTGCCCTTTGGCCATGTCTATGTCTTCCTCTGTGAGATTTCTGTTCAGGAGTGACTTACTTCCTTTTTAGGGTCTGGTAATTCTTTGTTGGTCACAAGTAGCTATTATAACAAGACCCCACCTCTGGCATCCTGCAACAGGATGGTCTGGTTTATTTATCCCTGGTTTCTTTTCATCTCCCAATTTTTTGGATTTTTGTGACCTGATTCCGTGGCTCCCTACCTATCTCTCCTATCT